>OX589595.1:5000-462500 GCA_951329385.1 Polia nebulosa | reverse complement strand
CGTTTAACGATCGGTGCATATCTCAATACGCGGCGCGACGCGACTCGCGAGCGGATAGCCAAATGTGTAGAACGCTCTCGTGAGATTAAGGCGACAACGCGCGCCGCAACAAAACGCGCATTCTTCGGGGATTTATTGTGCGTTATTTGTAGGCGGGCTGCGGACCGCTCGATTTAGTCCCGGATTAAAACACAAAGGTAAATGTCGGCTGTTGTATTTTTAGTGTTGCATTTACGTCGCACGGCTAATGTGCGGTGTGACAGCGCGCGCGGTAACTCACCGCGTCCGCTCGCCGGGCTCCTGGCTCCCGGGGCCCCTGGCCCCCGGGCCCCACTCCGTGCGAGACGCTCGCATCGCTGATGATTATGAAAATGAGATCGATTGTGTCTTAAATGGTAACGCGTAATGATTATGCGCGCGCAGAAGAAGCCGGTATGTGCAGAAAGAGGGGCGCGCAAAAACCGCTCGCGCACCTCCCGCGATACATAATGCAGCGCGAACATTAGACATTTAGAATAGTTGAATAATATAGTGGCAACACCGAGGTGGCCTATTTACATGATACGGGCGTGAACTGCACCCGCTGCTAATTGCACCACTTTACTAGATAATTAGTGAGACTTCCAGTTAAGTACCTAATTAGTAAAAGGCATTACCTACCCATATTTGTTTGACTTTCCTAAAATGTCACTGATGTTGCCGACGATTGTCAAACACTAAGAATGCACAAGTCCTCGGAGTCACTGCTAAGCGGCGCGGGTAGTTATAAACGTGCTTAGAAACTACTTCTACTATTCTATTTAGGGCTATCTGTTTCGGTAACTTGACAATGTTCGGGCAGGAAAGCTGTAAATAACCGCTGCTCCGCCTATTATGTCCTCTGATGAATGTCCTCGACTCCTCGCAGTTCCGCACCGCGTCGGACTTGCCCGACATTTTCCGGTATGCTACGGAACGGTGGTACCGTTCCGTAGCATCCCGGAAGATGTCTCTCCTCCTACATAGAAAACAACTAAACAATTGATATAAAATAAAAACTTTTCGGGGCCTTATTACTGGAATGTAAGCTAATGAACATGAGTATTCTTCCAAACTGGACCATGCTGCACAGACAGTCTTCTACTGACGTCCAAAAAACTAAACTCAAGGTTTGCCAACGCGCTATGAAGGGCAGTATCTTTAGGTGTTAAATTAACCGATCACATCCGAAACGCTAAACTATGCTCCAAAACGCAACTCAAAAGGCAGTTCAACTTAAATGGGATTGGAAAGGACCAAGTCTACCGCATGTCGAACGAGGTGTAGGCCGTAACACACAAATTCACTCAAGGTTGAGCCCAGAAACAGCGACACGCGGCCGCGGCAAAAGGCTGGACGAACATGTAATAAACTATCGTCATTGACAAATAACAATAAAGTTTTTTGACTGTACCTGATCAGATAGTCAGCTCGGATCATTGTGGAGCTCAAAGATGCTACCTACAAATCTGTTGGACAACCGATGGACAGATACAAACATTTTTCATGTTTTCTCCTGTCTTCCCGCGTTCATAGTATGGATGCACAATATTTCCTTAAAAAGATGTATGTAATGATAAAAGAAATTACGCTGTTGGCTGGCGGCTGTTCGCCTGTGCCCATTAACAAGGACACGTAGTAACTGTCAGTGATGCCGTAAAGAGGTGATCGGCGACAATGAAGTGGATCGACTGCAGGCTTAACCTCGGCTTAGCACCTCGTCGTGATCCGTGCAGCAAGCGCGCGCCGTGCTCGGCCCACATCTGGCGCTAATCCCGCAGATTACCGCCTCCCGGCGCGGACACATCTGCTGCTGAACAAACACGACACTTGACGACTGTTTACGTTGCCACTCGAACCCGGATTAGTGGCTCACAGTTCAACTGTTTCAACATTGTGCATCCACCCTTAACAAACGTCACGTAAGGCCGCATACTGTTAAAGGTGTGACGCTACATAATTAAAAGGTCAAAAATTTTGGGAATTTTTGCTATTGCTTCATAAAAAATGTTGTCTAGTGCAAAAAAAAAATACTACGCCTGATGCACAGATTACTAGGAAAATATCCTTGTTTTATCAGCTATTCATTATGGTATGATTGTCATTTGGACGTGTCACAGGGAAGAGGAGATTTTTATGGGGAGCAGGTAAAATTGCGAGACGGTCGACCTATTGTTTTAATATTTGTAAAGCTTTGTGATTGGTCACTATTGTTTATTCGGCATGACAGGGGATGTGACTTCACAAAATCTGGCCGTCAGCGTTAGTTGGATGTTTCAACTCTACGTCGCGCAAGCTCGTGTTTTGTTATCTGGCTATTTCCCTAACTTGCCGCGTATCTTGCTCTTGTGCTGTGCTGTGCCTTCATAAGTGCTGACTATGGATGCGTATTCTAATCCTGAATAGCTAAACCCCACTAGTCATTAGAAGAGGGAGATCCGTCGAGCCAGCTTGAATTTTGTCGTTTTATTCTAAGTGCCGAACCCAAAAACAGAAACTTTTTAAAAAACATTCTGTGGACAGATGAGGTCTGTTTTGACCGTGATGGTATCACAAATTACCAAAATTTATATTACTGGGCACCGAAAGCAGACGGAAACCCTAAGAAACTGAAATCAATCGCATCCCTGCGTAGGTTTTCGATTAATGTTTGTATGGGTATTATCGACGACAAATTAATTGGCCCACATTTTTTACCCCGAACATTAAATGGGGAACTTTATGAAGATTATCTAAGAAATCATTTAGCAGCACAAAAACCGAAGTAAGGAAGCGAATAAGAACATGTATTCAAATCCGAGGGCTGCACATCGAACAAGACGTGTGAAACGTGTGTAAATAAAGTTTTTAAAATTGATTTTGATTAAAACTACTAATAATGTTTACGAAATTGTTTTAACTGGTTTTCCGAATACTCACCTTTTTATGAGATGCACTTCTGCCTGAACTAAATCAAAAACGATTTTCATAATGTAGTCCATGACTTGCTATTAAGTTTCATACCTTTTTGAATAGCTAGTAAGACAAGGGTATTTTCCTAGTAATTTGTACATCAGGCGTAGTAATTTTTTTGCACTAGACAATATTTTTTAGGAAGCAATAGCAAAAATTACAAAATATTTTTTTTTTTACAAAAAAATAGAACCGACTTCCAAAAAAAACAAAACGTGCAAAATATCTTTAATTTCGGAAGTCGGTGTCAAAAAACGAAGACACAAAACCAGAAACACAAAGTTTTTATTTTTCACTAGTGTAGTGATGCCCCATTAAATTGTGTTAACATTGGATAATCTAGGCGATTGCAGCAATCGCGGTTGATTTGCTGTAATTTTTTGAAGAGTTCCGTTGTCTATCTCCAAAACGCATCATCAGATCTATATGAAATTTAAATGGGACCCTTTCGAACAAAAAAAGAATTTTGGAAATCCGTCAATAAATAACGAAGTTATGACCGAACATACATGAAAAAAAAAATATACAAACATTCGAATTGATAACCTCCTCCTATTGGAAGTCGGTTTAAAACATGTTTGATTAGTATCTTTGCTAAAGATTTAGGCATTTTTGAACTTTTTATTATTAACAAAGATCTGCTACGGCATCAACTATCGAGAGTCGACGGCGCGTAGTGTTCCACGCGCGCCTCAAAGAGTTGTCAGTAAAGGACGGGGCCTGCCACGGCCAATGCCTGCCCGGGGGTGGAGGATAAATTCAAAAGAGTTACCTCGCCCCCGGGCACGTAGGGCAGGGAGGAACAGGGGTGGGTTTTAGTCAGTAAGAGTCTGACACGCCCTTCCGCTCTACCCTAGAGCGGAAGAAGTCATGAGATGATTTCCCACCCCCCAAAAAAAAAAAAACGGCATCAACTATGATAAAAACTAAAGTTTCAGTACAGTCGCACCGTAAATCATTTTTAAATTGTCTTCAAAGGAGTCAATCTAGGATTTTTCATGAAAAAACTAAAAATTTAAGTAATACAAAAACTACTGAATTTCGGTAGAACATTTGACAGCTTAATTTGCTGCATTTTTTCTACTATGACGTCCTGCAAGGAATACTTCGAGTTCCCAGTAAGCCTGTATAAGTTCATTTTCGTACAGCTCATAAAGCCGTCCTCTACTTTTTAACAGACTTCAAAAAAAGAGGAGGTTCCCAATTCGTCTATATGTTTTTTTTTTGTAAGTTTGTTACGCAATATAGCCGCCATTTGTGAATAGATTTTGATGATTTGGCACTTTGGATGAAAGCCGATCCCGATACATTTGGGAAAAGGCTAGGCAGATTGATTGTAATTTGACTAGCTAGATAGACACCCAAGATTGTTGTCTTTTCTAAATAATGCTTAAGGCACCTCTCACCGACAATACTTCAAAGGATTTATATTAATTAACTATTTAGGGAAATATCTCCGTCTAGAGATTAATGGAATGTTAACTACGCGGTTTTAAAACATAACAGCAAGTGTAGAACCGCACGTGAAATGGCTGTAATGTAAATGTGTAACCTATTGTGCAAGCGAACCTGCGCGATGTGCGTGTGTGAGTCTGTGTACAGGAGAGCTTCTGTGTGAGTATGATGAGGCGCTGGTGTGTGCGAGTAGGGAGAACGTGAAATGTGAGCGAGTCGCGAGTGACGCGTGATGAATTTATTCGCGAAATGAAGTGAGAGGGCACCGCGGTGTGCCGCGCGACCCCGTGGTGAGGGGGGGGGGGTATGTTGGGGGTGAGAGTGCGAGGGGGGGGTGAGGGAGGCAGGACCCCGGCACCAGCGCTGCCTTTACAGTTTCATTAACCGTGAAAATTACATTTCCCGTATCACTGGCGACCTGCTTTATATCAAATTGCTTGCGCGAATCTATTGTGAAGCAATCATACGATCAAGGGTCTCCTAATTTGAAAGGGACTGGCTTTTTGGGTTTTTTTTTATAACTGAGAAGAAAACAATTAATTAAGGCTGTCCTCTGATCTTTAGGTACTTCTTTGAATTAAAAAAACAGTGAAAGGAGTGCCATGAAAAAGGTAAGAGTTACCTATTAGGTTCTCGTAGTTAAGCATCATTTGCAATATTTATCCACAGGCACTAAGATAAATATCGTCGTTTTTTTCGCTCATTTATATTTGCTGGCTGGTTTTTTATGTGTTAGATATAATTTATAAATAAATTGGATTGTGCACGGATCTTTTCAAGGAATCGTGTCGATATCATTAGAGCATGATATTTCTTGCGGGCTGTATCAATACACCATCATGCCTTATACGCGACACGTAAGAAACGTAATTATATCGCGAGATAGTATCAGCGCAGCCTCCGGCCCCGCCCACGCCGCCTCCCGCGCCCGCGCGTCGCCTGCGCCTGCGCCGGCCCCCTGCGCACTACGCTCCAGCACTCGCTACATACTGCCACCTCACGGGCTGACTCTTGTTTGTTACTATGCAAACACTTGTTCAGACTTCAAACTCATTAGGAGTGGATACTTAACCTTGTGAAAACAATGCACACATACTTTAGTCTTTATCCTTTCTGCTTTTTATTAATCGAAAAACGGACCCAGGCTATTTAATTTTCCATATATTCGTTAGAAGTCACAATTGTTGAGAAGCTCTTGAATAATGAATAAGAACGGATTTCTTTTCAGGGGTTCAGAGAGGGAATGGATCGATATGCTGTAGGCAAGATGTGTTACGTAGTCATGATAGGTCAGGTTTGCTTGGAGCCGCGAGGACTCTTAATTATAGTGTGGCATCACAATGGCGTCGTGTTCCACGCCACACGTTCATTTCCTCCTAAATGTATATATAGTAATATCCAGTGGTACACCGGGATGATGTATCAAAAGAAAGTTTGCTTTATAATATAAGCAAACTTTCATTTGACACATCATCCCCACCCATCAAGGCTGAATATTAAAGTTATTTTTTATTATCATGAATACCTACTTACGATTTTATACCCAAAGGTTGTCAATGGGACCCTATCTATTAATTATTCTATTTGTTATAAGGCTGAAGATTTAAAACCGTAATAGCCAGCCAGATAAAAGCCAACAACCAAATGCTTGTTGAATGTTTTCGTACAGCTCCATTCTGGTTTTACTGACAAACACGTTTTTTTAACGTTGTCTGACTGTTTGAGTATTTTTGCGGCCTACCCAAATGTCCTTTTTTTGGTATTGTTCGTCAAGTCATTGAGCTCCTTAGTGGTTTTTAAGTTGAGCTATTCGACTATTGACAAATGCTTGCACTGACTGGACGGGTCCACTCAAATATGTGTGGTTCTTTCTTCAAAAGACTATTACACTAAGCTGTATGGTCCTCATATAGAATAATGTGAATGCGATAACTATGTATGTCGTTATATTCATGTAGATTTTATGATTGTCTGCAGTTTGAGTATTTTTGCGGCCTACTCAAATATCCTTACTTTGGTATTGTTCGTCGGTTCGTTGAGCTCCTCAAAGTTCTTTGAGCTTCACAATGACTGACAAATGCTTGCACTGTCTGGACAAGTCCACTCGAATTTGTGTGTTGCTTTCTTCAAAAAGCTCATCCCAGACATAAACGTGCATGGTTCTCATATGATTTAACCAGTACATATTGTATGGATTTGAACACTTTAAAAGAGACTTTGACCTCTGAGTTTGTTTCGGGGTTTCTTCTCAGGGTAGTCAGCTAGGAAACACCGGCCTCATCTAGCTTAAACTGACAAAAAACATTGACGTGTAAAAGTGTTCCTTGTAACCTATTTACTGAATAAACATCATTTATCATTTAACAAAATGCCTTTTTTTTTGGGGGGTGGGAAATCATCTTCAAAGTTAGAGTGAACAAGCTTCTTCTGGGTAAGCTCGCTCCATCGTCGATTCTGTCTCTGTCACCTCGGAACTAGACTAGAGTCAAGAGCAAACCCATCTTAAATAAAAAATTAAAAAAAAACACAAACGGCCGTACGGGATGGTTTAGCTAGGTACGTAAGTACTACATTTAAATTACACAAGTCGTTAAAAAACCGAAATAAGAAAGGGTCTAAAATACTTCCCTGAAGAAAACCAAAACAAATATTTGCTGCTCATTGCTTGTAATGTTATCTATTCTAACACATTATGTATCTATCGTCTTCGAAATGCTCATAGTCAAAAAGTTTCACCGACGTACTACCTCTTAGATATGGCCTATAATCTGTTCAGAAGTATAGAGACAGATAATTTGTGGCCATAACTAAACAAGGGATAGGGGAATCAGGTTTTGGAATATTTCCCAAAACCTGATTCAGTGCCATCACTCGGCTAGGCAGATTTGGGTAGGTATAGTTTTTAACTCGACTGCGCTACGCAAGGGAGGGTAATCTGTTTATCAGCCTATGTACGAGTACATAGGCTGTAAGTATGTATGTAAGTTTGATTCTTTTTGCCGCTTTAGAGACTAAACGCGTGGGCCCATTTTGATAATTCTTACGTTAATATTGATCCGTCTTAATCTTGGGAGTGCTACCTAAAGACATGACGGTAATTAAAATACAATAAGGTAAACATAATGTAGCTGTTTGTTGTTCCTTTTCAATAAAAATAAAAAAAGACCCGGACGCAATTTTGTGAAAAAGAAAAGAAAATTAAGTCGACGAACTTTATAAAGTGGGGTATCAAAATAAACGTAGGCGATTCTAAAAATGTAACTCACTAAAATGTAAAAAAAAAATATTAAAGCAAGAAATCAATATTTGAACTGAAATAACTGCCACCAACTGCATCAGACTGCTTGAAAAATGACTTGTTTGGAACTTTTTAGTTGTTTATTACAGTCGAGTTTTTCGAAAATACTAATTTTTTTTTAACCGACGAAAAAAAAGGAGGAGGTTCTCAATTCGACCGTATATATATTTTATTTCTTTTTTTTTTATTTCATTGATCAAATATTAAACCAGAGAATACTACTTTTTGAGGCACATTTTGCAAGAACTGAAAAATTCTGCATTACTAAAGAAGAATAACGTTGTTATCTACTGAGTACTGTATATCTTCTTGTTAAGTTAATAAATTAGCTTGACTTTATATGACAATTAGTTAGGAATCCGTGACAAAATAATAACAGCCGCACGGGTCGATCTTGGGAGGAACAGGGATGGGTTTTAGTCAGTAAGAGTCTGACACGCCCTTCCGCTCCACCCTAGAGCGGAAGAAGTCATAGGATGATTTCCCACCCCCCAAAAAAAAAAAAACGGGTCGATCTTGGGGTAGCGGATAAATTGGTAATTTGGTTTTTTAAAAAAAAAAAAAAAACAGAGTTACCGCTCCCCTGAACACTCAGGCAGGCAAGGAACAGGGGTGGGTTTTAGTCAGTAAGAGTCTGACACGCCCTCCCGCTCCACCCAGAGCGGGCGATGTCATTGGATGATTTCCCAATCCGCCAAATCCGGTCCGTCGGTCCGGTCGGTCTTCAAGGCTGAGCAGCGCTTGTCGAGGTCACGCCACGATACTGACTCGCAAGCGCCGTGACCCGCTTGCGAGTCAGTATGTAGTGGATGGGTGACCATCCACTACATACTTACTGACTCTCCTCCGTGCCCGGAAAGCACATTTAACTGTTGGTCTTGGCTCATATTTGAAGCTGTTTGACAGTCGTTAGCCAGAAATCAAAAATGCTGATATTCTGCTGCATCCGGAAAGACCGGAAGTCAACACCAACGTAGTTGCGAAAAGGCTAGGCTGATTGATTTGTAGGAATAATACCACGCCGCACCGCGTCAGCGGTTCAGGTTCAGCACATAGCGAGGCGTCATTACGAGCAGCGCGGCGCAATTACCGGCTAAACGCGTGAAATGTGCGGCGTGCCGCGCTGCCCGCA
This sequence comes from Polia nebulosa, assembly GCA_951329385.1. Lineage (NCBI taxonomy): Eukaryota > Metazoa > Arthropoda > Insecta > Lepidoptera > Noctuidae > Polia > Polia nebulosa. Next base: position 453,645 of record OX589595.1, on the reverse strand, counting down.
TAAATAAACGATAGTGGGCAAGTGAGACAAAGCCGATGGGCCGATAGCGAACAAAGCGCGAGTCGATTTGGTCGTGTTGCGGCGCGACGTGTTAATTCCGCGCGGCCGCGATAGCATCGCTCGCCGTCCGACACAGATATATTATCGCCGTGACAATTATTCCGATAACGCACCTCGCTCCCTCCCCGCGGCCGCTGGCTGGAGGCTGCTGGACCCGCAACCAGACGCCCGCGCCGCGACACATGTCGTCATTCCTGGATGTTGCTTTAATAATCATCAGCTATCTGAACATCAATCCAAAAGTTGACTATTCTATGGATTACAATAACGGCCGTATTCAAAGAGATGACTTTTCATCGACAGTGTGATGTTCAGATAGTTCTAATAATCTATATAGGTTAAATAGCACATTGCTACATATAATAAACTTAATTGTAAGCCAAAATCGTAACGCAGCTCTTATTCGTCAATTGTTAATTCTATTTGTAAAATATCGGTCACTGTTAAGTCTGCACAATAACAGCACTTATAATTTACCTCAAACTCGCTCCGCTGCATCGCGGTGTTAAGATTATCTGCGAAAACATTACTAGATACTTTTGTCCTGAGCGAGCGTGGTGTTTTCTTTGGCTAGGTAAGTCATAAATGCCTCGGCGACTCCTCGGAACTTTTTGGAAATTGTAGTCACATTTTGCAGTTAAATTCTTAATAAAACCCCGACCAAAAAATAGGGGTGTCATAAGTTTGACGTGTGTATCTGTGGGTTTGTATGTCTCTCTGAGGCATCGTAGCTCCTAAACGTGTTATAAGTTTGACGTGTGTATCTGTGGGTTTGTATGTCTCTCTGAGGCATCGTAGCTCCTAAACGTGTTATAAGTTTGACGTGTGTATCTGTGGGTTTGTATGTCTCTCTGAGGCATCGTAGCTCCTAAACGTGTTATAAGTTTGACGTGTGTATCTGTGGGTTTGTATGTCTCTCTGAGGCATCGTAGCTCCTAAACGTGTTATAAGTTTGACGTGTGTATCTGTGGGTTTGTATGTCTCTCTGTGGCATCGTAGCTCCTAAACGGATGAACTGATTTTGATCTATTGATGATTTTTTTTTAATTTTCTATTTTTTTTGTTTGACATCGTTTCTTCGAACATGTTTAAACTCGTTGCTATGATTCAAGAACATCTGTTTAGCCGTTTGAAGATCATCAGCTCTTTTCTAGTTGATGAAGGGATGTGAGCCACTTCTACAGGTCGTATCGATTCGAAAGGTATTCTGTTACTTCAGAGATAACAAGAACATGGTAACCTTGACGTGATGATGAAGCATGACCTAGAAACTGTAGAATGCCCAACTCCTCACTTACAGTAGAGGTATCGTGTTTGGGCTCATTGGCATGGTGTTATATTTCTTTTTTTTCTTTCTAATCCAAGAGTCACCGTGTCGTCGGGGGACCGCAAGGTAAATAAAATAAAACTAAGTTTTTATGTTTAACTTGCTGACCCGGGAAAACGTTGTTCTGCGATTAAAAATTATTAAAAAATACTTTACGACCTACCAAATATGCAAAAAAAAAAAATCATTAAAATCGGTCAAGCCGTTTTGGAGGAGTGCAACCACAATCACCGTGACAAGAGATTTTTATAAATTAGATGAAAATAATAATAATAATAATAGCGTCGCACAATGATTGTTGATATAGCTGTTCCTCATGACGAGAACCTCGTGAAGGCTGAGAAAGATAAAAAAACAAAGTATCTTGATCTGGCTCGCGAGGTTGTCGACATGTGGGAGGTGGATACAGCAGTCATTGTGCCGATAGTCGTGACGGCCAATGGCTTAATAGCCAAGAGCCTCGACCAACATCTCAGGAGGCTCTCGTTGGGCAGTTGGATCAAGGGCTTGATCCAGAAAGCAGTACTCCTGGACACGGCGCGTATTGTTAGGAGATTCCTTTCTCAGGAGCCCTGACCACCGGTAGCTTGGACCCTATTCCCGATACCGGTGGGCAACTACTTTTTATATTTTTAAATGTTTTTGTATTTATTTATGTTTTTCTAAGTACCTAAATATTTAAAAATTTAAAATTGTATGTATATAAAATTGAATAAATGGAATAATAATATAAAAAAAAAAAAAAAAAAAAATAATATATATAAAATAATTAAATATTTACTACTACTCTTTACTTTTTTATATTTACTAATATTTACTTTTATTTTATTTTATTTTTTTATTTTTTTATTTTTTTTTATTTTTTTTTTATTTTTTTATTTTTTTTTTATTTTTTTTATTTTTTATATTTTTTTTTAATTTTTTTATATAATATAATTTGATGATGATTTGATGATGATGTTGGTTTTTATTATTGGTTTTATGTGTTAAGTACCTATGAAGATATTATTTTTTACTAATTTAGAGGTTATTTTTTGTGTTTTTAATTTAAGGTTTAACAATAAAAACATACTTAACTAACTACCTATATCTACACTAAAACAAAAAAAACCTTACCAAACTACGTACATATATACAAAAACAAAATACGTTCAGGCGTCGAAGTATTCCTCCACATCGCTGTCATCTGGAAACGTGCCCAGAAGACTGGCAGCATTGCCACGTTGAATGGCAATACTAATTCTTTGAGTAAAGATTGAGCCAGCCCTCTTGTCACGTAAAGTGTCGATCAGTCGGCGAGAAATATCCTTGAAAAGGAGACGCGCATTCGGACCCCATGACACGAGCGTTTCGACCCCAAATGGCTCAAAACTGTAATTCCCAATAAGGTTACAGTATTTGCGCCGCTTGAGAGCCTGGGCAGCTGCAGCGGCAGCACCGGCATAGCCTGCCGTACTTGGAACATGAGATGGCGCAAGGGTGTCGACACAGGTTGCGTCCCACACCAAAGGCCTACCTTCCACGGCAGCAACGTCATGCCATCTGGTCTGTTCCCATCGTCACGTACCAAGCCACTTGGTTCTAATACGGCAGGTACGCCGGCGGTGACAAGAGCAAGGTTTAATTCAATACTTATAAAATTACATCAACAATGTTCCATTCACTCATATTCAATAAAACATGATGATGTGTTCCTCGTTTACTCCGCCATACTTCACCAGAACAGAACAATCTCCTGCAGATGATCTCAGCGGCGCTCGATAGCGTGCGCGCAGCACTACTCGAGCGCACTAATGACGCCGCTGACACCTCGTCACCTCGTTATATCGATATGTATGAATGCGCATATAAATACCCCAAACAAGTGTACACACTCCAATTAAAGCAATGTCACACAACTTGCCGCGAGTTTTGGCACTCGGACGATGTGCGACAGTGTTCGCGTCGCCGTCGGTGCGAGTGTGCGCCAGGGCGACAGTGAGCCATGCGCTGCGTGCCGCGGAGCTGATGAGTCCGCCAGACATCATCTCGTGACGGCTCGACGTGGATGTCATCGCGCCAGCCAAATAAGTCGCCGCATCAAACTTCATTCACATTCCAAGCGAATCCGTCCGGTCACGCTTTGCGCTCCACTACCTAGTTAGGCAGCCATTTATAATTGAATGTTCTCGGTGCGGTGGGACATGTCGGGAAAGCTCGCTCACGTAACAATCCAACGTGACGGTGACGAACTGACGAGGTGTAACCCACTTACATTCAAAATAGCCGGCGAGCGCCGCTCCTCGCATATCTGAGACTGACACCGCTACCGACTAATAATTAGCTAATGGGTGTCGCACAATAAAATTCATTAAGAGAACATGTCATCCAATTAACGTCAAAACGTGTGTGGAGGAGGCGGCGGCGGCGCTGCGTCTGTAACACGAGACTGGGATGTTTTTACACTATCTAGTGTTGGAACAAAAAGTGCGTAATGCGTTGTGGGGCGGTGAGGGTTGTGGCTTGCGGCGCGGCGGTAACAAACAAACCGTTAACGTCAGCGAGGCGGCGCGCGCGCATGTGCGCCGCAGCCGCGCCGGTGATCGATGGCAGTTCCGCCAGCGCGCAGCACTCTGTCCAATTATCTTCCTCATACAATCGTCACTAATCACTTGTGCCGCTAGTAAACACATACTACCATACGTGTGTGGACGCAAACGACAAAAAACTTACGGAAATGAAAATTCAGGATTTGACATATGCTTAATGCTCATTTGAAGGCCGCGCCGCACACACAACAGAACCCTGGGGGCAATGCAAGTGTTCAGTGGGTCACACTCATACACTTGGATTTGAGATTTATTGGTTAACATCTACCACCGATCAAAATAAAGGAAAACTATGCTTAATGTTTTTTAGGTACTTAGTATGAACGATAGGTAGGTACATTTTGTAGCTGTAAATACTTACCCACGCAGCTCCTTATCAATATAAAAATTCCTGAGTGGTTACAAAAATACAGGATCATTCTACCCCTTTCTTTTATTTGTTTTTATTATCTAAACCTAAATTGTACTTTTTTTAGGGGGATTTCCGATTAGATGTGATGATTTTACGGGTTTTTGACTTTAGCTTTAGGGGTAAATATTTTTAGGAGATGGTAACACTGCACTACTGAGCGATGGTTCCGTCAGGGGCCGCGCCTCCACCAGTGTCCCATGTGCTCGAGTGGGTACCAACGTGGTCGCCGCTGAACTCAACCAGATGGCTGGATGTCGTCTAGTCATTTAGTTAATTTGGATATTGATGAGTATGTGATACCACTGATCATGATTATGTGTGTACATAAGGCAATGTTAGGATGCAAGAGCAAGCGTAGCGAGCTCGGGACATGGGGTACCTCGACTTGGATAGGTTAGGTTCGAAGGGTATGGCTGGGTCTAGTGAGCGAGCGAAGCGAACTTAGACCCTGCCATCCCCTTCGTGCTTATTTTTTTTAAACGACTATAATGTATTCGTATTGACTTGTGTTTTTATTTACGCGTATAATGTATTCGTGTTGACTTGTGTTTTTATTTTATTTTTGTTTTTTACAAACCTGACATGTAATTTTTGATAATTATTAATAAATAAACTAAACTATACTATAGTCTACAGAAATACAGGAAGTGTTGAAGGAAAAAAATAAGAAATTCAAGGAATGGCAGAGCGTAGAACTGAAAAGCGTTCATTTTAAAAGCTGGAAAAAAGAGCGAGTATGATGTGTTAAAGAAAAAAGCTAAGAAAGCCGTGGCAATAGCGAGAGCAAAAGCTCAGGACAAACTGTACGATACACTGGACAGTCCAACTGGCCAAAAAGATCTGTACCTACCGGCTTGCTAGAGCCAGAGAGAGGAAGGCGGAGGATGTTAGTCGGAAAAGATGTGAAAGGGATGAAGCTGGAATGCTTCTATTAGAGGATGAAATGATTAAGGATAGATGGAAGGGCTATTTTGATAGACTGATAATTAAGGTAAATATCTGGAGTGGTGTTGTAGAGAATAAACCAATGAATGAGGGGTTAGTGAGAATGGTCAGTGAGGATGAAGTGAGAATAGCAGTGAATGGAATGAAGAATGGTAAGGCAATAGGTCCAGACGGAATATCAATTGAGGTGTGGCAGTCATAACGGGTAGATGGATGGACGTGGTAAGCTTTGTTCTTCAATAAGTCGTTGCTGGAAGAAGCTATACCTGATGAATGGTGCAACAGTTCGTTGGTGCCCATCTTCAAGAACAAAGGTGATGTGCTGGAGTGCAACAACCATAGAGGAATAAAGCTAATGTCACATAGTATGAAAGCATGAGAAAATTTTAGCTATCCGCCAGCTGTGCGAAAAATGCAGAGCTGTGCATAAAAATTTACATATGGTGTTCGACCTCGAAAAGGCATATGTGGGCCCTTAAGGGAAAAAGGTGTGCCTGGGAAGTATGTGCAGTTGATCCGAGCGATGTACAGTCGATGCAGTAGCCAAGTCCGGTCTGCAGTGGGCACTACTGATAGCTTCAGTGTAGCAGACGGTTTGCACCAGAGGTCGGCCCTCAGCCCTTATCTCTTCCTGATAATGGACGCTCTGACGTCAGACATCCAGGAAGAGGCTCCTTGGTGTATGCTGTTTGCTGATGACATTGAGCTGGTTACCAAAAGCGGCCTAGAGGTCCAGAGCATATTGGAGACGTGGTGGCCAAGACTTGAGAGTGTTCTGCTTAACCTTTTCCCAACTATCTTGGGGTCGGCTTCCAGTCTAACCGGATGCAGCTAAATACCAGTATTTTACATGGAGCGACTGCCTATCTCATTCCACAACCCAGTTACTGGGTAATACGATATACCTTGGTAAAACTGGTTGTCAGACTTTCGGGCTTCTGACGACCCGTAACGACTGTCAAAGATCCACGATTGACAGCCGGGACCAACGGCTTAACGTGCTTTCCGAGGTACGGTGGAGTCGTGTTGGATTGAAATTGAGCAGAACCAAAACAGAATATCTGTTCTGCGATTTCGGCGGTCTCTCCAGTCCTAGGCCTGTAGCTCTCAACGGAATGCCTATACCGATCTGCTCTGACTTTCGGTACCTCGGGTCGCTTGTTCAGGGAGATGGCGATATAACCCGAGACGTAACGCACAGGATCAACTCAGGATGAAGTGGCGACAGGTCACTGGAACAACTTGCGACCGACGGATGCCCCTTAAGTTAAAGGGGAAAATCTATAAGTCCGTGATTAGACCTGTCATACTGTATGAATCAGAATGTTGGGCTGTGAAAAAGACGGATGAAAAAAGATGGCATGTGGCGGAGATGAGAATTTGAGATGGATGTGTGGAGTAAGGAGAAAGGATAAAGTGAGAAATGAGTACATTAGAGGTAGTTTAAAAGTGGTGCCAGTCACAGAAAAGTTGAAAGGGAACCGCTTATCTTGGTATGGTCATGTGAAGAGGAGGGATGAAACACATGTAACTAAAAGAGTTATGAATATAAAGGTGGATGGATAGAGAGGGAGATAGGCCAAAGAAAAGATGGATGGATTGTGTGAGGAGTGATATGAAAGAAAAGGGAGTTAGTGATAGCGTGACGGCTGACAGGACAGAATGGAAGAAAAGAAACGTGTTGCGCCGACCCCAAGTAACATGGGATAAGGGTAGGAAGATTATGAATAACCCTCATCTTTCATCTTTGAATCACTTGGCTGAGTCTTGGTCAGTCAAATTCAAAGGGCTGACACGCTGTTAAACGTTGAGTGATCCTAGTTGAATTAACTATCAGCCTAGCCATTTAAATGAATGCCGGCGTTTAATGAACGGCATAGGTTGTCCAATTGAATGGCGATTTCAACCAGATGGCCGCGACATATGGATGGAGGCTTCATAGCATCTTCTTAGTATTTATACCCTGTAGTTGTAAAATATTGGCACAGAGTGGTCGTTTGCCTTATTTAATAAGGTATCTTTCTGTCAGCCTCAGCGTATAAATAACTTCCAGAATGTTCTAATTCTTCTTGCATTGAGTCAGACGAAAAATTATGAAGAATATTTGCATAAGAATGTTGGTTTTTTGATACCGGTGTGCGGTGCGCGGTGTGCTGCCCGAAGCGCGGGCGACGCGCGACATGCACAGACGCTCCGCCGCCGCCGCGCGCCGGTTCCCACACTTCCCACGCTGGCTGCGCGCGCATTCCGCCCCAAACAACAAGCACCTTTTGCTCTATTTTATAAATCTTGTCCCCCGAGGTCACTGCTATTATACATTTTATATCGTCCTTGGAATACAATATTTCAATTAAAAGCGTAGCAGTAAAATAATGATAATTTAATGTGGTAATTCCAACTTCATAGATGTCATTGAAAAAAAAACATACAAAGTGCCATATTATCTTAGTTATGTTTTTATATATATAGTATAATTATTCATATATTACGAAAGATAATTCTGCAGCAGCTGACTTGCTCCTGGTCGTTTTTGACGACTTTTTGTCAAATTATTTATTTAACTTGGACTTGTAACGCAATGCCTCAGGCATTAATTATTTAGGGGTTTATTTCGGCAATCACTTGAGTTTCAAGTGCTGCAACGTTACAGGTTTGTTGGCATAGACGCGTCTCATAAGAAAAACCCACAGCCGAGCATGATTTTGGCACCAAGATGATTGAATTGAACGTAATTTTTAACACCAAACGCAAAAAGAGGTGTGTTATAAATTTGACCGCTATGTGTGTGTGTCTGTCTGTCTGTCTGTGGCACCGTAGCTCTTAAACGGGTGAATCGATTTGAATTTGGTTTTTTTTTATTTGAAAGCAGGTTTTCTAGTGATGGTTCTTAGATATGTTTTATCAAAATCGGTTCAGCCATTTCAAAGTTAGCAGCTAGTTTGTGATTTTTAAATAAACACTTTTAAGCGATGGGGTTTTTTAATTTTATATTTAAAAAACCCCCAACGCACCTAACGTCAGTTAAGGCGCTATTAACTGCCAATGACCTAGAGTGGTGAGCTTGCGTGTTCTGTGCTGAGCTCACGTAGCGCGCGTGCGTCGTACGTCCAACCAGTAATAGGACTCGCCAATTAAGAAGCGCTGTCCGAAATTAGACACATTATTCATTTATTATACATAAAACAACAGATATTATACTAAAACACGTCTAACAAAACATAAATAAATAAATGATCTTTAAAATAGTGAAGATTTCATAAAAAGACGCTTTATAGTTTTTGCGTGATTCTCAATGTTTTATTCGCGTTACACATAACTTTACAAATTAATTACACAATGTTAAAAAATATAATTTCAAATATACACATATCAAATTACGAGAAAAGTTATCAAAAGTGACATATTTTTTTTTCAAAGAAGTAAGACTAGTCGTTTAGACGTGATGTTCAATAGAAACCCATTAGAAGTCGTGTAGCTGCGCCTTAAGGGTCTACTACCCGCCAAGTGGCGCCCTCATTGAATAAAAAATCGTAGCATAGCATAGAAAATAAATATTAAAGAATCTAAGGTTACGTTTGTTACAAAGAGGATAAAGTATTTTTACGTTGTTAAAACAGGACTCAAAATGTTTCGTATCCAAAGTAGTAAGCAAAAGTACCAAACACGGCCGTTTTTGACACTTTTGCTTACTGATGGCCAGTAGTAGGGCCTTAAGGTGAAAGCGCCAGGGTAATCCGCGAAATTCAAATTTTCTTACGTTTTTTGCAATTTGCAGGTCAGTATTAGGTTGTATATTGGTCAAAACATGATTCGCGGTCGGAGCAAGTACCGTATTTACAGAACTGTAATCATTAAAATCATTAATACAAACTTCTAAGTTCATATTACTGTATGGAATAACTATTTCATGAAATCATGACATTCGACAAAAATTCTAACGAGAGTTGTATATTCTAATGATTTTAATTCTCAAATAATACTTGCTACGGCCGCGAATCACGCGCCATTAATAATGACCCGTGATGCATACGTCATTATTGAATTCTCTCTAAATGACAGTGGTTCAAACAGAGGAACGCCGAATTGTATCAGCCTTTATATATGATTAATCGAACTTACAAGTGAAGTTCAATCATGATTATACGAGTTGCTTTATTTGAAGATATGATTATAACAACGTAGTACCCTTACCTACTCGATAACTTCGCAAGTATTTTAAAGATTTTTAAATTTTAAAACGTTAGTGACATACTGGCTGTATGTCTGCCTCGTGTTGACACTGACGTTTAGCTCATTTTTTAGAGACAAGTTAACGATACGCTTTGAAACTTTCTACGTATCTGGGAATCTTCTAGTGTCAGGGATGGGAGGGAGATCATATCTTCAATTTAAGCAACTCATGTAATTATATTATATGAACTAACAAATAGCTCAAAACATTGATTACAACAAACTCAATACTAAGGAACATTTCTGTGAATACAAAATCACTAATTTTCTTCTATTGGTAAGCAAGCAAATCTGACAAATACACTTTTATTAGTAATTACCAAGACCCTGGCCCGTTAATACAACGGTCAAATGTGCTGTGTGCGCCAAATACACTGATGTCTTAAGCCACTCTGACAGCATTGATTTTAGAACAGAATGATAGCGTTAGTGAAGTCGAGTCTGCGCAGGCATCCTGTTGGTTAAAGTTCTAACGGATAGCCTCAAGACACCCAGGATACCACCCAGTTCTTGAGCAGGGAGTGGCACTGCTCATCGTGCACTGAGATTACAAGGGGTTTAAGTAAACAGCTTCGGAAATTGTAAGACTTAGCAATAACGGGAACCAGGTAGTGATGGCCAGTAACGATACATTAATTTGCAGTGTGCATTTTCATCAATTATTATAATGGGAAAATGGTGAAAACGAGTAAAACTAGCAGGTAGGCTACTTCTATGTTATATCTACGGTAGGCTGTGTTTGCGTCGACGGATACTGCAACGGGGTCTTGTTTTCATGAGATGAACTTGGTACACTTAGTATTATTTCTAAACGCAAATAGATCTAGGCATTTCAGGTTGACCAATACATTTTATTATGTTATGGAATGCTTCATCGGAAAAGGGACCACTCAGTATCCGAATAAACTAGGTATCTAGGTGCAGAATCTGCAAGGTTTTCTTTGTATTAACGTATGACGCATATACATTTCCAGAGAGAACTGGCCAAGTCGTCCTCGCATACGATTCCCGTAATGACTCGCAGTGGTATTGTCCATGCGAAGTAATATTATACAGTTTGTTACATCGTTCGTAAATTACTTCAGGCCCAAGAAGGCTGCCATCAGCACTAAGTATATTGAATTATTTTTCTCATGATATCCATCTATCATGTGTTTGAGGGTTCCTACAAACAGAAGCCTAACCTGATTTCGACGCATCAATAAAGATTTTGATTAGCAAATTTGGCTGTCGCATAATTTTGCTTGTTGTGTCAGTATTTGAAAACCATCGAAAAAAAGCTTCTGCATAATATCAGGTAGGTATTATGCTAAAATAAGCAAGGAACTTCTGTCGCTATAGGATCTTCTTGTATACCCCAGCATACTTTAAGGTTGGGCAAGCGGCGACTAATATACTAATAAGTCGAGCTAATTTGAAAATAATAATAATAATAATAATCTTTATTCAATCAGACTACTATGTGGTCTATAGTGTTAGTAACAAAATAGCTTATCCTATGTTAGTACTTAATAACTAAAACCGATCGGGTCCTATTTGTTAGAGCCCACACTAGCGGGCTGTCTACCCGGGCAACTATCGATTGCAGGATAGTGTTGGGACTGCCACGTAGCCTGCGGAGTAGCGAAATAGAACATGACTGTAATTTTGTAAACTTAGTGATAAACTCGGCAATATTACGTCGCTTCTCGGCTGGTAATTTTAGACCAAGGGTTTTTTTTGGGTATCATAACGAGATTGCAGGGTTGTCGCAGTTTTGATTACTACAATTTTGTCATAATTAACAACAAAACCTAGAAGCTCGAGGAGTTTGGAAGTTTTATATTACATTATTAAGACAATTGGTATAACTACATATCTCCAATACATAGGAAGGAAGGAAGATATGTATAATCTAAATAAGACGCTGATGTGAATTGCGATATCTGAGATACGCCATAACTTCCTTTATAACTTTAGTAAATATCCGTTAGGCTATGGATAAACCGAAATGCTTACAATTTAAGCTAAATATGTGAGCTTTGATCGAATTATATTTCAACTGTATTTGCGGTCAGAAGCCCTATGGCTAAGAGGAGATAATTTTACATCTTTTAGGTCGATGGTGGCAAAGTATCCATCGCGTGGTATCAATTTGCTTGTTGTTCGATAACCCTCCATTTTAAAATGGTAAATTAATTAATTTAACGGTTTCAAATTCAATAAATGCGTTTATCGCCGTTAGACTTCAGCGTGAGATAGGCCGTAATAACTTTAGTATATCATATCTGATTTTTCAGTATGCATTTCATAACTTATTTTTAGGTATTATTGATTGACAGATTCGTCTCGTTTGGATTCATTGGTAGATACCAATGAATCCAAACGAAAATATTAGGTAGATACCTAATATTTAAAAACGGCCCTGTCAAAACTAGGAGTTTTAAAGAAGAATGCCCGAATATGGCCCACCACGAACACATTTTAAACGATAACCAAAAAATATAAGTTTGTTAAATAGGAATTATCCGTTTAATTTCTATCTCTAAATAAGGCACCGTAATCTTATCATCAAATAAATAAGTAATTCATCTGATTATCAATCCGAGTTTGACTTTTAGGCGAAGGTTAGGGTTGCCATTATGTGGTCAACTTAATTTCGATTCATATTTAAAATATGTCTACCTAATCGATTATGGATTAATTAATATGATATTCGTATAAAATATAAAATAAATAAAAATATTCTTAAAAACTAAAACCTGCCAGGGAAAAAAAGAACAAAGCAAGTTATCGGTTAGGTACTATTTAAATTAAAACTTGAGCATTTATGCTCTTATCTTCGGGAAGCTTAAAGAATAAATAAATTGGTCGGGTATCAATTTTTTTAACGCGTCAAGTCCCTCATTAGCAGACACAATTAAAAACCTATTGTTGGTGGTGACGCAGGGGCCTGACGCGAGTGATTTTATGTACGAGTATTTCTATGGTTAGCGAAAAGTTTTTCTGATGTCACGGCCATTTTAGTTTCTTTGAACGAAACCTACTCGACAAAACAATTATGTTCATAAACACCTCAGACTAGAGGTCCTATAGTCCACACATACATAAATATAGAATGTAAAAGAAACTGTTTTACAAAAAAAACAACCGACTTCCAAAAAAAAATACACTGAAAATTAAAAAATAACTTTAATTTCGGAAGTCGGTGTTTGTATTTTACTTCTTCGTTATTTGACACCGACTTCCGAAATTAAAGTTATTTTTTAATTTTCAGTGTATTTTTTTTGGAAGTCGGTTGTGTTGTTTTTTTTGTAAAAAAGTTTTTTATTTTTCACTTTTTGGTTGTTATACCCCAGAACTAAAAACCCCAATAACATGGAACGTGGAATTTAAACATTTGGAGAACACCAAAACGTCATCGAGGTACGCGTATTTTTCGTTTTTGTTCAGTTTCTCAAAAAGCGCTAAAGCAATTTCGATAAAATTTATATGAGACCATTTTAAGAGTTTATTCTTACGGATAAAAAAAAGAATTTTGAAAATCGGTCCACAACTGACGGAGAAATCGGCGGACATACATAAAAAAAAAAAACAAACATACATACAGTCAAACATAGAACCTCCTCCTTTTTCGAAAGTCGGTTAATGACTATATTCTCTAAGGCTTTGCCGTAGTTGGATAAAAATTCAATTGATCAAGACCAACAATCCATGCAACTAATCGATTACATTTCAGGATATGTCAAAATTATCCTTCGATTGACACTTGACAGAAGATGGATTTGACAGTTAACTGTAAATACCAATCAATCGACACATTAATGCGCTCGTTATAGTGGTTTGTTTGTATCGCTATCGTAGTTTTCTTTTGCTGTTTTGTTCTCTTTTGTGACCCTTTTTTACGACAATGGACTCCGGTCAATCTCACCCGAATGACCCTGGCTCCTCTTTAAATGACAACCGTGATGTGAAAGTGTAAACTGGCCCCGTATCTAATGAAGATCCTCGCACTCATTTGTTCTCTTGCCCTACTGTCCCGAGTACATCGTCGCAGGGATTAACAGGCTGCGGCGCAAGCAACGTTCGCTGTGCGAATTGTAGAGTGGATATAAGCCGCTTGCGATCTCATTAATTAGAAATTGTGGAGGTGCGATCAATCATACAGCAATGGGTTCTTCCACAAAAGGTAAGCCATATATTACTCACTTATATTAAACAATACCATTAGAAAACTATTATAATAATAGCCAGTAGGCTTTTAATAATTTCACATAATCCAAAGCACGTTAAGCTGTTGGTCCCGGCTGTCAATCGTGGATCTTTGACAGTTGTTACGGGTCGTCAGAAGCCTTATCTGACAACCAGTCTTACCAAGGGGTATCGAATTAACCAGAAGTATTTTGCCCTGTATGCAGCAACTACTGGGCAGCTTAGCAGCAGATGGGCCGCTGTCTCGTCCTCCTCCATGCAGGCTCTGCAGAGTGGAGACTCCTATGACAGAGAGATGCTTATTAAAAGACCCATGGCCAGTTACAACGGCCGTGACTTTCCGCAACTGAAGTTTGGTCAGTCGTAGGGCTTGCTTTGTGAAGCGGTCATTAATGGAGGGGAGCGCCTCCTTGGCCTGCCTACACTCGCTATGTTCAGCCCATAGCTTGTTGTGTTGATCTCTGGTGCGTTTCCTTACCAGATTGCGTAAGTATCCAAAGGGGAGAGGCACAATGGGTTCAGGTCCTATCGCTGCCATACTCGACCCCCTTCTGGCGAGTTCGTCCGCTGCATCGTTGCCACGGGAATCGCTGTGTCCTTTAATCCATTGAATGGTTACTTTGTTGTGTTTACCTACCTGATTTAGGCGTTGGTGACACTCGTATATCAGCCCAGAGTTAACTGTCTGGCTGTTTAGCGCTTGTAGGACTGCCATGCTGTCCGAGAGTATACGTAAAGAGTGATCCTTAACATCCCTAGCTAGGATGGCTGAGGCTGCCAGGGAAATTCCCAAGCACTCTGCTTGGAAGACTGTGTTATGGACCCCCAGTGGTGTGGCTATGTGGATATTGAGGTCCTCCGAGAAGATCCCCGCACCCGTGCCAGTACCTGTTTTGGATCCATCAGTGAAGATCCGCAGTTCTGCGGGGCACAGCCCCTCACAGCGGTGGTCCTCATGCAATTGGATCTTGTATTTTTTGTCAAAGACAAATTGCTTGGGTATCCGGTCGATAATTGCTCTAGTTATTGGGAGATCGTTGTTTAGTCCCATGAGCAGAGCGGTGTGTTGAGTTTCTCTCTTACCCCAGAGATCCAGTGTTTTAAGGCGTATCGCGGCCATCGTCGCCTCCTGCTGAATAAACAGATGAAGCGGTGGGAGGCAAAGCATGGCTTCAAGCGCTGCCGTTGGAGTGGTCCTCATGCAGCCTGTGGTTGCCATGCAGGCCAGCCTTTGCATGTGTTGTAGTTTGTTGACGGCTGTGACTAGCTTGGTGCGGGGCCACCACACCACGGCACCATAGGTGATCATGGGCCGAATTACTGCGCTATACAGCCAGAGTATAATTTTGAGAGATAGGCTGGGGCCTATCTTTTGGCAATGTAGGAAAATGATAGGTAAGAGGTGGGCCTCTTACCTATCATTTTCCTACATTGCCAAAAGGTAATGCAGGCCCTGCTCAGTTTATTGTCTAGATGAACACTCCAGTTTAACTTACTGTCTAATGTGACCCCTAGATATTTGACTTCGTTAGATAACTGGAGTTCTGTATTGAATAGCTTAGGCAGGCTAAAGCGGCCTAGTGCTCGTTTTTGGGTGAACATGACTAACTCAGTTTTGATGGGGTTTACTGACAAATCATACTCCCTGCACCATCGTTCCACGATGCGTAGCGCTTGTTGAGTGAGGTTGCAGATCGTTCCAGTTACCTTCCCAGGTACGAGGATTGCGAGATCGTCTGCATAACCTATTGTGTAGTAACGATTCGCGTTGAGTTTGGTAATCAGGTCATTGATTACCAGATTCCATAAGAGGGGTGAGATAACACCACCTTGTGGGCAGCCCCGGGCTATCAGGGCCAGCTGTTGTTGTTCCTCAAGGCGAATAACTCGTTTGCTTATCATGTTGGTAATCCAGTCAATTAATACCTGTTCCACACCATGCCTTGTGAGGGCGGCACCAATGCTGGAGAAGTTTGTCTTGTCGAAGGCTCCTTCGATGTCTATGAACGTGCCCAGGCAGGTACCTTTCTGGTGAATCGCTTCTTCTATCTGGCTTACCACCATGTGAAGAGCAGACTCTGTTGACTTACCCGAGCTGTATGCATGTTGGTTACCGTGTAGTGGTACTACTTTTAAGGCGCCATCTCATCTCCCTTTCACATATACACTGAGGCGAAAATAATAGCCATCTCCTCCTCACCGCGCTGCATCGTCAGCCTTGCTGCAGAGACATCTCTGCAACAGAAGTCATTTAAGAGCTGTGCTTAAAGGTTACCTGTGACATAGATACACGATCTAGGGTGATCGTGGTCCATAGTAACAAGGAGCTTACCACCAAGATTGGAGAGTCCTCGTATTTGACCACCCCTAATCCACGGCTCCTGGATCAGGGCAATGGCCGTATGTTGCACCTCCAGCCACTTGCGCAGTTGAGCCGTCGCGGTCTGACTGTGGTGGAGGTTTGCCTGCACAACTTTACTGGCCAACGAAGGGGACGCCATCGCAGGCGGGATCCTCCTCGTCACCCTCCAGTCGCAGCCCGGCAAACAGGTCGCCCCCGTCGAAGCCGTCCTCCCCCGGGCCGGAAGCCGGGGACAACACACAGTCGTCGAGCTCCCCGCCCGACAGAGGGACGGCACCCACAGCGGCATCAGGGGCAGACGACTCCACCACTACAGCGGGGTCGGCCACCGTTGTCTCCGGGTTATTTGTAGGGGGAGTGGTCTCCCCTGCTTCCACTATCTGGTGCGTGGCCCGATCCCAATTCCGGGGCACGTCTATGAACCTACCCTTGGGACCCTGGAACTTGATATACACAGACCCCAGACCGATGGATAGCCTACGCTCGGCGTCCATGAGCGTCGGGATCTGGTCTTCAGGGACACCCAGCACCACGAACCAGCATGCATCCTGCTTGTCGGCGTGTATCAATACCCACCTCCTTACATCGACCCAGGGGTTTTGGTAACAGAGGGCTCGGCCGATGTTCCTCGAGTCCTCGTACACTCCGTGGTCGTCAGGTATGGCGATGCCGCAACGCACCCGCTTCAGGATCTCCGACTGACTCTTGACAACTAGCGAGATGCTAGCCGAAAGAGCCAGACCAGAGACCGTCTGCTTCAGCCATGCCAAAGTGTGGTCGTTTCCGCACCACAGCTTGAGGACTCCTCCGACATACCGCGGCTTGGCGTTGAACGTCGGTCCAGGTGTGTCCCGCATAGCGGCGCAGGCCTCGCTGATGATCTTCTTGTGGATAGTTACGAGGACCTGGTCCGATACTGCCTGGCTGATGGCCCCTGTGTGGTCGCAGGTTATTGCGACGCTCAGGTGTGCATTGGCACCTTGGGCGTAGCTGAGGTTGGAATCCCGCTTGGATTGATCAAGCCGCGGCCGCTTGTGCTCCCCACGAGGTGTTAAGGTCTCGTTGAGAGCTCGCTTGGCCATGGCCTGACCACTCCGAGCGGGTTGCTGCGTTTTGGTTGCAGTTTGCGACTTACCCTCTGCAACAGCCTGCGATTGGTCGGGCGTTGGTCGGCTAGTGCCTGCCTCAGCCGATCGCTTACCTGCCGAGAAGCTGAGCTTACCAGCGGCTGCAACCTGCTTTTTGGGGGGAGGCTTGCTTTTGCCCCCTCTCCTGCGTTCTTGACGCCGCTCCTTGCGCGTCAGCCTTTCTCTTTTTTTGCCCTGGTTTGCTGGAGCTGGCTGGCCAGAAGGGCCTGCCTTCGAGCAGTGGGCCTGTGGAGATGCAGTTTTGCCCTTTCCTTTCCTTTTGATCCCCTGCCAGGCGGTGTCAAACTCATCTCCGATGCAGGCCGTCTCCGTTTGACCGGTGACGTCCGCGGCTTGGGAGTTGGCTAGAGGAGCCACGGGAAGGGAAGGAGGGTGCGTAGGAAGGGGAGCACCGGCAGTGGTATTAGTCGTCGCCGGTGCTGACGCCTCGCGTGTGAGGAAGGTCCGGTACTGGTCCCATGCAGCGCCGGGGTCCTCCGTTTAGACTGGGACTTAGCTTTGGTCTTAGCTGCGGTTTTCGCCACAGCCAGACCGGCACCCGCGCTGGAGCCTGCAGCGTTAGCCACAGGGCTTCCAGGGGCGGACGAAGTGCAAGCACCTCGCCTAGGAGTTTCGTCAGCTTTCGCCGACTCCACCCCCTGTGGTTTTTTGTAATGGCCTTGTTTTGTCCATGTTTGTGTGGTGTGTAAAATTCATCTCTCTGGCTCCCACCCTCCATGGAGCCCGCACCTGGGAACGTCGCACTTTTGAAAAGAGCGGACGTTAGGACTACCAGAGAGATATAGGTGCGCAAGGCTGGTTTACGGTGCGACATCGGGTGCTCGATCGGGTTGGTCGTCGGAGGTCGAAAAGGCCTACCCCCAACGAACTGATCAACCCTCACTTACACCGTCAGCATGACCTTTACCCACCGCTTCCGCCGTCCGAGGACGACCTCAGCGGACCCCACGCACCTCGCCTGTGGCCCTCTGACGGGACACGTGGCCATTTCCCTGCCATTGGCTAATTGGCAGAGCTACCGTTTTGCCTGAAATCCAGACCAAAGAGTGCGTGTTGCCTCACGGACACATAACCGCCAGTGCCGATCAGCTCAACCCCCCAGGACTCCTTCATCACTGCTTACGGCGCTCAACTGCGCAGGTCCTAGCGCAGGTGACTATATTCTCCTACTCACCGTCAGCTGGTTTTAGTGACGGCCGAGCCCACAACCACCCAGTCACGGAAGGGTCGCGGTTAGGAGAGGAATTAGGATATAGGTAGGATACTCAAAGGATGGGGTAGGAGGTGACGGTGAAACTTGGGACAGGAAGTTGATAGACGGGAGAGTATGGGGTGAATGGAATAAGGGATGAGAAGGAGTAGAAAGCCCGCTACTCTACGGGTCGCCCGGTGGTTTTGGTTACGTCTAATTCTTAGGGAATTAGACCAAAAACGGGTGGCACCACGGGAAGGTAACCGACCGGACTTGCCTTGAGGATCAACACGACTGTAGCGCTCCCCCTCAAAGCCACGCCATCCTACCCTCTCTGAAGGAGGAGGTAGGATAGGTCTGTATCTACACTACCAAGCAAGCAAAGCAAGCATGTCGTTGTGCAACCGCAAAAGCATACATACAAACCCCCCTTTGCTTAGGCATTCGACACAATGCCGAATGTTCAGCCGGAAATATGCTAACAACAGTCGTAAGTAAGATGGTTGACGATAAGTTTGACGAAGCCCCGCTGCGCGAGGCTCCTATTTTTGTCTGCGGGGTTTAAAGGAACCTAACACGAATGGAATGTGGGGTTGCGTTTGCTGGCTTTGGTCGCTCACTGTAGCCCCCGCCATCCCCTTCGAACCTAACCTTTATTTATTTATTTTCACTTCATGCAACAAAAGTACAAAGGCGGACTTAATGTCTTAGGCATTCTCTAAAAGTCAATCAAGGGTGGTGGAGAGATAACAAGGCAAGTGCATAAAAAGAAAAAACAAACAAAGTAATGATAATTAAAAATAAATAAAAACGGGAACGATAATATTAACCTTTCCGTGTCGGGGTACCCTAAGTTCCCGAGCTCGTTTCGCTCGCTCTTGGACACACTTGGCACGTTGCAATAGTAAACTTTCTGGTTAATTTGATGCGTAACCAGTATATTTGATTACAATAATTATTTTGATATAAAAATTATTTAATTGACGTAAATCAAGTGTCGGGTGATAAGTTTTTTGATGTGCATTTCAAAATAAGTCTTTATTAAACAACTAGTTTCTGTCAGCGGCTTCTCCCGCGTGGAAGTCAAAAATTATCCTACGGGAACATTCTCCCGGGACGAAAAATATCCTTTGTCTTATTCCAGGACATGGTCTATCCGTGTGCCGTGTGTGTTTCAGGTGCATATCTCAAGCAATGATTTTATTTGTCATTCATGCTGGACTGCAGCATGGAATGAAATAAGACATCCAGCAGAAAGCGTCTCACCTACCGCTGCTCGCCTCATTTGTGTTGGTTGTGGTCGCTCACTACGTAGACAAAGAAGACACCTGTTGTCTCAGGATTTTCCATGTGATGATCATATAAAGGAAAATATTTCTAGACAAATTGCTCCATGGCAGGTAGGGTTTCAAATAAATCATTCCTTTTCAGGTTCTGGTGTGAAATTTATTTATTACACAAGTAAAAATTACTGTACACATATAATATTATTCAATAGTCTAGTCTGTAGTGCTCTTACTTACTAGACTAAGATGTATAGCTTCATTACTTATTATTAAAAAATTATTAAAAAAGTATAAAAAAATTAAAAAAAGCAGGTACACATTTTAAGCTGACTGGTAGCTGTACCTAAAAGACAGAAGATATTATATTACTTTTATTACTTTGTTTCAGTTGCTGAGCTCGTCTCGCATCTGCCACCCTTGCTGGCAGAGAAGTGATAGAGCAATTACACATTCACGTTCTATCAGTTCTAGTAACCGGTCAGTGGTTTTAAATGAGACCGTACTGAAACAAATGAGTCTACACAAAATACACCTCAAGGGCAAGGGATAGAATCCACAATATTTTTACCAAATTATGTAAGAGCACCTGATACTCAGCGCTGCTGCTTTTTCCCTGGAAGTACAGGTACTGATCGCCCTCAGCTTACTGCATCACTAAGAGTAAGACTTTTCTGTGATAATTAATATTAATTGTACCACACAATGCAGAATTTGCAATTATTATTTAACAAGCAACATGAGACCTATTAAAAGATTTTACTCAGAACCCAATACAAACTTTTAGTTCATCCCACATCGAAGAGTTTGCTGCTCTGCTGCAGCAGAATATGTATGCACATTTAGATTTTCAAAATATAGATGGAATCCCAGAACATATGTCCAGTTCCAACACTGTTATATCTATCCATAAGATATAACAGTGCCAATTTTTACTGTATGAAATGGAATCCTAACTGTTTAAACTTAAAAGGTGACTATTATTCAAAAGTTTAAAATGAGTGAATAATTACTGTGTTAAAAAGTATGTACTTACCATTCAAAACTAATTGTAAGTGTATAGAATAAGTCTGTGCTTGTGAAAAAATATATTTTTATAAAAAAAATAAAAACTGTTATAATTCCAAATGGCGACTTATTTTCTTAACTGACAAGTTCTAGGTGTTCATAACAACTTAAATTATGATTCCATAAACTATTTATCAGTGTTCACTGTGGGCCACGGTTGTTCTAATATGTAGGCATTGACCTGAGCCTGCGTTGCCATGTGTAGTGTAGTGTGTATCACACAGTAAACGACAACCATTGCTCAAATGTTTCATACACAGGTTGAAAGCTCTGATTTTTACACGATATAAGTGTGTTAACCTGTGAAGCCCCGCGGCCAAATCCGGGTTGTCAAATTGAACCCCGACGACAACCCGGGTTGACAGCCGATTTTTTTTTTTTTTTTCTCTTTAATTTTTTTTTTTTGTCCGACTCACCGGTGAGTTGCGGGGCTTCACAGGTGTCTCGATTACGAACCATGTCCGGGACCGCCGCCGCTCACCGAGGTTTTTGAATTTAATTTAGCAAGAGCCTACAATTGTATGATACGGGATAACCTTCAGTAGCATGTCTTTACTACCTTTAGATATACTTTTCTTTATTTAAAAACAATATCAACGTTATTTTAAATTGATGCACGGTAGCGTTACATCTGTTTCAGATTGTACGTAATTTGTGCGTGTTTGTCATTGTTGAAGACTCTTTCTATATATTATAATGTACTCTGTGGAAGACTCGCAGTCAACCTCCATGCAATATAGAAGTAGGTATAACTTTTATACCTTCGTTTTAAAAAATTACAGTTATTTTAAATAGTGGGACGGTAACGTTACATCTGTTTCAGATTGTACGTAATTTGTACGTGTTTGTCATCGTTGAAGACTCGCAGTCAAACCCGATGCAGCAGTAGGTATAACTATTATACCTTCGTTTTGAAAAAATGTCAAAGTTATTGACTCGCAGTCAATCGAGCATTTACGAAACTGTTAATATTTCATTGTTCACTTTTAGGTCACTTAAAACTGTTAATATTTCACTTTTAGATCACTTATGGAACCACTGTACTTTAGCGTCTGTCGCGTTTTTATAGTAGGTATTTTTTTTTGGGTAGAGGATACCCTTTTTAGTGTAAATTTGGGCTCCACTGTACTTTAGCGTCGGTTCGTGCGGGGCTTCACAATTTTACTGCTTGCACATCTATTTAAGTAAAACACTTTCGTAAAATATTACACTGCGGAGACGTCTAGTTTTTGAGAAAAAAATTCCGAAAGTTTCAGAAAATTCACATATTTTCTTAATAAAATTGACATTTTGCCACAGATAATGTACAAATTTCATTCCTAGGTCGTTTCGTTTTACGTTTAGACAAATCGACAATGGATTTTAATGGTTTTTAGTGTAAGTACCTATTGTGAGTTTTTACCTTTATTTCATTTTTAAATATCTGCTACCGTCATGAACTCAATTATGAAGCAAATATATTAAAATTAAATTTAAAAAAGTTGTACTATTTTTTATTTACTATAGAGATCGTGAGTAACGAAACGTAATCGAACGTAATTATAATTACCGCGAAAAAAACGTATGACAGGTGTTACTTGTCCTAAGTTTTCACAGTCGAGAGCATCTATCGTACTCCTGTTTGTAACTAAGATTGATTGAGACCACTGGGTCCCCGAAATCGCTTTCTTCGTGTTCTGCTGCTCACCGCCCGATCCTGAAGTGCTAAGTGTCGTGCAAGTGTTGGACTCTATTGAGCAAGTGGCAATGACAATTTAGGGTGCAAGAGCGAGCGAAGCGAGCTCGGGACTTAGGGCACCCCAAATCGGACAGGTTAGGTTAGAAGGGGATGGCGGGGTCAAGAGAGCGAGCGAAGCGAGCGAACAGACCCCGCCATCACCTTCGTGGTTATTTTTTTATAAACCACTCAGAAGTAGGAGTCCCGCGAAGCGGGGCTCCGTCGACACGGGACTCCATCGACATGCATACATACATCGGGACTTAGGGCACCCCGACTCGGACAGGTTAGGTTAGAAGGTTCACTAAAATAAAATAAAAAATGCGATTAACCTGACCTGACCTAACCTTGACCTTCAACATGTGGGGTTTTAATCTTGACGTTGAACATGTCATTGACCGTATTATTGCTTAGAAATAGACTTTAGACCCGTCACGTGATCTTGTTTACCCTTCATTTTTCACCGATTTCGAAAAAATTTTGGCAATTTTTTTCTCGGCCCCTATGGTTTTCCGCACTTTGGGGTTTTCAAATTTACACTAAAAAGGGTATCCTCTACCCAAAAAACAATACCTACTATAAAAACGCGACCGACGCTAAAGTACAGTGGTTCCTAAATTTGAAAACCCCAAAGTGCGGAAAACCATAGGGGCCGAGAAAAAAATTGCTAAAAATTTTTCGAAATCGGTGAAAAATGAATGGTAAACAAGATCACGTGACGGGTCTAAAGTCTATTTCTAAGCAATAACACGGTCAATGACATGTTCAACGTCAAGATTAAGACCCCAAATTGTGAAGGTCAAGGTCAGGTCAGGTCAGGTTAATCGCATTTTTTATTTTATTATAATGAACCTAACCTAACCTGTCCGAGTCGGGGTGCCCTAAGTCTCGATGTATGTATGCATATCGATGGAGCCTCGTGTCGACGGAGCCCCGCTGCGCGGGGCTCCTACTTCTGAGTGGTTTATAAAAAAATAACCATGAAGGGGATGGCGAGGTCTGTTCGCCCGCCATCCCCTTCTAACCTAACCTGACCGAGTCGGGGTGCCCTAAGTCCCGAGCTCGCTTCGTTCACTCTTGCTCCCTAAATTGTCGTTGCTACTAGCTCAATAGAGTCCAACACTTGCACGACACTTAGCA
Source organism: Polia nebulosa (assembly GCA_951329385.1). Taxonomy (NCBI): domain Eukaryota; kingdom Metazoa; phylum Arthropoda; class Insecta; order Lepidoptera; family Noctuidae; genus Polia; species Polia nebulosa. The sequence continues at coordinate 429,982 of OX589595.1, read as the reverse complement.
CTTCAGGATTGGAAGGTGAGCAGCAGAACACGAAGAAAGGGGCTTCGGGGACCCAGTAGTCTCAATCAATCTTAGTTACAAACAGCCGGTCGATTCTGTTAACAGCTCACTGTGAAAACTTAGGTGAAGTGAGCGTGAAGTGAACTGTCATTCCACCTTGATTGTATGGACTGACAGCCCACTTCACGTTCACTTCACCTAAGTATTCACGGTGAGATTTTACAGAATAGCACTGCAGGAGTACGATAGACGCTCTCGACTGTAAAAACATACGACAAGTGACAACTGTCAAACATTTTTTTCGCGGTAATTATAATTACATTCGATTACGTTTCGTTACTCACGATCTCTTTAGTAAATAAAAAATAGTACAACTTTTTTAAACTTAATTTTATTATATTTGCTTCATAATTGAGTTCATGACGGTAGCAGATATTTCAAAATGAAATAAAGGTAAAAACTCACAATACTTACACTAAAAACCATTAAAATCCATTGTCAATTTGTCTAAACGTAAAACGAAACGACCTAGGAATGAAATTTGTACATTATCTGTGGCAAAATGTCAATTTTATTAAGAAAATATGTACAATTTTTGAAACTTTCGGAATTTTTTTCTCAAAAACTAGACGTCTCCGTAGTGTAATATTTTACGAAAGTGTTTTACTTAAATAGATGTGCAAGCAGTAAAATTGTGAAGCCCCGCACGAACCGACGCTAAAGTACAGTGGAGCCTCACTTATTGATGCACTTTTCGAACATAGGGCTCAATTCGTGATGGTGCGCACCTTTCAAGCATGCTACCTGCAGGGCGCGTGCGATAGCTACCGCGCACGAAAAAGGAATGAGCTAAACGTCAGTGTCAACACGAGGCAGACATACAGCCAGTACGTCACTACCGTTTTAAAATTTAAAAATCTTTAAAATACGTGCGAAGTTACCGAGTAGGTAAGGGTACTACGTTGTTATACTCGTAATCATATCTGAAAATGAAGCAACGAAATACAATTACAATTTACTCATATTATTTCTACTTGTGCAAGAGATATTGCCAATTTTGGCAAGACGAAAAATACAATACAACAGTAGAAAAACATTATAGTCTAAGATCCCAAAAACCAAAATTGGCCGTCGACCCAAACTTATAGGTCCTATATGCGTACGTTCAAAAGTAAACGCTAACACCACTCATTCAAACAAATATTGTTATTCAGAAAATAATCACGTAATTTGTAGCGGCTCTGGGACTCTCTCTATTTGCCCAGTCATCAGTCTTACTCTATTTGCCCAGTCATGAAATACTTAAATTCTATTCAAACGTTAAAAAAGGTTATTTTTAACCGACTTCGAAAAAGGAGGAGGTTCTATGTTCGACTGTATGTATGTTTTTTTATGTTTGTCCACCGATTTCTCTGTCAGTTGTGGACCGATTTTCAAAATTCTTTTTTTATCCGAAAGAATATACTCCCGAGGTGGTCCCATATAAATTTTATAAAAATTGTTTCAGCGCTATTTGAATAACTGAACAAAAACGAAAAATATGTATATAGATAACGTTTTGGTTGCCTCCAATTACGAGTATGTTTAAATTCAACGTTCCATGTTATTGGGGTTTTGAGTTCTGGGGTATAACAACTAAACAGTGAAAAATAAAAAAAAACCTTTTTTACAAAAAAAAAAGAACCGACCTCCAAAAAAGAAAATACAATAAAAATGTTAAAATAACTTTATTTTCGGAAGTTGGTGTCTTTGACTTCCGAAATTTAAGTTATTTTTTAAATTTTGGTGGATTTTTTTTGGATGTCGGTTGTTTTTTTTTGTCGAAAAGTTTTTAATACACACTTTGTAACAAAAGTACATTAAACATGTTACCTACGATATCCGCTAAATTTATTGTATTTGTTTATAAAGCAGCTGTCACACTTAATTATAACTATTTTAACTATGTAGGTATGAGTATCTTACGAATTTTTAGGGCTTAATTTAGTAAATTATTTCATTCCAATTTAAAATTACATTTTCAATGCTAAAAACCTAAAAGAAGCAGGGGTGAACATACCGGAAATGTTTTTTGTTTCACTATAATTCTACCTTTAAAATGTTACCCTTCATAAGTTGTGAGTGATAGCCGGGTTTTTCCAAATTGACGTAAATAAAGTTCTGTGATTGTCATTCACTAGTGAAGTAGTGAATACTTATGAATGGGATGCCATGTTAATTTTTATTTCTCAATTTTCGTGATTTAGTTGTTCTTTGTTACTGTTTAAAATCAAAATTAAAGAATTGACAAAATTATGTTAGCTTAACTTTGAAATAAAATATTTTGCATCCGTGCTTCTACGTGCCTCTTTTTCCTGCGATGTGGGGGGAAGGAGGGTTAAGTAAACGACATGATGCGTACTTCTCCAAGAGTCAACTCGTGTTCCTCCCTTAATTAGTAACGTATATATACATAGTATGTACGTGATATAATGCTAATAAAACTGTGAAAACAGCTAACCTATCTTAACTTAAACTATGTGCTATACGTGATGTGCCGATGTACGTGACATCACACCACATTCCTAATGCTATTATAAATAGAGTATAGTGATTATTCTCCTTGTCCTAAACTAAAAACTCTAGGAACTATTGTATAAAATGATTGCAGTACTTACCTACGTCGGAGTGTGATGCGCACAACACGCATGCCGCAAGCGAGGTGCGCGGGTGCGTCGTGTCGCGTCGCGCGCGCTCGTTTCTTGCGCGTCGCACCGCTTTGTTCTGCGCCGACTGATCATTATTTAGCGATACATTCTCATAACTCATAATTTATTAGATTTACTAACAAACTGTCTCATCTGTAATTCAAAAGGTAGATTCCAGGCCGAGTTACGGCTGCGTGATGGTAATGCGGTTAATTTATTTCCGTTGGCTGATCGGCCAAACGAGGGGCGCTCGTGGAAATGTCTTCAGTTAATGGGTGAGGCTCGTTGGTATACTAATCGTTCGGAGCTGAATCTGTATTCTCTGGTGGCACTCGTTTATTGCTCAATACTTAGTGGAATCGCCGCAGAATGTGTCGTGCATACTAACAGGCGGCGAGGGAGCGCACGCGGGTGCCCGTGTTCCCGGGGGAGGTCTGTCGCTACGACTGCTGTAGTGTAGCAGGGCGACAGTGCGGCAGTGTAACAGCTCGGCGGCACCTCGGGTTACGTTCAGTGATCGTGCGCGAACAAGCGAGATGAAGTCCTCACCAGTCACCGGGGAGCGCGTAACCGACACTAATTATAATATTTATGCCGCCATTAACGATCCATTAGCATAAATTAAGTGTCGCGACAAATTTCACGGAGTCGCGAGACGCCGGAGTTTTATTTCAGAGTGCGATGTTTAGTTAGGTGAGCTTCGCCGTGAAACCGTGGAATGCGTATAATGTGTCCAAAAGCGTCCTCGCCGTACTATTAGTTATTTGTGATCGCGGCGCTTATTGTCTCGAGGTGACAATGCTCGTCTATTTCAGCGGCGTAATGTGTCGCGTGTTTACAAACATCGCCCGCAGCTAATGGCGCTATTTCCGTGCGCCGCCGTGCCGCGTCGTGCGCCGTCGTGCCGCGTCGTGCCGCGCTACACTCGCTCCGCGCCGCGGCTGCAATCGCACTCAAATCCCGGATTGATTAACAGACGTTTTACGAGCGCCTCTCCAAAATAATACCAACAAAATACTCGAACACAATGGTTCCGATTTAGAAACACATTAAGCGACATGAGAACAAAACGCTCTCCTCGCAGACATCTACTTATTTATTCAGATTTAGAGTGTCGGACTTTTACGATAGAAATTAAATAAAACGTTGCTTCGCTGTTTCGCGTGGGATGATTCCTGGGATAATACTGGGTTTAAAATTAGTAACTGCAACAAATTATAATAATATAATAACACCATCTCTACGTTGACGTTGTGGTGGGCTTGTGATGGCTCCAATTAGCCCCAGGTGTGTGCCGGTAGACTGTGGGTGAGAAGCCACACTAATGCCCGGGATACACGAGGCAAGGATAGCAAGCTACACCCTCGGTATAATATCCTGGCTTGCTGTCCCCGCCCCTTCGCTCTAAGCCACGTAGGTACTTGTCGGATAAGTTTGATATTCATTGCGTTTTGTAACTGCAAATGCGTAATTTTGAAATTTGGAAAAAAATTGAAAATACAGGTACCCTAATGTTTGTTTGGAAAAAAGTTTAGTAATAATACTTTTTTTTTTGTGGGTGGGAAATCATCCAATGACTTCGCCCGCTCTAGGGTGGAGCGGGAGGGCGTATCAGACTCTTACTGACTAAAACCCACCCCTGTTCCTTCCTACCCTAAGTGCCCAGGGGCGAGGTAACTCTGTTTCGAATTTATCCTCAACCCCTGAGCAGGCATCGGCCATGACGGGCCCCGTCGTTATTGCTGACATCTCTTTGAGGCGCGCGTGGAACACTACGCGCCGTCGACTCTCGGGCCTGGTGCTGATCGTACGGCGAGCTACTCATTACTCGCCGTCCGCAGGCCCAGGTTAGTAATAATACTTGGAATTCATTTTCGTAAAAAGTAAAAAAAAAAATTGCGACTTCAAAAGTCAACTTCAATATCTCCGAACCAGTGGATGCCCAGGTATGGTCTAATGGAAAAAAATATCCAAATAATGGGTGGAATATATGGCTTTCGGCTTCGGAAACTATCTTTTTACACCCGGTAGGTATGTGACGAAGTTCCATAACTTTTTCATTTGTTGAGATATTTTAATGCTTCTTTCATATTTTTTGTTCTAATTATTTTACTTACATTTTTATAAATAGTTCATTAAAAAAAAATGGAAACTTCTTAGTTGTAGAAACTTTAAATTAATTTCGTTACTTAGTTTGGGCATGTTTTCACTCTGAAAGCACGTGGTTGCGGTCAGACAAACAAAACTCGTAGTTACTGCACACTAGCCAATCAAATACTATCTTCACCGGCTACATGAAGCTAGTACACAAGGCAGGATAGTAAATTCAGGGGTGCTACTAGCTCATAAAATAGAACTCCATCCTATTAAACAATCCTAGCTTGAGACGCTAGCTAGAGAGCTTAAAAATAAAGCTAGTTCTGTTTACACGGATCCAGAGCTGCTAGCTTGCTAGCTTACTATCACTATCTTGATATCCTGGCTTGAAAAACTATCCTTGTGTATGCGGGCAGAGATGCAATCCGCAGGGCAGCTTCAAGACGAGTTGATGGGGAGAAGCGATCCCACGGACCCGATCTCCCAGGAGAAGTCTTGTTCTTCATCACCGGCTTCCCTTTAATGGCTGGCTTGAGTCGAGATTTGCAAGAGCAAACAGAGGAACAAACTTTAACCCAGTAGACCAGTAAGATACTGGTAAGGATCTTGACTGTACTTCCGGCATTGTCCTAATAGCCGAGGTACCTCTCCACTCCTCATGCACCTCAGCTTATGTAGCCTCCTTGGAGCGCCGTAAAACCGTAAACTCAATTAACATGTTCAAAGTAATAAACATAAAACCCCCTTCTAAGTCCGCATGTTGTAACGGGTGATTAAGGAACCCTATACTGAGCGTGGCCCGACACGCACTTGGCCGAGTATTTTTCAATACAGTGGCGCGAACGGCAAAAATACGAGGTGGCAAAGTGAACATTTGGAAAGACCACGTCGACCTATAAAATCACCAATTCAAAACGCCCGCCGCGGAAAACTTTCCAGGTAAAACTACCAAATGACTGCACTGTTTGCCTTGGGGCTAATAAACGTATATTGTAATATTTCAAATATAGTTTTAGAAAAAAAACCGTTTTTGATTGAAACAGTACTGCTATTCTGTAAAATCTCACCGTGAATACTTAGGTGAAGTGAAAGTAAAGTGGGCTGTCAATCCATACAATCTAGGTGGAATGACAGTTCACTTCACGCTTACTCCACCTAAGTTTTCACGGTGAGCTGTTAACAGAATCGACCAGCAGTATCTGTTTCAATCAGTAACGGATTTTTTTTCTAAAACAAACTAATATCTGATTTTAATTTGTGCCTCATCACGAATACCAATTACCGTCGACTCCAGCGAGTGGTCCACCAAGTATTACCATTATCTATCTATTCGCTAGTAGTTCTACATCAGATGGTGATGATGATGTCATGGTTATTTCCGAAAGGTTGTTGTTGTTTGGTTACAGTGACATTTTTTAACCACTTTTTAAGATTGAATGTAAACTGGCACTAATTTTTATCAAAATTTTGGTCCAAGTTGGTGCACTGAACGGGTACCTATAGGTATATAGAAACTTAGATCGTGGACGGTGCAGCAGAGCCTTGCCGTAGCCGCTGTGCCCTAGAGCCTGTCCAGATAGGGCGTTTTACGCGCGAGTCGGCTCGCGCGTAGCAATTTTTGTTGCGTCCAGATAGAGCGTTTTACGCGCGTGCGGCGCGCGTATTTGACCAGTTATAAACATGGACTCACACACAAAGTTTTTTTTTCTCCTCGGAATCACCAGCTTCACAAAAAATTTCTTCCCAGTTCCTACGTTTAATAATTCTATTAGAATAATCTGATGATTCCATATCCCATATAGCTACCCTTTTCTCAACTTCATCAATAAAAAGTTCCGTGTCAAAGTTATCACGCTCCATTTCGAACCGAATACGTCCACTCGCGAAAGACACGCGCGTAGTTCCGGACGCTGCAACGGCGCCGGAGTATCTCGACTCGCGCGTCGCACGTTAGACCTTGTCCAGAAGAAGCGAATTCGTCGCGAAACGTTTCGCGCGAATTCATTCGCGCGCTATTGAGATACTAGGCACGAATACATCGCGTCCACAAGCATCGCGCGAATTCAAAATACGCGCGTAAATCGCGTGCATAACGCCAGACCCTCGACTCGCGCGTGATTCGCCCTTTCTGGACAAGCCCTTACTAAAACGTGCGAGTCGAGAGTCCCGCTCATTGCAAGCGTTTTACGCGCGAGTGAGGTAACGCGCGAGAGCATCTGGACGCGATGTATGTAGCTCTAGTATCTCGAGTACGCGCGAGTGCATATGCGCGAGTCGACTCGCGCGTAAAACGCCCTATCTGGCCAGGCTCGTGTTTTCGCAGCATTTTCGTAGCGGCGTCGTAGCATTTTCGTAGCGGCGTCGTAGCATTTTCGTAGCGGCGTCGTAGCATTTTCGTAGCGGCGTCGTAACTTTGTTGTAGTACCGTCACACGGCGTCATCGCATACTCAATAAATCGTACACTCAGTACATGGAGTGTTCAAAATATTGAAAATTTCGCGTTCAACGCATCGCAAATTCAATAAATCAAAACATCGAACATGCTTGGCAAACAAATATAATATGTCTAAGAAAGAAAATAATTCAGTTTGAACGAACAATATTGAGAGATTTACCTTAGACTTCTTGATATTGTGACCATAGACTAAAGGTTTTCCTGCAATCTTTTTTATTAACCGACTTCAAAAAGGCGGAGGTTATCAATTCGGATGTTTATATCTTTATTTTTTGTATTTTCGGGCACGGGGTCGAACAAAGAAAATTTAGTTCAAATAAATTGCAATAGATAGCGTAATATGCATCGATTTCTTAATGAAGTTTATGTAATTAATAGTTTTTTTTTTTTTTTCAAAATATGTAAATATTTTGAAAAAAGATATGGTAAGGACTGTATTTTTTTTATTTAATAAACTGCTCAGCATAAAAATGTAGAATAATTGGCCCCTAATTCAAATTTAGATGACTATTGGAATGAATCCTTTGACATCTATATTTCTTGTACCAATAGATGGCGCTGTTTGAAGTTTTAGAGTTTTTCCATTTGCCTCTTTAAAATTTGTATAGTGACACATTTTAATTCAGTAAAACTGTTATGAAGTCCCCAAAAATTCTATAAAATATTTCCTCAACGTGTGAGAAATTATTGGTAAGACTAAGTAAATTCATTCAACTTGCAAGTGTTGCAAGCCGTCGCTACTAACACCATCTAGCAAGGTGTAGAGGACGAACCCGAACGAAGAACAAATGTTACTTGTGCAAGTCGAAAACCCATAGTTACGGTGGTACCGTTTTTTTGTATGGGATTCTTCATATGACGGATTTGAAAAATTCTTTTTTTGTTCGAAAGGACTTTATTCCGAAATGGTCCCATTTAAATTTCATATACATCTGACCTCTGACGATGAGTTTCGGAGACAGACAACGGAACTCTTCAAAAAATGACAGCAAATCTGCGATCGTGTATAGACACGATCGCAGAAATCTACCTACATGGATATGTAGTGTTAACACAATTTGATGGGGAACCACAACTAAAAAGCGAAAAATAAAAAACTTTTATAGAAAATAAAAAACTGACTTCCAAAAAAAAGTGCACCGACTGCTGACTATTATCCGTTTTTTAATAGATATTATTTATAATTATTTTGTAAATGTAAAAGGGAATCTAAACAAGAAATGAACACATACTTCTAATCAAAATGCCACCCATGGGCTTTAACACAGGCCTAAGCGCTTCCTCGTGGAGGCGACCGGCGGCAGCGACATCACGCGCCCGGTCACCAGGGCCGGCCATGGTACGGAGCGAAAGGAAATGGGAAGCAGCCTCGTCCTTCTGCGAAACTAATTAGGAGGCAGAACGGGTGAGGGAGACTCAACAGCCTATCACGCCCCCAGCAGCAGCCGCGCCAGGAGACGCCCTGGGTGTCGAGGGTCGTGAGACAATCTCCGGCCACCGAATTCGAATTCGACACCGAGTTATTACTAACCTGGGCCTGCGGATGGCGAGTAATCAAATATCAAATATCATTTATTTCAGGCATAAAATAACCCATATCACAAAATCATAATGAGTAGCTAGAGTAATGGGTAGCTTGCCGTCCGATCAGCACCAGGCCCGAGAGTCGACGGCGCTTAGTGTTCCACGCGCGCCTCAATGAGATGTCAGCAAATCTTGACGAAGCCCGTCATGGCCGATGCATGCATGCCAAGGGGTCGCGGATAAATTCGAAACAGAGTTACCGTGCCCCTGGCCACTCAGGCAAGGAAGGAACAGGGGTGGGTTTTAGTCAGTAAATGTCTGACACGCCCTCCCGCCATCCATTTCCCTGTGTTTTCCATAAGCGTATCGAACAAGCAAACGTTTTGATCTTCCCACTCTCTTCGATTTAAGCGATTCGTTTTACCCGTACATCGCCAGTAAGTACCAAGTTTCAGGTCTTCTTCGATGATGCGCGACAGCGTTCTTGCGGGCAACTTCATTTCACGAGTTAAGATTTTTTGTTTCCTCAAGGGATTTCAACGGATTCTGGCCTTGACAGCATTCACTGCCTGAAGAATCCTCACAACACGCCGCCGGCCTGATCTTTTATGATCGTCAACAGAAGAAGTGTTGGTGTATCTATACATTTAAATTTATTAAGAAATAGCGGGAAATTTGTGTCCAGCAGCCCTACCATGACGTCTTAAAACCATCATCTTTTCGGTGAGAGAAAGGGATAAATGATTAATGATTTTATTGTTGTAAGTAGGTTATAACAACACTTTTACACGTCATCATTTTTGTTTTGTTCGTTTTAGCTAGATGAGGCCGGTGTTTCCTAGCTGACTACTCTGAGAAGAAACAACGAAACAAACTCAGAGGTCAAAATCTCAAGATGATGGTTTTAAGACGTCATGGTAGGGCAGCAGCTCGCTTTCAGTACTATCTTAGTACTTCCTATTCAGTCGACTTTGTTTTGTATTTTTTTTTATCAATGATAGGCACGCGTTTGACGACTATCTCACCTGATGGTAACCGATGATGTAGTCGAAGATGGAGCACGCTTGCCTAGGAGTAACCTATTCACTCTTGACTTAAAGACTCCCAGCCCAGGTTGTAGCTGTCAGGAAACACAGACTACGGCAGGGAATTCCACTCCCTAGCTGTACGCACAATGAATGTGTTCATAATACTGATTTACAGTTGTATAAACAAACTAACCTGTTATTTCACAATAAAGTTGTCCAATACTACCGGTAAGGTAACCTTGGGAAGTGTGTAGCAGTATGAAGAGGATGTGGGTTAGGGCAATAAACTACCTAATTTTAGTTTGTGAGTAGGTAAGGATTGATCAGTAGTAGAAAAATAAAACAATAGAAGTGAAACAATCACAGTAGATAATGGAATTTATATTTAAAGTTCTTTTATCTATGAATGTTCAGGCGATACATAATAATATATATGCTGTTGCGGAGCCGCTCAACACGATGTTGTTACATTGGTCGGTGTCCAACCTACAAAGGACAGACACGACGCGTGCTCGCTCGCGGGGTACACACTCCCGCTGATGCCGATAACCTCCGGCCAGTCAACTGCTGGAGTGCTTGTACATGTAAATAGTGCTTAAATGATTATGAATATTAGAATGTATAATGTAGAATTTGATTTACCTTAATTGTGTCCCTGTGAAAACTTAGGTGAAGTGAACGCGGAGAGGACTATCAATGTTCATGAAGCTATGACTTGATAGCTCACTTCACCTCATTTTTCACGGAGACAAGTTTACAGCATAGCACTACAGATTGCATTTTCCATAGAACAGCACCCCACTTGTTTCCTGCAGGTGCTGGCCGGCGCTCGAGCCCCCTCAAGCCACTAGCCCCGAGCCTGCGCGCCCCGCTCACTACTTACAATGAATCATATTTCTTATGTACACCACTATTTGCGCCTCGTCGGGGCAAGTGTTACAACGAATTCATCTACGTGTACATTATCTACAATGTCTGCTGCAATATCACTATTCGCTATTTAGTCTACACTATCTAAGTATGTACAATATGTGATTACAACTAGTTACTCGCTACACGTACACTCGCACAGCATGCTACTCGTATGAGCACCTCCATCAACACGCATCTTGTAAGCTGTTAGTTGTGCGCCCGTGGCCCGTCGTGCAGATGTTCAACTTCAGTGCTCACGTCACGAAACCTCTTTATCCTATCAACTAATCTGACTAGCTAGTTTATCTATTTTAGACAGGAACAAAACTGTGCTGTTGTGAACAAGCTGCCTCATTGAAGCTGCGTACAAAGGAAGCGATGTTTATGAACAAGACAGGACTGGGCAGAGCTGCTTTACAGTCAAACATCACACGAAATTATTGCAAGCGAGAACAGAAACGACAGGAGCTAATCACGAGTTCAGTTTACACAACAACACGCTAAACGCCCAACGGTAATGGGTTGAGCTTAGGAAAGTCAAGCTTTCTCGAGTCATCATAGTAGATGTGGCAAAGAGGTTTGAAACGTGCGCAACAATACGAAGCTCCTCGCAAGGACCACCTGCTTATATTTTATTCAGCAGCTCGCGTGTCGCCGGCTGACACACTGCGCCGCATATTGATGAAGCAAAAACAACGCACACAATGAAGACACGCTAGCGGCGAGCACATGTCCTGAGCAGCAGCAGCACCGCGCCGAGGACGCGCGGCCCAGCAGCACAACGGACTACGTTGCGCACAACATTTACAAAACTGTCGAACTAATACTTCACAATATTTCAGTTACATTTGTAGTTGATCGTCGCGTATTAGAAGTCACAGTACGATAGTCCACCTTGCGGCAGCAGGACGTTTACGATGAGTGCGGCAACACTAATGTCTTCCACTGTTCACTAGTTCGGTCAAACAGTCTGTTGACGAACCTTGCACTGAGTCAGCACGGCACTGTGAGGGGCGCGGGGCGGGGGCGCGGCCCCCTCTCCGCTGCCTCAGAACCAGTACAGGTCCTTGGACGTGTCCTGCACCTGCGCCTCCAGACCTGCGCCACAGAAAATCATCACTTAACAAATCATCTCTTACAGCCGTCACAGCAAAGCTCAACTATACCTATTTCTGGCAAAGGTCGAACTAATTCGGCGTAACTGGGCTATTTGGTCTTAGAATTTATATCACGGCATGATTAGTTTCGCCATAACTTAAGCGCCGTACTATATAGCACTATGCCTTACATTCATCCTCTTGGTAATTCCTTTACCTGAAGTAAGGTAGACACACACAACGCGTAGTAATAACAACCATGAAACAACGAAATAAGAAGAAGCCATGACCGAACACAAATAACTATTGCAGACTAAGCACTGACTCAATAATATGCCACGAAATGGACGTTACACTTAAGGTCCTACTACCGGCCAAGTGCGCCCTCATTGAATAAAAAATCGTAGCATAGCATAGAAAATAAATATTAAAGAATCCAACGTCACGTTTGTTACAAAGAGGATAAAGTATTTTTACGTTGTTAAAACAGGTCTCAGAATGTTTCGTATCCAAAGTAGTAGGCAAAAGTACCAAAAACAGCCGTTTCTGACACGATTTTTTATTCAATGACGGTTCCACTTGGCGGGTAGTAGACCCTTAAGTTACGAACAAGCAGATTTAGATCCGAGAGAATGTTCTCTTCTCGGAAGAATGGAGTAGCAGTTCGGTACAAATTATTTTCAACATATTATGGTGTACCAGCATGTATGCATGTTCACACTGCAACTGGGAGAGGTTCAGTGCAATCCAATGTTTTAGAACGTAATAAACACTATTCAAAAGCGTCTTATTCTGCTGGTGGTCAAGCGCGAGCCCATCAACAATCTAAAAAAAGTGTCTTATTGTATGTACCATAGATTTGTACCTATTAGATGTACGACTGTGATACTCATCAACAGGGCTGTTCTTTGTGCCCGTCATGCTGTCCTCAAGGAGGGAACTTCAAGGTTCGTAATGAAATTAATAACAAAAACACTATGTAATCGTACTGATAGAAAGTGATTTGTATCAGTCTGAGTGTGGAAGCCGGCTGATTGTTACAGATGAAGCTGGCGCGCGGCGATGCTATCGGCGCGCTCGTGCGGCGGCGGCTCCGAGCGGCATCTACGTCAATGAAGAGGGACTGAGCACAGCGCACACAGCTCGGAGCCGAGCCGACAGCGGCTAGCTACAGACTGAACTAATCAAACCCACCAAAATTTCTTGATTAAATGTCAGCTTCACTGAACAGTGTCTATCATTATTTTGCCCGGAGGGGACGGGCAAAACGGATACGCCTCAAAGTAAAATAATATTGGTTATACGTCGCACTCGTCGACAAGAAACTACCAAGTCATACATAATAAATGCAATCATTACGGGTTCAATTTTGAGTGAAACTCAGATAATTAATTGAACAAGCAATTTCGAAAAGGGGACTTGTCTGGTATTTAAAGCTTAAAAAAAAAGCTAATTATTTTCCAAAGAAGTAGAATATTTAAAAAAATATTTTTGACTATAATTTTGGGGCCAATAAGCAATCGAAAGTTATAGAAATATTTAGATGGTAACGTTTTAACACGTGAATATGTAATTTAATTAGATATTTTAAATTTATGAGATAATATGCCGTTTGAAATTCACGCCATTCCTACACAAAAAAAAAGGAAAAACTTGAAATAATTTTGTGGCACTTATTTTACGTTTCTATAAATAAATTTACTAAACATACTGCATACGCTGCGCTCAAAGAACCAAAAAGGCCTAAAGGTCACCGTTAGGCCTTTTTGATTTCCTACACACCAGCTTTACATTGCATGTGAGGTGCTAACAGTACGTCAATTATTTATATTACACATCATTTTACACCAGCACGCCTACAAGCCAATACCTTCTGACAAGAGAAGGAAAGATTTGGTTTGCATAAAACCTCAAACTAGGCATGCTTTTGTAAACCGTTTCTATGTCTATTTAGGACCCGATTTATATAACAAGCTCAATAATAGGAGACTCCATATTATAGTGCCGATTACAAAAATTGTAGTATGAAGATAAGCGAATATTTGGATGGACTTGATTACACAGACACTGAAAAACTGTTAGAATAACTTCAATAATTATATAGATATTAAATTGGTTAATTTTAATTTGTGTTTAGTACAATAAATAGCATAGTTTTATTTCAATAATTAATTAACTGTGGTCAAATAATCAGCTGATCGCTTAGTGTAGGGATGGCTTGAAACACAGGTTTTTATTAACCTAGCTCGCAGCCAGGTCGCCAAAAATTAATAATGTCTGTCAGTACGAATGCACCTTTCAGTAGTTAAAATAGTTATGTGTAAATTATACTAGTTTTTATAATTATAAATATTTAAGCCAATCTGTTATGAACTTGGTACTACTAATACTAAGTATTTATAAGTTTGTAAATGTATTACTTTGTAAAAGGACCCAAATAAATAAATCAAATAAAAGTAGTAGATTTTCTTTAAAATCTTCTTCTGCTGGCACTCTTTCGTAAGTAAATCTAAAATAATTCCGAAAATTGCTCATCTCTTAAGGAGGTGTTAAGAATTACTGTGCCCTTTTAGAAATTATTTCTGCACACGTCATGACGTCGACAGTAGAATGAATACCAGAAATGTACTCTTTTTAAAATATTAGGTACACTGAAGCATTTATTTATTAAATCATCATCATTCATCATCATTTCAGCCAAAAAACGTCCACTGCTGAACATAGGCCTCCCCCAAGTGTCGCCACAATGACCGGTCCTGTGCGTGTCGCATCCATCGGCTACCCGCGACCCTCACCAGGTCATCGGTCCACCTTGTGGGAGGCCTTCCAACGCTGCGTCTTCCAGTACTCGGTCGCCATTCCAGAACTTTTCGGCCCCATCGACTAAGTATCTGTTCTGCAAGCAATGTGCCCTGCCCACTGCCACTTCAGTTTGGCGATTCTTCGGGCTATGTCAGTAACCTTAGTTTTCTTGCGGATATCATCATTTCTGATTCCATCACGCAAGGAAACTCCGAGCATTGCGCTCTCCATTGCCCTTTGGGTGACTGTAAGCCTTCCGATGAGGCCCGTTGTGAGCGAGCACGTTTCGGTTCCATAAGTCATAAGTTAGCCCTACCTAACAGGACCGTTTGTCCCAGGTAGACGTACTCGTCTACAACTTCGAGTGTAGAGTCTCCGATCTTGATAGGAGTGGGTGCTACATGGGTATTTACCATGACCTAGGTTTTGTCCATGTTCATTTTAAGACCCACTCTTTCGGAAGCTCTACTGAGGTCATCGAGCATTGTACTCAGGTCCTCCATAGTCTCAGCCATGATGACTATATCGTCGGCCAATTGAAGATGAGTGATGTACTCGCCATTGATATTAATGCCTAGCCCTCTCCAGTCCAGAACCTTGAAGACATCCTTCATTGCGTCCGTCAACAGTTTCGAAGAAATGACGTCTCACTGCCTCACACCCCGCTGTAGGAGGATAGGTTTCAAGGTCCGGTCCTGAAGTCGGACTGACATGGTGGCGTTTTCGTACAAATACTTCATCACCTCGATGTACCGATAGTGAATCTGGCACCTTTGGAGAGACTGCAGCACAGCCCAAGTCTCAATCGAATCGAAGGCGTTCTCATAGTCCACAAACGCTAAGCAGAAGGGCAGATTATACTCTTCGGTCTTCTGTATAACCTGCCGCAGCGTATGTATGTGGTCTACGGTGCTGAAGCCTTTTCGGAATCCGGCTTGCTCGGCAGGCTGGAAGTCGTCAAACCTGCGCGCGAGACGGTTCGTGATGAATGAGTGATGTAATTCTTAAGCAGGGCATTGTCACCCTTCTTAAAGAAAAGTACCACCACACCTCTGCCCCAAGCCTGTGGCGTTTTCCCCTCGAGTATGACGGTATCGAATAGTTTCTGAAGGGCCTTACGGACCGGTTTTCCACCCGCCTTCAGAAGTTCGGCCGTGATTCCGTCATCACCCGATGCCTTGTTGTTCTTAAGCTGCTTCAGAGCCATCCTAATCTCATACAGGCTGACGTCAAGGGTGTCTTTGGTATAGTGTCGGGTCAATCTAGCTCTTGGGTCGTTAGCTAGATTCGCAGCTGGTTTAGTCGTTGACGTGTATAACTGTCCGTAGAACGTCTCAATCTCTCTCAGAAGCTCCGATTTGGCGGATATGGTTCTGCCATCGTCGGTCTTCAGTTTCGTGAGCTGGTTTTGCCTAATAGACAGATCTCTTGCAAAAACCTTGGAGCCCTTATTCCGCTCTATCGCGTCTTTAATCTTTTCGGTATTAAAGCGGCGGAGGTCGCTTTTTAAGGACTTGGAGATCCGTCTATTGAGCTGCCGGTATTTACACGTATCGTCTGAAGACTGCAGAATCATCTCCCGCCTCTCCTTCATGAGCTTGAGAGTAGGATCAGAGAGCTTCATGTTCTTATCGGTACGGCGAGTCTTAAAGAACTTAGACCCGACCGTATGGACAGTTTCCACAAACCCGTCATTGTATTTGTCCACGGAGCTCACTAAACGATTTTGAAGTTCGAGCTGAAAGCTTTCGAGGTTTTGGATCTGGATCTGTGCTGGACGGAGCGTAGACTTCATCAGTCGAGATCTTTCCAGCTCGATATTTAGACTCAATGTGCCTCTTACCATGCGGTGATCACTACCAGTTTTCACCGTGTTGATCATAGAGACATCATTGAATATCTGCTTCTTCGTCGACATGATGAAGTCAATCTCATTTTTAGTTACACCGTCGGGGCTCTGCCAGGTCCACTTCTTGTGCTCACGCTTGACTCTGAAGAAGGAGTTCAACATATAGAGGCCCTCCTTCTCCATAAAACTGGCCAGTTTGTGTCCCCGGTGATTCCGACGTCCAAATCCAAATTGCCCCACTCCCAGTTCGTCACCGTCTCGTTTACCCAGTTTCGCGTTGAAGTCCTCCATGATCACGGTGAAGTGAAATATCACAGAAAATTTAGCAAAACATTAAAGCGTAGCATAAAACTCTCAAAGAAAATAGAATATACCAGACAAATGAGTAAGTCAGATAATAAAACTAAAACTATGTGGAATATTATAAATAACAAAACTGGAAAAAGTAAGACAAGGCAATATGAAAATATATCACTAAAAGTAAAAAATAAAACTATTTCATGCCCTAAAAAGATATCTAATATATTTAACGACTATTTTGCTACAGTAGGTGAAACAAAAATGGATACAAATACAAATATTCCCTTAAAAATTTCTTAAGAAATAAGCAGTTCCTTTGTACTGTATTTATAATTATGTTTATTGTTACTGTATCTCCGTGTGTACATAAATGATTAAATAAATAAATAAAAACTGGACGTCCAGTAATGAACGCACCAACTACATCAATGTACCTACGCCCAGTAAACCAAAAAAAAATACTTAATATAATTAAAATAACAAAAAATAAGCATAGCTGCGGAATAGACGACATACCCCCCATATTTTTAAAAAGATGTGCAGAAGAATTGTCGGTTCCACTCACGTTCTTAATAAACCAGAGCTTTGAGTTAGGAGAATTGCCCGACTTACTAAAAATTTCCCTAGTAAAACCCATACATAAAAAAGAAGATATTCACACCCCTAGTAATTATAGACCCATAGCGTTGTTGCCGACCTTTTCAAAGATTTTTGAAAAGGCTACGTGTAACAGACTAAACTTTTTCTTAGAAAAATACAATATTCTTGATGACTGTCAAAATGGTTTTAGCAAGACAAGATCCACAACAGGTGCAGTTTACAAATATGTCCAAACAGCTCTCCAACAAATAAATGACAAAAAGTATGCATTAGGCCTGCTACTCGATATGTCAAAAGCCTATGACAAAGTATCATATACCATATTACTGGCAAAACTTCACGGTTCAGGTATACGTGGCCCTGCTTACAGTTGGTTTAAATCATATTTGAGCGAGAGGAAGCAAATAGTCCAGGTTGAAGACCACAATATTAAAAATAGAGAGAAAATAATAGTTCGATCCCAGATGAGAAATCTCACATGCTCCATCCCTCAAGGCAGCGTTCTAGGCTGCACACTATTCTTAATATACGTAAATGACCTCCCAAAAATTCTAAATAAACAAACTACATTACCAGTACTATTTGCCGATGATATCTCCATACTTGTGAAATGTGGCAAAAATTGTGAACCAAATGCAATCTTACAAAATACTCTCCAGACAGTAACACTTTGGCTACAAGATCACAATTTAGAAATAAACTATAACAAAACAAAAATGATACAATTTATATAGTATAAAACCCCTCCCCTTCAAAGTGCGTATGTAACTTTTAATGACACCCCTATAGAATCAGTAACTACATTTAACTTACTCGGAATAAATATAGACACACATCTCAATTGGAAAAAGCACAGAGAAACAGTGAAATCTAAATTATCTTCATTTACCTACGCCTTGTTCCAACTTAAGTACAGCACAAATACAGAAACAGCACTATCGGCATACTACGCCTACGCATACTCGTGGCTAAGATATGGAGTGATGTTATGGGGAAACAGCGTTAACGCAAGTGAAGTATTTATAATTAAAAAAAAATCTGTTAGAATACTGGCCCATATTGACAATACCCCAAGCTGTAAACCATATTTTGTTAAATTAAAACTCCTAACATTGCCTTCTATATATACGAGTATATACCCGACCTTTGCATATTTATATTTAAAAAATAGCAACATTTTTCCAAAAACAAAAGATATTCATAGCCTAAACACACGCCATAAAAATAGTTTACATCTTTCACCCTCTCGGATCAAAATGCTTTACCATAGCCCATATTACATGGCAGCAAAAAATTTCAATAAATTACCGAAACATATAAAAGACGAACCCATATTCAACAAATTTAATTGCTTTACGGACGATAGTTTAACGTGAAAACGTCATAACAAAACATAGATGAAAAATAGATGCGGCGCATGCGTACAATGACCGCAACGGGACACTTTTTCGTGCATGCAGCCGGGTTTCATCGATTTATTAGACGTTGTCACGTCAAAACGGATAGAAGATTTTTTAAAAATCATGTTAGTTTTCTAGCCGTATTTTTTAAAGCCATTAAAATTGGCCTATATCTGAATTGTCCAAAGCACCTTACTAATATTGAAACGTAAAAGGACTTAAACAGATGTTAATAAACCGAACTTATTCATGGGTCAAATCGTAAACACAATATTTTGCTACTCAAACCTTTAGAGAAATCGTATTAAACCAACGAAAATGTTTGTTTTATATCCCCACCACGAATGATTTTATTTATATAGTACCTACCTAATAGATTTTTAGGAAAATCTGATATTTTTATCCACCCTGAGCTTGTTGCCCGCGCTAAAAGAGTCATGACAATGTGCCAGATAAACCTCTATAAGTAAATTGTTCAGACGTGTCTGAGTGGAATTCAAGAATATGTGCGTGATTGAAGCCGCCGCCGCCGCCGGAGTCATGAGAAAGGCTTGCACCGCACCGCTATAGTTAAAGTGTCTCCCGACACCAAGTTTCAGTATGTCAGGCGTAGGCAATGAGAATTTTTGTGAAGCAACTAATAAGTGTACCGACACTCGACAGTGTACTCGTAGCATGTTACACAATTAGTGTTTTGGAAGTAGCTAACTTTGAACACAAGTGTTGATATCTAATAGTTAAACAACAAATATTATAAAAGGAGTATAAATAACTAGAGCTAATTATACATTGGCGTTAGTCTCAATGAGCTCACACGCCTAGGTCATGTGCCGAGCGTACCGAGCGAGCGGCGCGGCGGCAGCGCGGCGGTGCGGTAATTGACACGGGCGTGTGATTTAGTGGCCTGGGGCGGGAGGCAGGGGGGGCGGGGTGGCGAGGCGTGGGGGCCGCCCACCGGTCAGCGCGCTGTGATTGGCCGCCACCGCCCCTCGTCGCTGGACGCTACGTCGATACTAATCGAGCTACTACCCGAGCTAACTCGACCTACCGAGGGCTCATCGCATGGAATTAGATTGTCTCATACAGTTTAGTCTGGGAGATAATAAAACTAGTAACTAAGCTATGTACATAACTTGAAGTTAACTTTTATACTTAAACAATAAAAAGGGAAACGAAAAAATTTAAGATTAAACAAACAGAAGGGCAAGCATAGCGTGGGTAAGAAGAAAACAAACAGAAGGGCAAGCATAGCGTGGGTAAGAAGAAAACCCGATTTTATTTCCAAAAAAAACCGTTGATGATACTCACTCGAGCAATACTCGCTCCTGGCACATACGAGGACTGGGACAGTTCTACTACTTCTACTACGACAGATACAATTTTGGGAAAGTTTGGAAACCAACATTTTGTATTCACGAACATTTCCCGTGGAATCAGTTTTGCTTATTTAAGTTAAATTTTTCAGTGTAACTTTTGTTTTAATTGTAGGTTTTACTTATATTAATGTAAGGAAATGATTACCTACTTACATACGAGTAGCTATCATTTATTTAATTTGAATTTACCCGCGCTCGTCCAAGCGCGAGTAGGTAGGTAAGTATTAGAGAATGACCGATAGATAGATTGTATGAATGTAGGATTGAATGACTGACTTAGGTGTACAATGTATTGTGCATGTCATTGTGATTTTGAGATTGTGAAAAACTAATAAAACTATTGTGTTAGATAAAATACCAGAAGGATTCAAAGGAGACGATATTCGTGAAAATAAAAGCTTTGAATGTTGTTTTTATTGATATCTTATAGTAATCGATGTCCGTAAATAACCTTCACTTTATTTACATAAAGGAATATTTAAGGAAATGATAGCTATGTAAGTAGGTTATCATTTCGTTACATTAATAAAATTAAACTTTGACAAAACTGATAGGGTACCTATGACCCGTCACGTACGGCTGCAGTAGTGTTAAAGCGCTTATTACACTATCCAATTTGTAGGAAATCTATTTAGGAACTCTTTAAGTAAGAAGTTGAAAGCTAGTGATCACACTAGACTAAATTGGACTTCTAAATCGGACAGAGGACTCACAAACAAAGCGCGAGCGCCAACTAGTCGCTCTAAATCGTAGCGATGCGTTTACACCTAAGTACCTAAATTGTAAACAATTTAGGAATTCTAAAATTGGGACCTTCCAATCGCACTAAATTGGAATCTAACTGTTCTAACTTATGCCTAGGGGTAGCGCTAGCGGATAAATTCTCAACATGAGTTACCGCACCCCTGGGCACTCAGGCAGGGAAGGAAGAAGGGTGGGTTTTAGTCAGTAAGAGTCTAACACGCCCTCCCGCTCCACCCAGAGCTGGAGAAGTCATTGGATGATTTTCCAGCCCCCAAAAAAAAAACTGTTCTAACTTCAATTACATCTTCCGATTTCCTAAATAGATTTCCTAAAAATTTGAATAGGTGTGATTATTTTATCTGGGCCGCGCCACGCGTCGGCCGGGCCAGTGCTGATTCAATGTCCAAAGGTAACATTGAACAACGTTCAATAACGGAACGGAAAAGGTTCAATAACGATTTCCGAGTTACTCAGCTCGAGCCAAACTAACATTTAAGAAAACTATTTTTAAAACCGAAAACCAAAGAGTGGTGTACTTACGAACACATTGAACTACCAATGTAAGACTGAATTCCATGTAATTATTAGTGCAAAAATTGGGCGCGTAATATTATGCATGTCTTTAGGTAGTTAGGTACATAGGTCAATTCTTATCACTTTTTTTAGGTAGAGACTTTTGTTAATCGTGATATTCAAGCGTGCCTTTTACTGGCCTAATTGAAATAAATAGGTATTTGACTTTGGCCAAGAGCGTATCCGTTTTGCCCAACTCCTCTGGACAAAATGGATACTCGGTACTGTTTAGTAAATACCACATTTAATCAAGACTCTTTTCTTTATGTAGTAGGTACTCTTCAAAGTTGACCAAGTAAAGGTAAATTTGAAGCCCGATGAGTTCAATAATTAATTATTTATTAGAAGATTGCAATTTTACAAACATTTTCCCTTGACATAATGCGCCTTATCCGAACTTCCCCTTATTTAGATAGGTACGCACAAATGATTGACTAGCGGTATCTACCCTGTGCACGTACCTTCTACCCTGTGAAGCCGATCCGCACTCCGCACCGTGCACAAGCCCCTCTTTCCCACTGGGCATTATGGGCAAGTGCCCAGGGCCCCGCTATCGATTAACCGATGTTCATTAAAGATACCTAAGATATTTATGTTGAGAAAATCAAACGATAAAATTACTGACTAGAATACTTACTTGCCTATTAACTTCTGCAATAAGCACGAAGCGCTGAGAGTATATTTTTATAAAATACACTTAAATGGTACTTGTAATTATATATGACCCGACAGACGTTGTCTTGTCTTAGCTATGAACTGTCAAACGCGCGAAGTTTAAATAGTCGTTTAAAGGTGAGTATAGACTAGAGCATTTGCTAGAGCATTACAATGTATTGTAACGTTCTTACGAATGGTACAATACAGGCAAATGTTCAGTTACTTAGAGCATTTCCATGTAATGTAACGTTCTTGCGATTGTTCGACTCTATGTTTGACGTAATGCTCACGGTGAGTGGGCATTTACCTGTAACATTTTTTCTTTCTAACTTGCGTAAACTTTTTGTTGACATATCGGACCTACAAGTTGCGTGTCTTTGCTCGATAAAATGTTACACCAGAACCCTCATTGGATTTTAATATCAGGTTGTAACAAAACATCGAGCATCATATTCGAAATGTTGTTCAAGTAAATTTAAAAACAGCGAATGCTCGATGTTCTGTTACTAGTAAATGCTCTAGTCTATACTCACCTTTAGTTGTCTGAAATGTTTTAATTTTCCACGCAACTTTCTCAATTTTTTCTTAATTTTATTTTTTAGTTTACTCTACATTAGCTGCCTTCATTGAACCTCTACAATTTTTAGGGTTCCGTACACGAAGGGTTCAAACGGAGCTCTATTGCTGTCACTCACGTTTCCGTCTGTCCGTTTGTCTGTCACAAAATTTTGTTCCGAAGAATTTTTGAACTTCCCATTGACCTAGGAACTTGAAATTTGGTAATAATGTTTATTGTTATGTATATTTGAAATAACAAATACCAAAATATTGATTCATTTAGCATATAGGTAGTGCCTAATATTGGCTAAAATCAAAACAGCGTAATATTTGACTGTTATTTTCGTAGTTGCCAAGATTGAGAACGCACCGACATTGTTGCGATGGTACGATAACGGCCAATAACGGCCGAATAGATTTTCCGTGTGTCTGAGCTTTACATACTATGTGGAGCTGTACGTACTATTAGCCCCGGGCATGCTCGCTGGTGGTGTGGAGTGCGGTCACGAGGGGCGCGTGACGTCGCCGGTATTTGTCAATAAGCGCCGCATCTCCCTCCGACCCTCCCCCTGCTCCCCTCCCTCCTAACTCCTCCCGCCCCGCAACCCACGCTGCGGAATGCGCTGTGTGCAGGGGGAGGGGGGTGACATCCCGGGATGGCCCGCGACAGTGGCTTGCCTGCCTATGCCTATCAACCGGTACCCAAACGTGACATCTCATTCACACATGATGCTTTAGAAAGAGCAAGAGCCACCACTATTCGAAGTCCTTTTGAAGGAAATAGTCTCCAGTCCACTCGACTCAGCTCAGCAGCCATAACAACGAAACAAAAATAGCTGAATACTTGCCGAGAGTCAAGTGAAGCACAGACACAGTACCCGTCGAAGCCTGCAGCGCTGGCCTGCTCTCTACGGCCCTGCACGTTACAGGCGCCGCACGACTCCGCTCGCCGGCTAACTTAACGCAACTACTAACTTCTTTCGCAAATCATTCCAAGCATCAAAATGATAGAGCATTAATATTCTTTAAGGCATAAACTGTTCGATAGGTTTAGTGCTCAACATCGGAAATCAGCATTAACACAAACTGTCGTACGGCTACGGCGTCTCAGAAGTCAGGAGTATCGTCGTAGCAGCCGCTACGAAACAGCACGTATTGATGCAAGCAGGCAAACTTTGTGTCTGCTACCGAGGCGGCATACACGCCCAATCCAAAAGCAGTGCCGTTATGGAGCCGAAAAACTTCGTGTGTTGAAAAAACCGGCCAAGTGCTACGGAATTATGTATGCACACACCTAAGTACCTATACTACTATATTACTATATACTACTATATTTACTCAACAGTTTTTGCTTAAATCATTAATTGGTCTATTGTAATGATACCATCTAGTAGCTTAGGTAACAACTAAGTAGGTCGGTACAAACTATCTAGACTAAACTGATGTGTTCTAAGCAATAGAAAATTGCGTTTGAAGGAAGAATAAAGCACTGTAACGCATTTGTTATGAAAGACATTGATTCAATTGTTATCAGTGAAAGTACTCCTAATAACAAATGTACAGAAACAACAAATACGCATCGATATATCCATTTTTAACCGACTTCGAAAAAGGAGGAGGTTATCAATTCGGATGTTTGTATTTTTTTTTTTTTTTTTTATGTATGTTCGGGCATAACTCCGTCATATATTGACGGATTTGCAAAATTCTTTTTTTGTTCGAAAGGGGTTTATTCCGAAATGGTCCCATTTAAATTTCAAAAAGTTCTGATGATGGGTTTCGGAGACAGACAACGGAATTCTTCAAAAATTGACAGCAAATCAACCGCGATTGCTGCTATCGTATGTCTATGAATTGTTAACACACTTTAATGGGGAACCACAACTAAAAAGTGAAAAATAAAAAACTTTTTTACAAAAAAATAGAACCGACTTCCAAAAAAAGTGCAAAATAACTTTAATTTCGGAAGTCGGTGTCAAAAAACGAAGACACAAAACAGGAACACCGACTTCCGAAATTAAAGTTATTTTGCACTTTTTTTGGAAGTCGGTTCTATTTTTTTGTAAAAAAGTTTTTTTATGGTTCCGAAAGTTCGAAAGAAAAATTGAACCCTTTTATGATCACTCGTGTGTCTGTCTGTCCGTGTCCGTCAAAGCCCATTTTCTCCGAAACTGCTGGACCGATAGAGTTGAAAATTTGGTACACAGATTAACATCGGTGACCCAAACACTAACGTGTAGCACACGTTAACACATGTGACATGTAAACAAATTAATTTGGAATATGGGGGTCACATTTGGGATGAAAATGGAAAATTAAAAAAACTAACTTTTTCAAAGTGTGCCGTGCGATATACTCGTATCAAATGAAAGGGCACATTGTGAGGGTCTCGAATGTATGTTTTTTTTTTCATAATTTTAAAATATATAGTTTTAAAGTTATACAGGGTGTAACGGAAAGGTGTGGTCATATTTTAAGAACTGCATCTGCCCATCGATATGAACAACTTTCTTCAACAAAACCTGCAGAAATTCGCAATTTTTTTTTTACCTCCCTTATAAATATTGATCAGCTGATGATAACTTTTTATGGAAAGTCCAATTTTTTTTTGGGAATTTTCTATTTTTTCTTAAAATATGACCACACCTTTCTGTTACAAGCTGTATAAGGGAAAAAAAGCTTGTAATGACCATTCCTCTCCCCCTTATCTCCGAAACCACTGTATCTAAAATTTTGAAAAAATATGCAAAAAGTAGTTCTTTACGGAAGAGGTAGTTTAAAAAAAACCAGAAAGAAATTTGATTTGTTCGGAACTCTTTACGCGCGAGTCCGACTGGCTCTTGACCGGTTTTTTTAATATTTAACGACGGAGCAGACGTAGTCTGTCGAAGGTACAACAGCTCTCAAACAGCTAGTGAAGAATTAAATACCTACCTACCCACATTCTGTACAAGTGATTTCGCTGACAGAAATAACTGCACATTTTGTAGATCGAAAGGGCTTCCCCTAACCTTCGAGCAAAACATTGTCAGTCAAATGGATGGGCGGCCGGGCGGACGGGCCACGGACGGAGGCGATCATGAAGACAAAAGGGAGCGATGCATATCTGAGGAGGGCGGCGCGCGAGGGGGGGCGGCTTGATCGCGACTCAAGAATTTAATTTGGTCGCAGAGGGTGCGGGGTGAGGGGGGAGCAGGCTCCACGCAACGCGCAAATTAATTTTAATCGTCGTCATTAGGGAGCGCAACTCCCGCCCCGGAGCCCGCGCACTACGGACACTAGAGACCCTTTCAACTCGCCGCCTCCGTCCGCCGTTTTTACCGCATCAACCGTCGTTTATAATCGTTTCTTATCCGCCGCGGCAATTATGCCTATCCTTAGAGGCGAATCTAAATTCCGGCTCGCGGACGATTGCGAATCACGCGAGGCTTTTTCTGTCAAGCCGCTGCGAGCCGACCGCGGCTCTGTGACTGTCTGCGGCCTGCGCTCAGCGCCGGGTGCCGGCCGCGCGTCAGCTGCGAGGTACTTGCTTGAGCACAGCTTCAGTGCACGCCCCGACCGCGGCTCACAGCACACAGCGGCCACAAAGTGGGAATGCTTTGTTTTGTCATTCGGATAACGCGCTTAAATCATCACAATTAAAATATCTGCGCCAGACGCGACTGGAATCTCTTTGAAAATTAAAATACATGCGACCGCGAGGCGCTCCCGCATACAAGACCGTTAGAAAAACATTTTGTCATTAAAGTATGTACGGTTATTTATCGCAGCGTTTGATCGTTCACTCTGCGACTGAATTATAGAAATGCCTTTGATATCCCCACATTAGCGTCGGCGCTACCGGGATGCCTAGCATGCCACGCGTCGCGTCTGTCGTGTGGATCATACATTAGGTGGCGCACGTACCGGGCACGGCGGGGTAGGAGTAAGGCGAGCAGGCGGCAGGGTCGAGGTGGTGCGGCGCGTGGTGCTGCGCCGGCCAGTCCACGGGCTTGTACTGCGGGTGCAGGCCGCCGCGGCCCAGCAGCAGGCCGCCGTAGCCGGCCGCGGCCGCCATGTTGTGGTGCGCGGCGGCCGCGTGGTACTCCGCCGCGTGCCGGTGCGCCGCGTGCCCGTACCTGTACACAAACACTGTTAACGACTCAACTAGTTACATTACATAGATGTATCCACAGCTTGTCAATACTGAGCCAAACCAGTACTGAGCTCTTCTATTCTATTGAAACTCTTTACTGCAACGGACTAGCTCAAGAGCTAGGGTTCGTAGTCGTAGATGTGCTGCACAGTAGTCAGACAGACTCATTCCGAGTAGTGCTGGTGCCAGGGGCCGTAGTCGTAGATGTGCTGCGCAGTAGTCAGACAGACTCACCCCGAGTAGTCCTGGTGCCAGGGGCCGTAGTCGTCTACGGCTAGGGATCGTAGTCGACTATGTGCTGCACAGTAGTCAGACAGACTCACCCCGAGTAGTGCTGGTGCCTGGGGCCGTAGTCGTAGATGTGCTGCGCAGTAGTCAGACAGACTCACCCCGAGTAGTGCTGGTGCCAGGGGCCGTAGTCGTCTACGGCTAGGGATCGTAGTCGACTATGTGCTGCACAGTAGTCAGACAGACTCACCCCGAGTAGTGCTGGTGCCAGGGGCCGTAGTCGTCTACGGCTAGGGATCGTAGTCGACTATGTGCTGCACAGTAGTCAGACAGACTCACCCCGAGTAGTGCTGGTGCCAGGGGCCGTAGTCGTCTACGGCTAGGGATCGTAGTCGACTATGTGCTGCACAGTAGTCAGACAGACTCACCCCGAGTAGTGCTGGTGCCAGGGGCCGTAGTCGTAGATGTGCTGCACAGCAGTCAGACAGACTCACCCCGAGTAGTGCTGGTGCAAGGGGTCGTAGTCATAGATGTGCTGCGCAGTAGTCAGACAGACTCACCCCGAGTAGTGCTGGTGCCAGGGGTCGTAGTCGTAGATGTCGACGCCTGCGCAGGCGCCGCCCGGCACGCCCGCCACGCCGGCAGCCGCCGCCGCGTTGAAGAACGACGCCGGCAGGTTGCGCGACACCATGGGCACGCTCTCTGCACACACAACAGTCCACTCATACATCTAGATACATGCTTAAATGCCTGCCTACCTACCTACTTATAGACATCGGTTCATGACTAGGGATCGTTCATTGCATTTTATTTAAGAGCTCATTTACTCATTTGCAGGGATCCAAAAGTCAGAATGAAAAAACGGAAGTCATAAGATGACTTGTGTGTCTGTTTGTCCGTCTGTCACAGCCAATTTGCTCCGAATCTACTAGTCTGATTGAGTTGAAATTTGGTACACACATGAATATCTGTGACCCAAACATGCACATGTAAAGTAAATAAATTAATTTGGAATATGGTGATCACTTTTGGGGTGCCAATCGGAAATTTAAAAAAACTTTTTTACAAAAAAATAGAACTTAATTTTAATTTCGGAAGTACGTATTTCTGGTTTTGTAATTATAGTTATTTTGCACTTTTTTTGGAAGTCGGTTCTATTTTTTTGTAAAAAAGTTTTTATTTTTCACTTTTAAGTTGTGGTTCCCCATTAAATTGTGTTAACACTACAAAGACATATGAACGCAGCAATCGCAGTTGATTAGTTCGGTTATTTGTCTCCGAAACTCATCATCAGATCTATATGAAATTTGAATGGGACTATTTCGGAACAAACCAAAATTTTGGAAATCCGTTTATAAATGACGAAGTTATCCCCGAACATAAATATAAAATAAAAAAATAAAAAATACAAACATTCGTATTGATAACGTCCTCCTTTTTGAAGTCAGTTAAAAGTACACAATAAATCCATACGAAATATTAAGTTTAATTCAGTAATAATTTTGCTCTAATTAAAATTCATGTGTAACACTGTATGTGAATTGAAACAAATGGATTCGCGTATCGGAGCGTTATTCTGTCAAACATGGCATTTTCTTTTTGGATTTGATCTCGAAGGAGTGACACCTTGTTTTTATATTTATTGGAAAACTACTTGAAAATACTACAAAATGAGTCGAAGAGTTAAGGGAACCAGTGTCAAATTACGCAACGCAGTGACCATATAATTGCTGTTTCTTTTCTCTCGGCCCCTGCCGAGAGTACAAAATAAAAATAAAAAAACCGCGCTCGAGAATGTCATTCTCAAGACATCATTTTTTCTTTGCAACTTGGTACCCCTACCGCTCCCTTACGTTACGCTCAAATTGTCAGATTTTCTAAATTAATACTTTTTAGCTAGTAATTAACCAACCTTACCTTAATCTGATGCGCTTCAGTATTTCTGACGATCAATTTTTTTTACTAATCTGATGGGCTGCCCTAGACGCACGGTCCTACATAAAGGGCTTATATATGGTGCAGGTACTCATCAGGATGCAAGGTGTCCACCTTATATACATCTGTCGCGCTCGAGTAAATCTCAAATCCCTTATTGGGCTCCTTTACTACAAGTAAAAGTCTCTAACACAGCACTGATGCCGATGTCTTGTTCATTACATCATTATTATTGCAAGCGCTTCGAAAATAAGAACACCTTCATTTTGAAGGAAATTTCTACCATAATTGATTTAACTCGGAACTGGTAATGTCAATAGATAATACAATCGATGTTTTCGAGAAGAAAAGACGTGGTAGTACCATAGTGTGGGACGGTAAGTTTTGCGTTGCGCCGCTGTACATACAACACGAGGCTTCCATTTGTTATTTTCGTTTTGTAAACTGATCTTGCACACTGCAAACACTTAGCTCGGCTGTTAGCCATTCCTCGTGTTGTCCATGTATGTGCAGATAGAAATACTTTCAGTGGTTCAGGTGGGTTTGCTCGCAAATGACTTGCCGAACTCTGGTTGGAAGCATCAATTGGGCGAGTGTGGCGTATGAGATGGAGTGGCCGTGCATTAGTTAGAAGCGGTCGCGTGGTTTTTGCTGCGCGCGGTATGCGGCGCGGCGCGCGGCGGCCGCGAGCGCACAAAGCCACGCTGGGCCGCGAGCTCGCGGCTATGCCAACGTTGTCCGTTTTTGTCGCGCGGCTCCTTTCGGCCATCTTTTAAGTAATGGCCAGAGTTTTTCCGATCTAATCACGGCCACGTAACTATGTCCCGACTCTCGTCGCTCGGTCTCGCATCGACTCGACAACTCGCTATATTTTTTGGCTAGTGGCTGCCCTCGACCGCCGGAACCGGTCTCGCGTTGCATCACCGCCGCAAACGTCATTGGTGTCATCATCGCTATGCAGGTGTACCGCATACCAAATAACAACATTCATACGAAGTCCATCACGGTCTCACGGACGCGACGCTTCGGGCTTGGCTGATGTTTGGAATTAAAATAGTAATTCATCTTCGTTAGATAAACTCTAGGTGTTAATACTCTTTTTAAGTTAATCCTTGATAAACCCTTTCAGTGGGTAGGTAGGTACATAATGGGTTCTCAAATGAAGTGCACCGACCATGACCGGGGGTAAGTGAAGAGGTGGAGCAAAATAATGAGTAGAGGATGGCGGTGAAGCGGCCGAGGGGGGTGAGGGGGGGGGGTCTAGTTTGTAATTAAACGTTGGGTTTAATTAAGGCGGCTCTGAGAAGCACTTCACTGATTTATGATACCGAATCCCTTCTTACAACAATTACCTAACTCATAATATACACATACTCACTCACATTTTCTCTCTCTCTCTCTCACACACACACACATGTACACGCATACACACACACCCAAACACACACAACGCGTGCACTCACACATTTTTGTATTGAACTTTTATTATTATTTTTCTTCTTTATTTCTAAATTTTGTTAATAATTATGTAACAGTCTAAATGATAGTCTTGTCCCATTTTCGGGAAATGAGGGCTGATTGTCCTTAATACAGGCTACTAAGTAACCTAGCAAGGACATCAGATACTTGAATTATATTGTTACCTACTTATCTCAGATGTTAACAAATTTTTAAATTGTCATCCTACTTTGTAACAGACTGTACCACTTTTTATGAAATAAATTATTATTATTATTATTATTATTATTTATCTAGTGAGCGGGGAGACGGCCGCGGTCGCCGAGCGCACATAGTTCCCGCGCGCACACAATCGCGGCGGTCTTCCGCGAACCGCTCGCAGACTGTTTTTGCGCGTTGTTCTCGGTATCCGCCACACTGTCAAATCAATCGTTGCCGTGTGCAACACAAATTATATTTGTTTTACCATCTATAACGGTGCAGTTTATTTAACAAACAAAATTACTTAATGATATTTTTTGGTATTTACGATGTGTGAGTGCAATGTCTAGTTTTCAATGAGAGTCAAGCAGCAGCTGAAATGTTCCCGACTTCCTACTCATAATGCGTCAGGTTTTTACCTGTTGGCACAAAAACATATCAAGGCACACAAATGATTGATGACGATGATCTTTGGAATCTTTAAATCATATTGGTCATAGATTTAAACTGTAAATATGATTGAGGCAACCCTGTGGAACCGTGGAACGCTGTACCATTTGTATCTATTAAACTGGCAGCTCGTGAACCCTCTGGGTAACGGTCTTCGTGTAAGACTAGCAATAGATTCAGAGATGATGAGTCATAGCATGATTAGGCCCAGTTGATATAACCGCG
This sequence comes from Polia nebulosa, assembly GCA_951329385.1. Classification (NCBI taxonomy): domain Eukaryota; kingdom Metazoa; phylum Arthropoda; class Insecta; order Lepidoptera; family Noctuidae; genus Polia; species Polia nebulosa. The sequence goes on along the minus strand of OX589595.1, from coordinate 398,690 downwards.
CGATGCCGTGCGGAACTGCTGGCCGCGCGGTTCCGCGCGGTACAATATACCACTATAGGCCCGCGACAAAAAAGTTGGAGCACTTAGGGTTCGCAACTAGGAAAAGAGCCTTTAATTCTGCCGCCAAGTTCTGCAAGCGGATTCTGCGTAGAGCACGTTTTGACCATGTCGGATTGCAGCCACCTCTGGGATGGTTCAGTTAAATACCAACTTGCTGCGCTTGACTCAGTGCAACGCAGAGCTAAGAGGCTCATTGGCGACGTAAAGCTGGTGGATACCTTTACAGCTTGGCTCATCGCCGCAAGGTTGCCTGCTTGTCGGTCTTCTACAGATTGTACTTCGGAGAGTGTGCCCAGGAACTCCACGACCTCATCCCACCGGCCCCCTTCTACCAACGGACATCTAGAGGCACTGCAAGTTACCATCCCTACCTTGTTGCTATTCCACGAACTCACACGCACTAAGCGTTTACGAACGTCTTTTATAATGCGCACTGCAAAGGAGTGGAACTCTCTACCTGCGTCTGTATTTCCGAATGCATACAACCCTAATCTGAAAATGAGTTACCGCACCCCTGGGCACTCAGGTAGGGAAGGAACAGGGGTGGGTTTTAGTCAGTAAGAGTCTGACACGCCCTCCCGCTCCACCCAGAGCGGGAGAAGTCATTGGATGATTTCCACCCCCCAAAAAAAAAATACAACCCTAATCTCTGGCTTCTTCTGGGTAAGCTCGCTCCATTGTCGGATTTGTCTCTGTCAGCTCTGACCTAGACTAGAGCCAAGAGCAATCACATCTAAAATAAAAAATAAAAAAAAATATTTTAAAGTTGAAACCGGTGCAGATTTATTTTGTACTATTTATCAATAAAATAGTGCAAATACAATACAAAAATACAAGTTATAATGATCTGTCAGTTCTAATTTACTAAATACCCTCATTTATTGTTCGCTGACTAATTGGGAACTCCAGCAGCGAGTATGCACTATCATCGATCAGTGAAATCTTATTTACTATGAACAATGGGTTCCTCTTCCTACAATGTTGCTTGGTTTATTAATGTTCAATGACAATCGATTACGGATCATGTTCACCGTTTCAATTTTAGAAACTTCAAACTTGACAATCGCAACCTTGGTTGGCTTATCTTGATAAGCCGTGACCGTGAGTGCCGCAAAGTGTGCACTCGTGATTTGGATAGAACAATGGAACCTTCTCGATGACTTTTGTTTTTGTATGAAATAAATATGTTGGGGGCATCATCAAAAAACCCGACTGTAAAACAAAACTGGCCAAAAGTGAGTCGGACTCGCGCGCAAAGGGTTCCGAACAAATCATTTTTTTTTCAGGTTTTTTTTAAACTGCCTCCACCTTATAGGTTTTCCTGTAATCTACAAGTAAAGAACTTTCTGTACTTTTTTTTCAAAATCTTAGGTCGTGGTTGCGGAGATAAGAGGAGGGGGGGGGGGGAATGGTCATTTTTCATCTATTTTTAACCGACTACGAAAAAGGAGGAGGTTCTATGTTCGACTGTATGTATGAATCTTCGCGTCTCGATCCTAGTGGCGCGGCGTGCGTCTCATACAGAATTTGGCAGAAAATGAGTAAATATGAAAATTAGGTAAACTGGACGTTATATAAAAAGAGCAATATACTAATTGAAAATTATATGAGATGAACGTTATACTAAATGTTATTAGAGCAAAAGAAGTTTATATGAAATGTAACATTAGATCACATGAAATTAGGTTATTTGCTTTTATAGCATATGAAAATTATATCATGTGAACGTTATTTCAAGTGATAATATATTATCTGTTATTATGGCATATATTACACACCCCTCACAATGTACCCTTTCATTTGATTACGTCGCATGGTACAGTTTGAAAAAATCGGCAAATTTAAATTCATCGTCCGTGTTTTGGGTCACAAATATTCATGTGTATACCTCAGTGAGAGCAGTGGCGGTCCAGTGAGATCGACCGCAACTTACAAGTTGTAGTTCGTAAGTTCAAACCCAGGCAGGCGCTTCAGGTACTTTGTATAAATATCTTCACCACTGCTCTCAAAAACGGTGAAGGAAAACATTGTGAGGGAACCGGCATGTCCTAGAACTAAACATTCGAAGACATGTGACATGCACCGTGGTGGATTACGGACCACACCCTCTCACAGAGAGGAGGCCTGTGCTCCAGCAGTGGGGACTTTAAAAGGTTGATGATGATGATGATTATGATGTACCTCAACTCAGTCGGTTGAGTAGATTCGGAGCAAATTGGCTGTGACAAATGGACAGACATACAGACACACGTGTGATCCTATAAGGGTTCCGTTTTTTCATTCAGACTATCGAAACTCTAAAAACTAATATTTCATCTGCAAGAAGAGGAATTCCTCATTCCGAAGATTTACCAGTACCAATGATAAATAAATAAATGATGTGGTTATTCTAATTTTAATTGACTTGACTATTTATTTGGTTGATTTATATCTCCTACCCGCATCCTTCTCCTGCATATGCATGTCGAACTCGTGCGAGCGCGAAGGCAAGAATCCAATCGTGTGGTCCGCGCTCGAAAAAACTTTAATGGCTGATATGTTGCGCATCGCGAATGGTAGTGCTTTTCAAACTTTACTCGTTTATAGTGAAAACTGGTGTTAAAGTGTCAATTGGTGCCGTGAAACGCCGAGGTGGACTGCTACGAAGATATCCAGATACTGTGCAATCCAATTCTAAGACGTGCTGGTTGGAATTGAAATGCTTGAGCGTTACAGAATATGGGCTGTAATATGAGCTTTAAAGAGCACTTCCTTCACAGTCACGTCGATCTCTTCAAACATAAACTTAGAGATTTCAATGAAGAACAAGAACGTTTCCTTCAAAACATAAAAACGATGGAAAATAGTAGCAAGGGAGATGGGACGTTCATGTGTTAGGCCGTCCATAGATGGTCTGCTTAGAGCAGTCGAGACCAACTTTACTGCATGAGGGCAGACGTGAAACAACAAAGAGACAAGAAACAAACACACACACACACACATAAGAAACAAGAAAGGACAAGAAAGGTTTCGCACTGGTTGGATATTACAAATATTGAAAACTATGAAGTCCGATTTTGGTACTCCTTGTTCAGTTGCCAGCGTCCTATGTGACAGTACAGTTGCTTGGAGTGTTGCACCTCTTACTCTGGTAGTTTCTAATTTGGCGTATCTGTTGACACTTTGTCAAAAAAATCAGGCAAGTTTGGACAAAATGTTAAAGTGATGTCTTATTATCGTTGACTTGATAAGTTAATTCGTGGACTGCATCAGCTGTAGATTTGCCAAAATGAATGATGATGGCAAGATGTACAAACGTAGAGTGCTGACCTTTGGGCTTGTCGAGCGAGAGAGCGCGCGCGAAGTGCTCGTCGACGACGGCGGCCACGTCGCCCGAGTAGTGCGTGAACACGACGCAGTTGGCGCTGACGTACTGCGCGCGCGCCCGCGCTGCGCCCGCGCCCCCACACTCACCCTCCGACTCCGACGACCCGCCGCCTGCACACACACATACACACCATCAGTTACTGTTGCTGGACACAGCTGATTGCAGCATGAGCTACATGTAGATACTGCGCTCGCCTAATCACCTTCCTAACGTAGCGCACCCAAGCAGTACGCAAGCGTTTTCAACATCAATATACCAGCCTATTTAGAACTTAGAGTTCTTTTAGAGACGTACAAGAGTTTCAAAATATTATTTTGTTTTTATAAGAGTGATTTATGAGTTATTATACAGCTCAAACTATATAAAATCTTTATTAAGCGATCCGTGAAAGCTTAGAGTGCTTAAACAGAATATTAAAACTCTACTATACAACTTTAAGTATTTTGTGACACTTTAATCTGGTTTTATCGCTAAAGCTGTATACAAGCTGTATTTTGCATGTGATCACTTTCTTATTACATCTCTAAGTGTTATTATAGTATTACTTGATACTTGTTTCTGTACAATGGCATATGCAAACTCCGTTCTCAAACTTATTATTATGGATTTTACTCTTGTAAATACAGTGGTTTTATGACTTCTGTTTATGAGGGTGTTATAAAAAAAAATTACAGCTGTAGTACAGCTTTAGTTTGTATTACTGTCACAAGCGCTGGATTGCATGAATTTATTAATGTTTTCATTGTGAACAAATGCATTACATTATGTGGAGAAAACCGGCCAAGTGCGTGTTGGAATTTGCACATTTAGGGTTCCGTACCAAATGAGAGAATTATCAATAAAAAATCTGATTTATCAATATATTGGTATTTGTTAGTAAAATATACGTAATAATAAACATTATAACCAAATTTCAAGTTCATAGGTCACATGGGAAGTAAAAAAAATCTTCAGAACTAAATTTTGTGACAGACGATGGACAGACAGAGAGACGGACACGTGAGTGACAGCAATAGGGTTGGTTGGACTTTTCGGGTACGGAACCCTAAAAAATAAAAAGATCTGGTGTAGTCAAGAGGAGAATTGAAAGGGAATTTTTGAATATTACAAATTACATTAGGTTTGATATTGCCTAACCAAAAGCGCATTTTTAATAAAATATTAATGATGAAATGAGGAAGGGATCAATCAAAATCATCTTGGGCTCAGGGTTTTTTATATGTTTTAAGTAACTCTATAGAGCATTATAAGTTATGTATAGAGAACTAATATACAGCCTAAATAATAAAAATATTCTATTTCAAAGCTGATTATAGGTCAAAAGCTGTACAATATAATCCTTAACTTACTTATAAGTACAGCTACTCAGACTATAACACTCTCCAAATACCATATCCATACCATTAGTCTGTTTAGTAAATTGTCGTCATTTTCGTAATTTCGAATGTATAAAACAAAATTTGAAATATAATTTAAGGAATATTTTACAACAGTTAAAGCCGTATCATGATTATCAGCTTGATATGAGGGCACAATAATCACACCACCGTGCCCTCATATCTATTATTCAAAAACTATTCTTTTATTCTAACTTAAAAAACAAACACTTATTTGCCGTATTTAGTATTTTTTTCTTTATTACAGCTTGAATATTTTGCTGGCTCGTGATTATTTTCAGAAAACATATACAGGTTCACAATAAATTTGAATCTGCACTGTCAATTTACCAATTAAGACCTTCAGATAACTAAGTCCAAGATTATCGTTTACTTACAAATATTATATAAATAATATTGTCGCCATTCTTTAAACGTTTCTATTGAAAATCTAAGTTCGTTTAATTTTTATTCTTTTGTGATTCTCTTTTAAAACCTATTTAGAACTTTTTCTTTACAAGATATTTATAAGATAATATCGATAGTGTTTGGTTTGCACATCAAAGTAGCGGTTTCTTTGCACACCGATTAACAGCTCTAATACAGCTTCTCTATTGCTTCTACAGCTACTATACAGCTCTTCTAATGCCCTTTTTTACTTATAAGGACTGTACAAGCGCTTATACAGCCTGAATATACAGCTTCTAGTATAAAAACTGCAAAAATACAGCTTTTATACAGCTTTCAATGCTACTTGGGCAGCATATTTCTGAGATCCCCGAAAGTAATAGTTAGAGCTACGTTTCAGGAACATTAAGCTTGTGCACGTACCGTCAGCGCTGGCGCGGCCATGCGCGGACAGGTCCTCCTCCTTGGCGCGCAGGCGCGCGGCGTGCTGCGCGTGGTGCGCGTGCGCGTGCGGCGGGCTGGCGGGGGACTGCGCGCCCGACGACGCCGAGCCCGAGCTGAGCGCCGCCGCGCCACCGCCGTACGCCTCGCTGCCGGCATTGCCCTGCACGTTAAACTGCAACACCACTGCACGTTACTACTGACCCACTCTGCTCACACTAGACCGACTGACCGACATGCATGCGTCACACGTATGTGCAATTGTGCTCGTAAAGAATCGATCAGACGCAGACGAATTGAGAACGTACGTCTTTCTTTTTGAAGTCTGTTTAAAATAGAACCTAAAAATAATGTTCTTATTTTTTATTTATCTGCAGACCAATAATAAAAGCTTAAGAATGTGTAAGACAGTAAAACCTCATTAAAATTCATTGCATCACATATATTTGATGTCTGCTGCCCAACATGTGCCCAACACGGTGATGTCGGTACTTCGATAGCGAACTAGCGAGAGACGCGACGCGATTTCGAACTAAAATGTTAAACAGCCTGGCACCCTAACACGCAGTTACGTTCATAAATTACCCATGTTAGTTAGGGTGTTATTACACCAATCGATCGATGGTCGATCGATGCCATCGATCGATGGTAGAATGAATTAGTCGACGTCGATCGATCGATTGTTTATTGACCGGTATCCATCGATCAGCCAAAGCTATTTCACCAATTGATCAATGTCGATCGATGGCATCAATTGGTGTAATAACACTTAGATCCCAGAAAAGTGAAATTTTGCACAGTGGTTACCTTTATGATGTTTACAAGGCATGAGGAAGGACATAGGAGCTCCTGGCTAAGTAACAACAGCAAAGTTAAGCAATATTTGCCGAGGCCGGTCTGTGGATGGCTGGCCATCCGTCACATCCCGAGACTGCTCCATGCTTCGCCAAACAATTCAAGCCGTTGGTCCCAGCTGTCATTTGTAAAATCTTTGACAGCCTTTACGGGTAGTCAGAAAGTCTGACAGCAGTCTTGTCGATGGGTTGCGTGTTACTCAGTTACTGTGTTGTGGAGGTCAGATAGGCAGTCACAGGCTAGACTGGGAGTGACCCCAGGGAAAGGCTAGACAGATCGATTGATTCAAGGAAGTATATTTTCAACAACGTTCGAAGGCCCTCGACAGGGTCGTGCACGAAAGCCTTATTGCTAAGCTTAATTCCTTCAGTCTACCCGCTGGTCTGTGCGATTTGATTGTAGACTTCCTGAGGAATCGGTCTATCCGAGTGGTAATTGATAGCTGCTCGTCCGATCAGCTGAATAACAATGCCGAGGTTTCTCAGGGGTCAGTGCTCTCGGCGATACTGTTTTTGCTGCATATAAATGATCTCCTTAAGCCCGATACCTTTGGGTATGCAGACGACAGCAATGTTGCTAAGAGATACGTGTCCAACGTGCGGGATAGTGGGACGCAGATCCAATTGCTCTGAGAGCCAGCCTCTGACTGCCTTCAAGGACAAGTTGAAGCATTCAACCATAGAGTTGAATGCTTGAACTTGAAGGCAGTCCCTGAATGGGGCGATGCCAATTTGGTCAAATTTAATGCTGCTAAAACCCAGACATATTTTTCGCCACTAAAAGGAGCCAATTTCACCCGGCTCCATCTTTCCGAGGTGTAACCGTGTTGATAACCGATCATCTTGATCTTCTTAGTGTCACATTAACATCCACTCTCCATTTTAGGCCATATATAAACGCAAAGGCTCAACTGGCTGCCAAAAAGTTGGGAATCCTAGCAAAGGTAAGACGGTACTTCACGCCGGTACAGCTACTCAAACTTTATCAAGCACATGTTAGAAAGAAAGAAAGAAAGAATTTATTTGCCACAAATTAACGACACACACAACAATATGATTTTGCTAACTTAACCCTTATCGATAGTGTTAGTATTTCTATGTTAGTAACAAGTTTAACAAAAAAAAGGAAAGAAAAAAAAATGTAAGTAGGTAGGTATAAATAAATAAAAAGCAGATGCATGTCGTGGTTGTGGCAAGAAGGCTTCCACTCAGCATAATGCTATACCGTGGGGAACCCACAGGACGGCGCTGATTTTCAGTGGTCGCCTAAGATGTGACGTACGGAAACGGGACGGATCTGCCAGATACCAGCTTGATGCGCTTGAGACTATTGAGAAACGAGCCAAGAGGATCGAGAAGGAGTCGAAGAGTCTTGAGCATCGACGCAGAGTCGCTAGCCTGTCGGTTTTCTATCGATTACCTACATTTTTGGGAGTGTGCAGCGGAATTGCATAGTTTAATTCCGCCAAGCCCATTCCATCATCAGACCAATAGACGTACGGCGCTGCACCACCGGTACATGGTATGGCGGATATCCCACCCACACACATAAAATGTTTTGGGAATACATTCATTGTACGTACAGCTAAGAAGTGGAATTCCCTGCCAGAGTCTGTGTTTCCTGATAGCTACAACCTGGGAGTCTTTAAGTCAAGAGTGAGAGTCTAGTCGAGTCTGGGCAAGCGTGCTCCATCTTCGACCACATCATCGCTTACCATCAGGTGAGATAGTGGTCAAATGCAAGCCTATTAATAATTAAAAAAAAAGTAAGACGCCTGTTTCAGCGTTTTCTGAAATACAACCCATTAAGGGGCAAAAAGGGGTAGCAATTTAATTTTCAACAAGGGGTTCATCAACCAACGGATTTAGATAAAACTTTGCACACAGGTAGATTATAACCTAGACTAGGACATTATGTAGTATTTGTCCCATCTGCATGCTCTGAGCCATCCCCGCGAGCTAGCACGCGTGTAGTGCATCAATCACAAGCTGGCATCGTCAAATAAGTTAGTGAATCTTGCAGGATCTTGATGCTCCGAAATTTATTTGGCATAACACACTTAGCATATTTTTTAAGGCATAAAATTATTTAATATAGTTCTTGTTTGGCCGAACATTTATATGTTCGAATTCTACAATGGCATACTTTTAAGATGGCACAATTTTATTTAGCATTTAACCTTTGGCAAAGTTAAAATGCCGCATAATTTCGTTTAGCATAACGTTTATTTAGAGCGACGATTATTTGGTACAATTTCACTTGGCATACTATGAAGATGACAAAATTTCATTTGGAATAATTTTATTAGACATATTTCCATTAATGTATAATAGCATTTTTAACCTTAAATTATAATTAAAATATTGTCTCAAGAAGTCAATATGTTGTGCAACTAAAGTTTAGTGACAGAAAAGAATCGCTGCAAAACCGACTTCACGTAGTCTTGTTTGCCCTACCCCAGCAAAGCAGGAGCAGGAACAGGTGCATTACAAAGAGGATAAAGCATTTTTACGTTGTTAAAACAGGTCTCAAAATGTTTCGTATCCAAAGTAGTAGGCAAAAGTGTCTGAAACGGCCGTTTTTGGTACTTTTGCCTACTACTTTGGATACGAAACATTCTGAGACCTGTTTTAACAACGTAAAAATGCTTTATCCTCTTTGTAACAAACGTGAAGTTGGATTTTTTAATATTTATTTTCTGTGCTATGCTACGATTTTTTATTCAATGAGGGCGCCACTGGACCGTTAGTAGGGCCTTAACCCTCGCCGCCACGGCTGAGTCTGGAGCTGCGGTGGTTAGCGTTAAAACCATTTGCGACGATAAGCTTGCGTGGGACCGCCGGAGCCCCGCAGCGCCGGAGCCGAGACAGCAACCATGCCTGCTGCATGTTGCATGCTTGTTTGCATGCTGCTTATTATTATGATAAGAAGTACAAAATTATTCTAACTATGAATTTTCTGTAATGTGATAGATGAGTCTTTCAATTATAATTGATATGAAATGAATGCCAAAAGACGATTCTGACTGTGAACTTTCTGGCTCTACTTTTTAATTATTATGGATATGAAATTTATGCCTACAGATGATTCTGACTTAAAAAATTATGAGTTTTGAGTCTATGATGAATGAGTGTTTCCCAAACGATTTTCTGGGAAATGAAGTTTATGCTATCCGCTGTTATGCAAAATAATATTATTACATAAAAAGTTCTGCTTTAAAGTGTAGACCCGAGTCCGACGATCCCAATTCCCAATAAATTAGTTCCTTGTATCGACGGTAACAATATCTACGATCGTCGCTTTCAATCGCAGTGTACTATATATTATTATGTGAGAGTGAGCTATGTATGTACGGGGACTAGCGCCGCGCTGTATATGAGCTACCGCTAGCTACTGCCGCAACTTCCACAAAAACAAGGGAATGCGCCGCGCATGGACCACCGGACCACCGGCACTCATTGAACTACCTACTTACTAAGCATTCTAAGCTTGCGTAATAGGTACTTGTCTCACAAATCCAGCAATGAGTCACTGCACTCACTCAAGTCATCACTGGGCAAAGCACAACTTCTCTTTTTACTCTGTCTGACACCTATTATTTTCTTATTTTTTGGGATTTCCTTACGATCCCTTTCAGCGGTGTCCTCCAGGGTAGTAGTTACGGTGGCGCGGTGCAGTCCAGAGAAGCCGCAGTGGCAGGAGGCTGCGTACTTACCACGTTGAGTTTGTTTTTAGGTAAGTCGGGTGTAATGAAGAGGTCGAGGGGAGGAGGAGGGAGGTATGGGTACTATTATAAAAACATGTACCTCATTATTTACGTCACTAATCACTATACCTACGCTCGCAGTTCGTATTAAAAATTCGTAATAACAACACAACTTCTAATCTTAAATTAAAATGTGATTTGAATAAGTATTAAGTTTGTCACGTAAATGTTATGATTTCGTGATGAGCTCGCGGTGCAGCCGGCTGTCGGGGAGGTGGCGGCGCGGGGGGTAGGGGGCGCGGGCGCTCGGCGGGCTCGGTTTTTGCGCTCGTGATATATGGGCCGGTCGGACCGGCCGCGCCGCGCTCCTAGCCACGCAAAAACTAATTTAACTCTATGAACCGCTTCTGCTTCACATGCGTGTGACGATTTTTACTTTCGAGATGATCGTACTCGGATGCGTTGACACCGCAACACAAAAACTATGAGAAGTGAAGCTGACAAACCAGCTGACCCACCCGCCGCACATCGCAGTACCGCGGTGTGGCGATGGCGGCCGACGGAAATACCTGCATACCAAATATCTACCTTACGAGGTGGCGCTGAGTACTGAGCTTGCTACAGTCACCGTCTACTACTTCGCGACGATGTAGCTCGCTAGATGAGTTTCATAATATCTACCTCACGAGCTGGCGCTGAGCACTGAGCTTGCTGCAGCCACCGTCTACTACTTCGCGACGATGTTGCTCGCTAGATAAGTTTCATAATATCTACCTCACTAACTGGCGTAGAGCACTGAGCTTGCTGCAGCCACCGTCTACTACTTCGCGACGATGTAGCTTGCTAGATGAGTTTCATAATATCTACCTCACGAGCTGGCGCTGAGCACTGAGCTTGCTGCAGCCACCGTCTACTACTTCGCGACGATTTAGCTCGCTAGATGAGTTTCCAGCTGAGGGTTTCTATACCTTTACAAATGTAGAGCTTAACTAACTTAGGTCTTCAGGGTTCATTCTTCGAAATCAGTGTGCAGTATGGTGTGCGATGAGAGATACCAACTAAGGGCTGACTTCACCAATTCTAAACGCCCAGTTTTTGACATTTAAGCGCGTAAACGCGTTTAACCGCTGTCATAAAGCAGAAGAGTTTGTTTGTTTGCGTTTTTGAACGCGCTAATCTCAGAAACTACTGGATCAAATTGAAAATTTATTTTTGTTCTTTGTTTTTTTTTTTAATTGATTTTTTTTTTCTATAACATCACGCTGCGACCAACGGGAGCGGAGCATCAATAAAAAATGTGAGCTTTAGTTGCGTGCGCTGCGTAAACAGTTACGCAAAAATTATGTACGACGAAATTGTTCTCCTTTTAAAGTTCTAAAAAAAGTCTGCAACAGCATATGTCTATCTTTTAAGGTTAACTCACTATAATCTTTTTTATGGTAAAATAAGATTACGCTAAGCTTAGTTCAGTAAAGCTTAGTTTTTATAGCAAATGGCGAAATCGGCCCTAAGTATACTACACTAGTAGTAGTAGTATGGAAGTGTTTGCCGTATCACATAACAGCAAATTCCGTCAAATCAAAATAAGACAAATCAAAGTAAATAGTACCTAAAAACTTTTAAAAGGAATGATACGAATTGTAAGAAAATAGGTACTCATCATTTCTATCTATAAGATATCGTTATATTTGTCTTTTGACAGCTTTCCATTCTTTTCAAACAGATATGTAATCGGTAAAAGTAATCCCACCAAAAACATTTCCATGTAAAATATTGCCAAGAAGGGACCATATGGCTCGCACTGTCAAAACCTTATCAGATCTCATGTAGAGCCAAGCTTCTAGCTCTACACGCCCTAACTTCACAAACTCTACACCTTAGTCAAAATATGCGGCTTGGCCGTTTTGTTACTACAAGAATTATTGTATACAAAAAAGTAATGAACAGTGAATACATTTTTCACCTTTCACCCATGTGACGGTAGAGCTATCAGGTTTCAGATCTCTAGCATTTTAGGGGTGGAGGGTGATTTACTAAAAATCCTGAAATGTGTATTTTATTATTTATAACAAGGAGTCCTATCAATTTTCAGACCTCTAGCATTAAAATTTGCGGAAGACTCATACAAACTTCCATCCCCTAGTTTAAGGGTTTGCGGGTAAAAGTTCTAAGTTTTAGATTTTGTTTGTTTGTGTACTAATAGTAGTTTACATACCAAATTTCAGCTTTTAGGACTTCAGGAAGTACCCTAAGAATTTTGATGATCATCCACTGAGTGAGTCAGTGTCGAAATCGGGGTTTTTTAGACGTCAATAAAATCTAAAGTATAAGAACTATGCAATTGAAACTATATGTTTAATAAGTCCACTATTAACATCACTTCCCGAGAATTTAGTATATCTGGTACAATACAAACCCAAGGTATGAGGGTTCAAAGAAACGACGAAGCGTTTTACTACACCAATGAGGCAAGAGGCTGGCGTGAACACTCACACAAACGTCAGCAGGCAAGCTGACTACTACACCAATGAAGGAGCAGACTGGCGTGAACACTTAGCCAATCGTCAGCTGGCAAGCTGACTATTACTACGCCAATGAGGCAGAAGGCCGACATCAACACTCAGCTAATCGTCAGCAGGCAAGCTGACTACTACACTAATGAGGCAAGAGGCTGGCGTGAACACTCAGCCAATCATCAGCAGGCAAGCTGACTACTAGACCAATGACGCAGGAGGCTGGCGTGAACACTTAGCCAATCGTCAGCTGGCAAGCTGACTATTACTACGCCAATGAGGCAGAAGGCCGACATCAACACTCAGCTAATCGTCAGCAGGCAAGCTGACTACTACACTAATGAGGCAAGAGGCTGGCGTGAACACTCAGCCAATCATCAGCAGGCAAGCTGACTACTAGACCAATGAGGCATGAGGCTGGCGTGAATACTCAGCCAATCATCAGCAGTCAAGCTGACTACTAGACCAATGAGAGACGTTTTATTATGAAGTATTAAAAAAAAGTAAGAAGAAGTGAGAAGACGAGTAAGAAGTAGTAAAAAAGAATGGTGGTTTTGGTGCTAGGAGGGAGAGTGGAGTTGGTAGTGTGGTACTGACCCGATCGTACTGGAAGTGCGGCGCGTGGTGGAAGGAGCGCGCCGCCCCGCGCCCGTACAGGTAGGGGTAGTAGGCGCCGTACATCACCTCGGGGCAGCTCACCGCCATGCCGCCGGCCGGCCGCGCGCGCGCGCCATGCCGCCGCGCCGCGTGCCGCCCGCCGCCTGCTCACCTGCACAACACACAAGCGACACCACCATCTGAACACTGATATATATCTGCCAATATCAATAACAAATTACACCAAATATGAAGAGGGACAGGAGGAATCTGTGCTTTACAGGCACCTGGCACATTGTTGTCATTGTTGATCAAAGAGCGCTCCGTCCATATCAGACCTCTATACCGTGAGCACGCCCACGCTCAATTCTATTCCAATATGTACTTGGAATGGGGATGGCGGCTCACTATATTCCTAACTTCTAGGTCAGTTATCCCAAAGTAACGAACTGCTGGGATAAAAAGTATAATATCCTGGACATTTAAAAAAAAAAAAACAAAAAAAAGGGTGTACCGACAGAAGCAAAAACTTGAAAAAAAACCGTGTCGGTGTCGGTTTTCACTTTAAATGAAAATAATCTGCTACGAGTGCTACGACGGTCGGTGACGGTGACGCGCGAGTTCAATAGTTTTTCTCCATCTCAAAAATGCCCAACGCGCCTAAAGTTTTCACTTCAAAAAAACATACAGTCGAATTGAGAACCTCCTCCTTTTTCAAGTCGGTTAAAAAGTGCCAAACAAGTTACCCCTAAGTAGTCTGATGTAGTTGGTGATATTTATAAAGTGCCAAACAAGGTACCCCTAAGTAGTCTGATGTAGTTGGTGATATTTATAAAATGCCAAACAAGTTACCCCTAAGTAGTCTGATGTAGTTGGTGATATTTATAAAATGCCAAACAAGTTACCCCTAAGTAGTCTGATGTAGTTGGTGATATTTAAAAAGTGCCAAACCAGTTACCCCTAAGTAGTCTGATGTAGTTGGTGATATTTATAAAGTGCCAAACCAGTTACCCCTAAGTAGCCTGATGTAGTTGGTGATATTTAAAAAGTGCCAAACAAGTTACCCCTAAGTAGTCTGATGTAGTTGGTGATATTTAAAAAGTGCCAAACAAGTTACCCCTAAGTAGTCTGATGTAGTTGGTGATATTTATAAAGTGCCAAACAAGTTACCCCTAAGTAGTCTGATGTAGTTGGTGATATTTATAAAGTGCCAAACAAGTTACCCCTAAGTAGTCTGATGTAGTTGGTGATATTTATAAAGTGCCAAACAAGTTACCCCTAAGTAGTCTGATGTAGTTGGTGATATTTATAAAGTGCCAAACAAGGTACCCCTAAGTAGTCTGATGTAGTTGGTGATATTTATAAAATGCCAAACAAGTTACCCCTAAGTAGTCTGATGTAGTTGGTGATATTTATAAAATGCCAAACAAGTTACCCCTAAGTAGTCTGATGTAGTTGGTGATATTTAAAAAGTGCCAAACCAGTTACCCCTAAGTAGTCTGATGTAGTTGGTGATATTTATAAAGTGCTAAACCAGTTACCCCTAAGTAGCCTGATGTAGTTGGTGATATTTAAAAAGTGCCAAACAAGTTACCCCTAAGTAGTCTGATGTAGTTGGTGATATTTAAAAAGTGCCAAACAAGTTACCCCTAAGTAGTCTGATGTAGTTGGTGATATTTATAAAGTGCCAAACAAGTTACCCCTAAGTAGTCTGATGTAGTTGGTGATATTTATAAAGTGCCAAACAAGTTACCCCTAAGTAGTCTGATGTAGTTGGTGATATTTATAAAGTGCCAAACAAGTTACCCCTAAGTAGTCTGATGCAGTTGGTGATTTGTTTTAGTTCAATCGCAGATTATACCCAACTGCATCAGAAAAGTAACTAATTTGGAACTTTGTGGTTAATTATATGTGGTCAGTTTCCAAAAACGGCCGTTTCTGACACTTTTGCCTACTACTTTGGATACGAAACATTCTGAGACCTGTTTTAACAACGTAAAAATACTTATCCTTTTTGTAACAAACGTGACGTTGGATTCTTTAATATTTATTTTCTATGCTATGCCACGATTTTTATTCAATGAGGGCGCCGCTTGGCCGGTAGTAGACCCTTAAGTTTTGCATCACTAAACTTTGTAAATACTGACTTCAAAAATAAAAAGCAGTACCCTCCTAACCCATAGCACACACACACACATGCATAATCCTTCACATTATTTTTTTCAGGCCGAGATTAATGTGAAATGATGTGAACTTATTTGATTCATTTTTGCAGTTGAGACACATAAAATCCGTATAAATATATGTCCTATCAGTTAAGCGGGTACCAAATTCGTGTAACGCGATGTTAACACTTTCCAGTATTGCAGAGAAAAGTTTAGGGGATAACGGGTCTCCTTGCCTTACGCCTTTAGCTATTGGGAACTCTTCACCGGTTGTTTCTAGTTTTATTTGTGCGGTGCTATTTTTATATATATTCCTGATTATACGACTCCTTGCTGAGTTAAAGCCTTCCAGAGCGAATCATGTTTTATTGAATCAAATGCTTTGCTGTAATCTACGAATGCAATATACAGCGTTTTTCCGTATTCTTGACATTTCTCTATTAACTGTTTTACGACATGCATGTGATCGATTGTTGAAAATCTTGCTCTAAAACCCGCTTGTTCCGTAGGTTGCTGTTCATCCATTATCCCTGTTATTCTGTTTAAGATCAATTTAGAAAATACTTTATACAAGTTTGACATTAGACTTATTGGTCTATAGTTTTCAATGTTGTCCCTTTCTCCTTTTTTATGTAATAATATAATTGTACTCATTGTCCATTGCGATGGTATATATTCTGTTCTTAGGATATTATTGTATATTTCCGTAAGTTTTCTTAGGTTTTCAGGTACAGTTATTGAGATTTTGATAATTTCATTTGTAATTCGATCTGGTCCGGGTGCCTTATCGTTCTTTTGACTGTTTACAGCTTTCTCTATTTCTGCTTGTAGAAAAACTGGTATATCTTCTATTTCGTCGTCTTCAAGATTTATGGTGAAATCTTGGGTATTAGGTTCTGCTGCATATAGTGCCCTGTAGAAGTCAGTGGCTGTTTGGATTATGGTTTTTCTTATAGTCTCCTGATTTCCTATTTTGTTTTTAATATTTAGTATCCATTGTTTTGTCTCTTTTAGTCCTTTTAAAGCTTTTTTGACTCCTTCTGTCTTTTGTATATGGTAGTTGAGTCTGTTTATTCTTCTTTTAGTTCTGTCCTTCTTGAAACTATTACTTATTTTTTACTTACTTCTGAAATGGCTCTAAGATTTTGTTTGCCGTTTTTCTTTTTTAAAAGCTGCCTTCGTTCTTCTATTAGAGTTTTCGTTTCGTTTTCCGTATAGTCTGTCTTGGCTTATAACAATTTATTGTGTAGTGATCCATATATTTCGTTTATTTCTTTAACATATTTTTCTTCTATTTTGTTTTTTACTAAATTTTCACTTTTTAAATTATTAGCTGTAATATTAAATTTATTTCTCGATTTTTACGGTTCAAAATTATTTATAATTGCTCTGACCATTCGGTGGTTGGTATTAAAATTCAGTTGGTTAAGAATGCTTATATCTTGAAACATTTTTCTGTTGTTAGTTGCTATGTAATCTATTCGTTTTTGTATGATCCATCTGGGGATAACCATGCCCACTTTTTATTTACGTTCTTTTTGAAGAAACTATTCATACATGCAAGATGATTTTCAAACGCCATATTAATCATCCTTTCGCCATTTTTGCTTCTTCTACCAAAACCGAAATTGCCAATAACATTTTCTTCACCAGTTCGATGAGAGCCTATTCTGCCATTAAAATCTCCTATTAACATAATGTTTTTGTTCGTGGCTTGTAGGGCTGATGGCAGTTGGTCATAGAAGAGGTCTATAGTCAATTCATCATGCTGTTCTGTTGGAGCATAAACTTGGATAATCGACCATTTATGTTTGTGAGCTGGTAGATGTATATTAAGTACAGCTATTGTCTCTGATATGCCCTTGAATTCTTCAATATTCCTTTCTAAATGTTTTTTAACCATAAAGCCAACTCCATGGCTTCCTTTTGTTTCACCTTTATAATATAAAATATATTCTTTACGATCCTCGATACTTTCTCCTAATCTTCTAACTTCACTTAATCCTATTATGTCCCATTTTATATTTGAGAGTGCTAGCTCTAATTCAGCTAGTCTCTCCTGTATTCTCAGTGTGAAGCAGTTTAAAGTGGCAATATAAAGATTTCTTGTTTCTTTTGTTGATATTGTTTTGATACTTATGTTATTGTTATTTTTTGTTATTCGAGCTGGAAGGGATTGGTCGCTATCCCCCACGGGGACCAGCCGGGTTTGGGGGAGGAGTTTTGGTGTTGGTTGTCTCGTTTAATGTTCTTTGTTTGTTTGTTCTGATCTTCCGGTTTCCGATGATTGTTAATGGCTATTTTGTATTTAAATTTGATGTTGACTGAGATCAGTTTCTGTACATTCGTTCGAATGCATTTATTTTATTAATTTTTGGTGGGGCGTTATCAGTAACTATATTTGGTGAAGAAGATTGTTCTCTCTTCCGTTTATCCCGTGTCGCACCTTCTTCGCCTTTTACGACTAGCTTATCATATTTTATGAAAGCTATACGTCCCTTTTTTCGTTCTTTTTTAAGCTGAGGTATGAGTTCTCTTCGCTTTTCTAAAATTTCTTTGCTGAAATCTTCATTTACAAAAATATTTTTAGGAAGTCTTTACTTGATTTTTAAAATTCAATTTCTCTTCCATACATTTAACAGGTTTACTAAAATCGGTCGTGTATCCCCTTTTGCCTTGCCAATTCCATAGGCTTTGTTAATATCCCGTTTGTTAATTTCAATGCCAGAATTGTTTAAAGTCTTTGTTACCATTTCGATTATGTTAACATTTTCTTCTGTGGACTCTTCAATTCCGTAGAATATCATATTGTTCTCCCTTTTCCCAGATTCCAGGCGTTTTACCTTCTCATTTAACATCTCCACTTCATTTTTTAGTTTAATATTTTCTTCCACGATTGGTTTTAGTTTCTCATCAATTTCTTTTCTAAAAAAGATTGTTAATGTTGTTGTCTGTTTCTCCATTTCTAGTTTTATATTTGAAAATAATAGTTGCAATCGATCGTCCATGTCGGCTAATTTCAAGTTACAGTATTGGTAGCACTGATGTGATTTAGTAGTTATTTATTTGCAAAAGTGACAACACTTTGTTGTAGTTTCGATTTCGACCGCGCGCAGACTTATCGTGCGCGTACTCTAATGTTCCGTCCTATATCTGTTGTTGGTAGGTAGCCTTGTTTATGTCACTTGTCAGTGTCGAATATTATTTGCAGGTTATGTTATACCGGCAATACTTGCACTTAAATTGTTCTGCACGTAACACACACACAGTTTATATTGTTTTATTTGCACTTTTAGTTGTTGTCTTTCGACTCGCTTGCACAGTTTATAATATTAGTGGGTTTTCAAACAGTTTTATGTTTTTATTTGCGGAGCGGATTTCGTGACGTATATACCGTTGAGCGTTCAAACCGAAAGTAGTCCTAATATTAGTTCCATACAAATTAAGGGTACACGTAAAAACATGTCGATTAAAAACACGGTCAAGCGCAAGGCGTAAACTAGTTTGACATCTCTAACTTAGTTTATAGCTATAGCCGTCCTGTTCTCGCACTACCTTTTAGTAAAAGATAGTAGAAAGATTTTAGTTAAGTTATTGAACAAGAGAATCGGCACCAATATACATAACTAAACTAATAAATAACGTAATAGGGTAAACAGGCTAAAAGAAAAAAATATATATATATATATGTAGGTACAAGTGTTTCCGGGGCTGGAATCACGAGAGGTATAGATCCTCAAACTACCTGGAGACCAGAGTCATGAACCAGTATTTTTGGGGCTTAAATCCAAAGCGGTATAGATTCACAACACAAAATTACCAGGCGACCAGAATGATGAAGACGTAATTTCGGGGCTGGAATCATGAGAGGTATAGATTCTAAAACTACCAGGAGACCAGAGTCGTGAATTAGAGTTTTTGGGGCTAAAATCCTAAGCGGTATAGATTCACAAAATAAATACCAGGAGACCAGAAACACAAAAAGTATTCCGGGGCTGAAATCATGAACGGTATAGATTCTCAAACTACCAGGGGGGTGTAATCCTGAGCGGTATAGATTAACAAACTTCCAGAAAATCAGAATCACAAAAACTATTCAGGGGCTGGTATTAGGAGAGGTAGAGATTTACAAATAACCAGGAGACCAGAAACATGAGGAGAAAAATTTCGAGGACTGAAATCATGAGCGATAAAGACTACTCAAAAACTACCAGGAGACCAGAAACACAAAAAGTATTCCGGGGCAGGAATCGTAAGAGGTAGAGAAAGATTTACAAATTACCAGGAGAACAGAATCGTGAAGAAGTGAAATTGCCGAGCGGTATAAATTCTCGCACTGCTAGGAGATCAGAATCACATAAAGTATTCCGAGGCTGGGATCATAAGAGGTAACATCTTGAATAAGTATTTTCGGGGTTGGAATCCTGAGCGGTATAGATTCTTAAACTACCAGGAAAACAGAATCATGAAGAAGAGAAATTTCAGACCTGCACGCGGATGAAGCCGAAAGTCAATTACCAGGGTGCCAAAATCATGAAAAAGTTAATTTAACATAGGCTACTTTTTATCCTAGTAAATGACAAGACTTAGCGAAGGCTGAGGTGGAAGTAGAAATCCAAAGTCAGGCTGACCGAGCGGTATACGCTCACAAAGTACCAGGAGACCAGAAACATGAGAAGTATTTCTAGGGCTGGAATCATGAGCGGTAAAGACTCGCAAAGTACCAGGGGACCAGAATCATGAAGAGGTATTTTCGGGGCTGCCATCCTTAGCGGTATATCTTCGGAAACCAACAGGAGACCAGAACCAAGAAGAAGTGTTTCCGGGGCATAAAAGGCGAAGTGAAGAAGTGTTTTCTGGTCTTTTTTGATTTCTACAGGGTTTATTTATCATGCTACTCTCTGGAAATACCACTCAAACTTATTATTACACTTTTTACGCGGGCGAAGCCGCGGGCGGAAGCTAGTCCAAAATAAGTGATGGTGACATTAGGGGAGCGGCCAGGCTATTATTCAGCAGTGATGTGGTGGCGCCTTACTCTCCAGAAACAATCTCAGCCTTGGAGAGTAAACATCCAGCGCCTGCGAATGATCTCACTTTCCCCGACCCCCCTGAGACCCCCGTTCCGGATTCATGTGTATTTCACATTTCAGTCCCCCAATTGCTTGCTGCCGTGGGCTCCTTTCGAAGCGGTTCCGCCGGCGGCCTCGACGCCCTGACTCCGCAACACTTAAAGGAACTATTGAGTTCAGGCGCCGAGGCTGGTGAGTCGCTTTTGAAGGAGTTTGCGGCACTAGTCAACCTAATGCTCTCCGGCGGCGTGAACGATGCCATCGTCGATGTCTTGTACGGGGCCAACTTATGTGCCCTGCGCAGAAGGGACGGCGGCATTCGTCCCATTGCCGTCGGGTGCACCTACAGGCGTATGGCAGCCAAAATTTGTTGTAAACTGTACAGTGACAGACTTACAAACAAATTCCAGCCCCTACAGCTTGGCTTTGGCTCCAGAGGGGGCTGTGAGGCTGCCGTACATGCACTATCTTTCTTTATAAACTCTGAAAAGGGTGAGGTCATTCTCAAGGTTGACATTAAGAACGCTTTCAACTCTTTCAACAGGGACACTTTGTTGGCCGAGGCAAAAAAAGAACTACCAGAAATTTTCGGTTTTATTTGGCAATGTTACAGGCAACCTTCTAAATTAATATAAAAAGAACAGCTTTTAGAATCTGCAGTTGGATGCCAGCAAGGTGACCCTCTCGGGCCAGTCATTTTCAGTTTGGCTATTCATCCAGTCATTCAACAACTAAATTCAAAATTTAACGTATGGTATTTGGATGATGGAACATTAGGAGGTGACGTCGATACCGTATTAAAAGACTTTCAATTCCTGAAGAATCATTTTCAATGCATCGGACTTGACCTTAACCACTCGAAGTGTGAAATTTTTCTTTGTGACAATACCGAAATAAATAATAAATGATGTTTATTCAGTAAATAGGTTACAAGGAACACTTTTACATGTCAATGTTTTTTGTCAGTTTAAGCAAGATGAGGCCGGTGTTTCCTAGCTGACTACCCTGAGAAGAAACACCGAAACAAACTCAGAGGTCAAAGTCTCTTTTAAAGTGTTCAAATCCATACAATGTGTACTGGTTAAATCATATGAGAACCATGTACGTTTATGTCTGGGATGAGCTTTTTGAAGAAAGCAACACACAAATTCGAGTGGACCTGTCCAGACAGTGCAAGCATTTGTCAGTCATCGCGAAGCTCAACTCAGAACTTTGAGGAGCTCAACGAACCGACGAACAATACCAAAGTAAGGACATTTGAGTAGGCCGCAAAAATACTCAAACTGCCAGACAATCATAAAATCTACATGAATATAACGACATACATAGTTCTCGCATTCACATTATTCCATATGAGGACCATGCAGCTTAGTGTATGTAGTGGTCTTTTAAAGAAAGAACCAAACATATTTGAGTGGACCTGTCCAGTCAGTGCAAGCATTTGTCAATAGTCGAATAGCTCAACTTAAAAACCACTAAGGAGCTCAATGACTTGACGAACAATACCAAAGAAAAGACATTTGGGTAGGCCGCAAAAGTACTCAAACTGTCAAACAACGTTAAAAATTACTGTAAAAAGGAGGAGAAAATAATAATAATAACCCACATAGTCCTCACATTTACAATAATTAAGTAATCAAAAAAAATAAAAATATAATACTTTACAAAGTAAATATTCGTGTCAAACAAAATAGTAATAATAATATGTCAATCAAAAAATAAAAAATAAATATAATACTTGACAAAGTATTCAAGTCATAAAAAAAAAAATAAAAATAAAATGTCAATCAAAAAAAAATTAAAAATATAGTATAATACTATACAAGTATTCATGTCAAAAACGAATATTAAAAAAATATATATAAAAAAATTTCATCAGTGTTTATATATAAGTACGAGTAGTACATATGAAAACAATGGCTCATGTATATCATTGAAGCAGCTCAATCCCACGCCTTTTTGTCCTCAAGAAAGTCATTAATTGTGTAAAAAGCTTTCTGGCATAGCTTACGTTTAATAAATGATTTAAATTTATTTATGCTTAGTTCTTGAATTTGGCTAGGAAGTTTATTATAGAAACGTATACATTGGCATCTAAACGAACCACCTATTTTTTTCTTGAGCCTGGTTTTAGGTACAATAAATTTGTGTTTGTTCCTAGTATTTATGCTACGAGTATGAATGTCACTGTATCTTTTAAACAGATTAATATTTTTATGTGCATACATGAGATTCTCCTAAATATATTGAGAGGGAACAGTCATAATATTAATTTCTTTAAATTTGTCTCTGAGGGAATGTCTGGGACTTAATTTATAAATTGCACGAATAGCCCTTTTCTGTAAAACAAAAATTGTCTGAATATCGGCGGCACTTCCCCACAACAGAACGCCGTACGACATCACACTATGAAAATAACTAAAGTATACTAAAGGAGCTGTCTCTAAATCAGTTAAACTACGAATTTTCCTTACGGCGTATGCTGCAGAGCTAAGTTTTTTGGACAGTTTATCTATATGGGGGCTCCACTGAAGCTGCGCATCCAAAGTTAAACCTAAGAACACTGTGGAATCCTCGGGTTTCAACTCTTCACCCTTTATTGACACACTAGTGTTCACTTGTGAAAGACAATCGACCCTTCATAAATTCAATACAATTGCACCAGAAATCAAAATTTTAGAAAAAAGTTCACTGCACCTCCTAGGTTCCCCTATTTTGGAAGAAAGTTTGTCTCCATTCATTGACGGAAAAATTAATCATTTTTATGATATTTCGGACAGACTCACAAAAATAAATTTACATTCGGCATTCACCCTAATTAGACATTGCTGTTTTGGACCAAATTTTATATATTTTCTGCGCTCTTCCCCTTTATGGAAGCATTAACATCTCCTGGACAAAATTGATGAAATTATTCGATGCACTCTTACAACCATTTTAAATGTGGCCTTGGATGACCGAGCGTGGCTGCAAACCACACTACCTATTCGTTTTGGTGGGCTCGGCATCCGCAAAATTTCTAGTATAAGCCTACCGGCGTTCCTGTACTCGGTCCACAGCACTGAAAAGTTAACCAAAAGAATTTTGACTTCATCACTGGTTAACTGTGAAGTGCCGTGCTTGACCGACGCAATGAACGCTTGGAAAATGGCTTGCCCGGACACGTCGTTGCCCGAGAACCCATTCTCCCAGAGGCAGTGGGACGAGCCGCTGTGTAGTTTGGTACAGAATAATCTCTTAAATACGTCAACCAATACTGCTGAGCATGCCCGCCTGCTGGCTGTGAGTGAATGGGAGTCGGGCCTCTGGCTTCAGGCACTACCGTCACCCAACATAGGTACTATGCTGAGTGACACCACCTTCCGGATCGCTACATGTCTGCGTCTGGGTGCTCCTTGTGGAGCTCCACATCGCTGCCAACGTGGTGAAGCAGTCGACCATCTCGGACACCATGGCCTATCCTGCAGTAGGAGCGCGGGTCGTATGGCACGGCACGCCAGCATTAATGACATCATCCGTCGGGCTCTTGGCACCGCCGGTGTGTCAGCCGTTTTAGAACTTCATGGCCTGGCACGTGACGATGGAAAGAGGCCCGGACGGGATGACTATAATGCCTTGGAAGATGGGTAGGCCTTTGGTGTGGGATGCAACATGTGTCGACACCCTTGCGCCATCTCATCTTCTTAGCACGGCGGGCTGCGCTGGGGCGGCTGCTACAGGTGCAGAAAACCTCAAACGGCGCTAATATAACGACCTTATTGGGAGTTCTACGAGTATGTTTGAACCGTTTGGGGTTGAAACACTAGGGCCATGGGGTCCGAGTGCTCATAGAGTTTTCCGTGACATCAGCAAACATTAAGTCGACTCTTCACGTGACCAGAGGGCTGGCCTTTTTTTCGGCCAACGAATCAGCATTGCCATTCAACGTGGCAATGCTGCCAGCGTTCTGGGCACTTTTCCCATTGACAGCGATGTGGACGAATTTTTTGATGCCCAATGAGCTTCACTCCTACCGGATCTTTTATGCCTCTTGTACATATTTTATTTATTAAGTTATTTATTAGTTTAGTATTGTTACGAGCTGGGTATGGGATAAATTATTTTACACCAATTAATTAACTAAATATCCTTTATTAACTCAACAACTTATAAACATAAACACTAATTCGCTAATAATCACTATTCTCTTCGTAATCGCTTGTATTCGCATCCGTTCGCATCTGTAGTCGAAATCAGACTGACTCACTCGCCCGCCGTCCGGCCTATTTATACGGTCATGGAAGTTTCCAGAACATTGTCGAACTATCTTATAGAGGAATATTCTAGAAACATCTATGAACTTCTACACAGTACCACAATGGAATGTTCTCGAACCTAGTGGAAACTTCTGGAAACTTCGACCACATTCTCGAACGTTCCAGTGTAATACGGTCGACGTAACACTGGCCCCTCCTTAAACATGCTCGTCCCGAGCATCATTAGTCCCGTAGTATCGCGCCAATCGGTCTACATGGACTATCTTAGGCGCACCTCGTGGACCCTTCTGTATTCGGTAGGTAACATCGTTGATCCTGGTCACGATTCGGTATGGTCCATCCCATTTTGCTTGCAATTTGGGAGACTTCCCTTTGCTGCGCACTGGGTTATGCAACCACACCAGTGAACCCTCGTCAAAACCTCTATGGTTTGCCTTCCGGTCGTATCGGGTCTTCATCTTATCAGACATTTGTTGGCCGGATTGTCTGATATGCTCATATACATCATTCAACTTGTTACGCAAGTCATTCGCATAATCGGTTACACTGCGTGGGGCATCAGGGGGGGTTCCGGTGATTAAATCTACAGGCAACCGTAATTCCCTTCCAAAGTTCGCGAAGGCTGGTGTCACAATCGTAGGTACTTTCGTGAACTGCACTACGGTAGGACAAAAGAAATGGCTGTATGTGCTTGTCCCAATCCCTTTGCCTGCTTTCCACAACTTTTGCCAGATATCTCTTCAACGTTTGGTTGAAGCGTTCTACCATTCCATCAGATTGCGGATGGTAAGAAGTGGTTCTGGTCTTGTGAGTACCCATCAGTCGACAAGTCTCCTGGAAAACTTGTGATTCAAAATTCCTCCCTTGGTCGCTGTGAATTTCCAAGGGTACTCCAAAACGACAAAAGACTTCCTGAACCAATTTATCGGCGACTGTTGTTGCTTCTTGGTTGGGAATGGCAAAGACTTCTGGCCACTTTATGAAGTAATCCATGACAACCATGAAGTACTTGTTTCCGTTTTCACTTTCTGGAAATGGTCCTGCAACGTCAAGTGCTATCCGTTCCCAGGGGGCTCCCACGTTGTATAATTGTAAAGCACCTCTGCTGCGTGTCTGGGGTCCTTTCACAGCCGCACAACTGGTACATTTGCGGCACCAGTCCTCAACATCCTCTCGACAGTGAATCCAGTAAAACCGCTCTCGTATCTTCAGTAGAGTTCTTTTTACCCCCATATGTCCTCCTGAACATCCATCGTGGTAGAGCCGTAAAACATCCGGTACTTTGGCTTTGGGGACAACAATTTGTAGATGACAGTTGTCTCCTCGAGCGTTTTCCCATTTACGGCACAAGACTTCATCCTGGATAACCAAGCTGTTCCATTGTGCCCAATAGCTCTTTGTGATGGAACTTAACGCCGCAACATCACTCCACTTGGGCTTCGGAGCACCAGCTTTAATTCACTCAAAGATCGGTTTGAGGTCCGGGTCATTTTGCTGAGCAAGCTGTAGGATTTCCTTCCATTCATTTCTGACATTCATTCTTAGCATCCTTACTGCGCTCATTCCCGGGTCGGACCTATCGTCCGCATCACGCGCGCACACTATCACACAGTCGTCCTTCTTGGAGGCCACGGCGCTGGCAACACCATCCGCGCCTGCACTCACTTTACTCTTTACTTGGTCCTGTTTTATGCACTTGTCGGATGCCGCACCGACCTTGACGACATCACTGGAACTCACACTTTCAGGGGCCTCCGCCACGGTCGTGCGCCATGTCGCGCCACTCGCGCTTCTCCGCCGAACTGGAGGAGCCGCCCTTCCTTGCTGGGATTGATCTTCTCTCAGTGTGCTTCGCTTTGGACAGCTTGACCGAAGATGACCCCTTTCTCCACAAGTGTAACACCTAGGGCTATACCCTTGCGCACGATTGCGTACAGGTGATGCCACAATCTCCCTGATACGGTGTGTTCGATGGTCTTGCCTTACTGCCTCTACTTCCAAGGCATGGGCCAGGGCGTCCTTCAGTGTCTCGTGATGAGTCTTACAGCGGCTCTAACTTCCAAGTCACGTATTCCGTCGATGAACGCCTATACCAGATTGCCATTGATGAGTGCAGGGGCGGACTGGTATGCTTTCTGAACCAACTTTTCAACTTCCAAGGCCCACTGCTATAGGTTCTCGGCACTACTTTGAACGCGATCCCTTAACTTAGCGCGAAATACGTGCTCCAAGTGAGCGTCGCCGTATCTGGACTCTAACGCTTCCAGCAGTTGTTCGTAGGTCACATCCTTGCCAAGAGCCTCAAGTATGGTTAGGGCCTGGTCTCGGAGGCCTAAGGTGAGCGCGGTCATAGCTTGGTCTTTGGTCCACCCATTCGCTTTCATAACGGCCTCAAATTGAATTTTGTAGGCCGACCATGAAGATGTTCCGTCGAATGGCGGAACCTTAAATCCACGTGCCGAAGGTGCAGCAACCACTGAAGGCACAACCCCGTCTCCAGCCCTAAGTTCACCTAAAGCCTTTTTCACCCCGGTAATCTGAACTTCAGCTTCTGAGATGCGATTCTAATGCTGATGAACCTGCTCCTTCATCACCTTGAACTCTTTGCCAAGTGTTGAGTGAAGGTCTTTAATGAGGAGCATCTGCTCTTCTTGGCGGCGGGCCTGTAACTCTTCTTGGCGGCGGGCCTGCTGTTCTTGGCGGCGGGCCTGTTCTTCTTGGCGGCGGGCCTGCTCCTCTTTATCTTGTTGAAGCTTCTCTTCCATTCAACGGGCCTGTTCTTCTTGGCGGCGGGACTGCTCTTCTTGGCGGCGGGCCTGCTCTTCTTGACGGTGAGCCTGTTCCTGCAACAGCGCCATTAGCGCAGACAAGTCTGGCACCGCTGGTGCTGAAGAAACTCCACATGGGCCAGCGACTGGCTCTGTCGTAGGCTGAACACCACCCGACGTCTGTATCGGAGAATCTCCAAACCGCATCTGATCCATGTCTTGCTGACGTTGACTCCTTGTACGAATACCGTCCGTGTCGTCCTTTGGTAAAATTGGCATAATTTATCCCTCACTTCTGACACCAATTTGTTACGAGCTGGGTATGGGATAAATTATTTTACACCAATTAATTAACTAAATATCCTTTATTAACTCAACAACTTATAAACACAAACACTAATTCGCTAATAATCACTATTCTCTTCGTAATCGCTTGTATTCGCATCCGTAGTCGAAATCAGACTGACTCACTCGCCCGCCGTCCGGCCTATTTATACGGTCATGGAAGTTTCCAGAACATTGTCGAACTATCTTATAATGGAATATTCTAGAAACATCTATGAACTTCTACACAGTACCACAATGGAATGTTCTCGAATCTAGTGGAAACTTCTGGAAACTTCGACCACATTCTCGAACGTTCCAGTGTAATACGGTCGACGTAACAGTATAATATGTATTGTAGTTATAGTCGTTGAAAATATACTAAAATATGTCTATTGTTGAAAAAAAAAAAACTAAAAATTAAAAAATAACTTTAATTTCGGAAGTAGGTGTCACACAACGAAGAAATAAAATACAAACACCGACTTCCGAAATTAAAGTTATTTTTCAATGTTTAGTGTATTTTCTATTTTGGAAGTCGGTTGTATTTTTTGTAAAAAAGTTTTTTTGTTGTTTTCTTTTCAAGGGTGAAAGAGAAGTTTTGGGAGGATTTTGATACAATGCTAATGATCATCCCCGTGCATGAGGAATTGATAGTTGGAGGTGATTTTAATGGGCATATAGAAAGAACGAGAAATTGTTATGAAAGAGTGCACGGAGGTTGGGGTTTTGGAAGTCCCAATAACGAGGGGGAGACGCTGTTGCAATCTGCTGCCGCATTTTATCTGGCAGTATTCAACACTTGGTTCCAGAAGAGAGATGAACACCTAGTCACATACAAAAGTGGTAACCATACCACCCAAATTGACTATTTTCTAGTTAGGCGCAACCATATTAGGCACGTCAAAGACTGCAAAGTGCTGCCAGGAGAAGACTTAGTCTCACAGCATAGGCTCCTGGTTATGGTATTAGCGATGAAAACACAGTGTACAAAAAGCAAAGAGCGTCCTCCTCCTAAAATAAAATGGCATATGCTAGAGAAGAATGATTGTGCGAAGGAATATAGAGAGCTAGTTGTAGACAAAATGATAGAAATGGGAGACATGAATGATCGAAGTGTAAATCAAAGCTGGAATGAGATAGCTGGGTGTATCAGAGATGCAGCGAAAAATATTTTGGGAGAGACAAAAGGAAGGGGCACAATAGAGAGGGATACATGGTGGTGGTCTACAAAAATACAGGAAGTGTTGAAGGAAAAAAAGAAGAAACCAAGGAATGGCAGAGTGTAGAACTGGATAGCGTTAGTTTGAAAGCTGAAAAAAAGAGCGAGTATGATGCGTTAAAGAAAAAAGCTAAGAAAGCCGTGGCAATAGCGAGAGCAAAAGCTCAGGACAAACTGTACGATACACTGGACAGTCCAGCTGGCCAAAAAGATCTGTACCGGCTTGCTAGAGCCAAAGAGAGGAAGGCGAAGGATGTTAGTCGGATAAGATGTGTAAGGGATGAAGCTGGAATGCTTCTATCAAAGGATGAAATGATTAAGGATAGATGGAAGGGCTACTTTGAAAGATCGATGAATGAGGAAAATATCTGGAGTGGTGTTGTAGAGAATAACCCAATGAATGAGGGGTTAGTGAGAATGGTCAGTGTGGATGAAGTGAGAATAGCAGTGAATGGAATGAAGAATGGTAAGGCAATTGGTCCAGACGGAATACCAATTGAAGTGTGGAAGTCATTACGTGTAGATGGATGGACGTGGTTAACTTTGTTCTGTAATAAGTTGTTGCTAGAAGAAGCCATACCTGATGAATGGTGCAACAGTTCGTTGGTGCCCATCTTCAAGAACAAAGGTGATGTGCTGGAGTGTAACAACTATAGAGAAATAAAGCTAATGTCACATAGTATGAAAGCATGGGAAAAAGTTATTGAAAAGGGGCTGAGAGAAGAGAGCGAAATCTCACAAAACCAGTTCGGTTTTATGCCTGGTCGGGGTACAACGGATGCCATTTTCGCTATCCGCCAGCTGTGCGAAAAGTACAGAGGTGTGCATAAAAACCTGTACATGGTGTTCATTGACCTCGAAAAGGCATATGACCGGGTGCCTCGAGAGGTTTTGTGGTGGGCCCTTAAGGAGAAAGGTGTGCCTGGGAAGTATGTGCAGTTGATCCAAGCGATGTACAGTCGATGCAGTACCCAAGTCCGGTCTGCAGTGGGCACTACTGACAGTTTCAGTGTAGCGGTCGGTTTACACCAGGGGTCGGCTTTCAGCCTTTACCTCTTCCTGATGATAATGGAAGCTCTGACGTCGGACATCCAGGAAGAGGCTCCCTGGTGTATGCTGTTTGCTGATGACATTGTGCTGGTTGCCGAAAGCGGCTTAGAGGTCCAGAGCAGATTGGAGACGTGATGATAAAGACTGGAGAGTATGGGCCTGAAATTGAGCAGAACCAAAACGGAATATCTGTTCTGCGATTTCGGCGATCTCTCCAGTCCTATGCCTGTAGCTCTCAACGGAACGCCTATACCGATCTGCTCTAACTTTCGGTACCTCGGGTCGCTTGTTCAGGGGGATGGCGATATAGACCGAGACGTAACGCACAGGATCAACTCAGGATGGATGAAATGGCGACAGGTCACTGGAACCACTTGCGACCGACGGATGCCCCTTAAGTTAAAGGGGAAAATCTATAAGTTCGTAATTCGACCTGTCGTACTGTATGGGTCAGAATGTTGGGCTGTAAAAAAGACGGATGAAAAAAGATTGCATGTGGCGGAGATGAGAATGTTGAGATGGATGTGTGGAGTGACGAGAATGGATAAAGTGAGAAATGAGTATATAAGAGGTAGTTATAAGTGGCGCCAGTCACCGAAAAGTTGAAAGGGAACCGCTTATCTTGGTATGGTCATGTGAAGAGGAGGGATGAAACACATGTAACTAAAAGAGTTATGAATATAAATGTGGATGGATGGAGAGGGAGAGGGAGGCCAAAGAAAGTGAAACACAATCCATCCATGGATTGTGTGATTAGTGATATCAAAGAAAAGGCAGTTAGTGATAGCGTGACGGCTGACAGGACAGAATGGAAGAAAAATCGTGTTGCACCGACCCCAAGTAACATGGGATGAGGGCAGGAAGATGATGATGTTGTTTTCTTTTCAAAAAGCGTTAAATCAATTTCTATAAAATTAAATTGAAGTATTTCCTACCAAAAAAAATAAGAATAATCAAAATCAATTATCAAGTGGCGGATTAATCGCGTAACAAACATACAAAAAAAAAGTGGGTGTGTACTTATGTACGCACGTAAGAAGTTATACTTCTTTGGCGTAACATGATAAAAAAGCAAACTGTCCGAAAGTTTACAAAACGAAAACAACCATTCTTCATGAACCACAGACCATAGCTAACTTCAGGTCAGGGTGTCGGTTCTAGCTAACTTCAACCTGTGAATTTTGTGTGACAGTGATGCGCGCGCATATTAAAATTTTACTCTCATCATTTTTTCATAACACGCCTAAAGAAGTATAACTTCAAAATCATACAGACGAATTGAGAACCTCCTCCTTTTTAAAGTCGGTTAAGAAGTACTAACTACTCACTTATTTTTTTACTTCTGTTTTTTAATTATCTGAATTCACCAATAAATTTACGTGATTTCTTTAAATGAATTTTGTAAAAAACTGATTTCGGAGGTCCCAAAGCCCTATACCTAAATAAGCACAAGTCAAAATAGGAAAAAATATTAATATGTGGGTCTGTGAATGATGTATGAGTCGCTTTCGTATGAGAAATAATATCTCACAAGTCTACCTTATCCTCCGGGCGGACGTCCCGGACTCTTTATTAATTTATTTGATTACAATTACTCTCGATGGGTCTCTTTGATGTGTTCCCTACAGCTAGAACGTGAGAATATCGTTTGCCTTTCTAAAACCTACCTTTTCTCGAGTTATGCGGATACAAACGTACTGACCAGCCCGAACAGCTGATTTTTTTTTTAACCAACTTCAAAAAAAGAGGTTCTGTATTCGACCCGTACGTATGTATATAAGTATTTTGTTTGTCCACGATTATCTCAAAAACTACTGATCGGATTTGGATGCAGGGGTTTTCTTTATTCAAATGCATATTTTTCAAGGAAGGTTAGTATTTAGTACATTAGGATCATCAAGAGCAGTGGTGGCCCAGTGGTAACGGCCGCGACTTACAAGTTTTAGGTCGTGAGTTCAAAACAAGGCAGGCGCTACTTTAAAAAACAAAAAACTGTGAAAATTATTTCATCACCACTGTTCTCAAAACGGTGAAGGAAAACATCGTGACGAGACCCGGCATGTCATAAAACCAAAAATTTGAAGACATGTGTCATTCACCATTCTGCATTGGGCCTGCGTGGTGGATTACGACCCACACCCTCTCACAGAGAGGAGGCCGGTGCCCCAGGAGTGGGGACATTAAAAGGCTGATGGTGATGATGAACAGACAGTGAAGTGGAGTGGTGGACAGTGGGACTCTTCAATAACGAATAGCAAATGACTCGCGATTGCTACGGTCATGTATTGTTAACACAATTTAATGGGGAACCACAACTAAAAAGTGAAAAATAAAAAAAGAGTGGTACTCCGGGAGTGCCGACAGAAGTGAAAACTTGAACAAAAATGCCAACCGCGCCTAAAGAAGTTTTCGCTTCAATCCGCTACGTTCGGGTCGCGTAGCGGTGTCGGTGTCGGTGTCAGTATAGTAGTCAGTACAAAAAATTGAACCGACTTTTTTTTTTACAAAAAAAAATAACCGGTCAAGTGCGAGTCGGACTCGCGCACGAAGGGTTCCGTACCATTATCTATAAAAACGGCAAAAAAAAAACACGTTTGTTGTATTGGAGCCCCCTTAAACATTTATTTTATTATGCTTTTTAGTACTTATTTGTTGTTACAGCGGCAACAGAAATACATCATCTGTGAAAATTTCAACTGTCTAACTATCACGGTTCATGAGATACAGCCTCTGGACAGACGGACAGACAGACGGACGGACAGCGGAGTTAGTTAGTTTAGGGTCCCGTTTTGCCCTTTGGGTACGGAACCCTAAAAAAGTGCCTAAGTCAGGCAGGATAGTACTAATAGGATTGCGATCCTTCGTAATAAGTCTCTCAAGAGTATCAACTTTATGTATCAAGTTCGTTATGCGGCTCCGTAGTCCAAGTTCCGTCCAGTGAAGACTCCAAAGTCCAGACCATATTTAGATACCTAAACCAATCACTTTACATTACCTATTTGATTTGGGGAGTTCCTATCTTCAACTTTCACAACAACAACAACTTGAACCTTCAACTTCAAAGATACACCTACTTACAGACAGACATACAGTCTACTCCTCAAATTCAACTGATTGTAGTAAGAAGTGTATAGTGATTGAGATAATGTTAGGTTCATGCCAATCGTAACATAAGTATCTAACTATGGGCTAGACTGGACTGGACTACAAAGGTACAACGGAACTCCTTAACGACAAACAACACCAGAGTCATTATGGGTATTACGTCAATCCTATAGGTCCCTTACCATACAACGTTGTCGCTATTTAGTTTTGGGTACCGCAACTAAAAATTTAAACCCCAGAAAGGTTTGTGCTCGGCTCGCCCCTTGGATTTTGCCCCTAATTACCTAAGTATTTCTACTCGCTCATCCGAATATTAGATACCCCAAATTGCCCCCGATTTTTAGTAAGTTAAAAGTACTTTTTGTTGGGACAAGCCCGCCACACTATGCCCAAACCACTGTAACTTCTGTAAGCAAGAATCTACAGTGGCGACCACCAGAAAAAATGCCAAGGCAAAAATAAACTGTCTTGGGTCCCGCAACGAAATTAATCAGAAAATACAGCGAAGGAGTAAGAAAAACATAATTTCTACTTCCCTCCTAACTAAGCGGGTGACGGAACAAAACTAGGCCATTAGGCACAAAGGGGGTATTTACAACTAGGGTAAGCCCAGTTGCCAAGTACCACTGGTTTTAAAAACACTAATATTAATGGGTCCTAAAATTGTGAGCTGTTACACTTGATCAATAATAGGTATGGCAAAAACGGTGAACGCACGGAAATTCGTTCTAGTTTCCACAAGGTTCGTGTAATAGACAACTCCAGACGTAGGCTGAATACTATCTAACATAATATTGCGTTCAGTTTACCAAAGAGTACACTCCCATAGGATATGCTGTGCGGATTGTTCGTATACGCAATCAGGTGTAGAACATTGACATAAAGGAAGCTTGAAGGAAAATAATTTACCACTAAAATTGCCATGACCTGTGATAAATTGGGCAACACAGTGATCCACCTCCAGCCATTTCCTATCCAGCCGTTCGCGAACCGATGGAAAGAACTGGTGGAGGTGTCGGCCTTTGATGGAACTTTCCCACCTCCTCGTCCTCCCAAACGTCAGTTTGAGTTTTCGACCACATCATCGCTTACCATCAGTTGAGAATGTTGAGATTGTGGTCAAACGCGTGCCTACCAACAATAAAAAAAGTAGTCTCGAAATCTTGGCACGATCGCGTTGAGGTAAAAAGTCTGGGTCCGTAGTCTTTCATGCAGAATAGTATATTGCAGCACGTCGCTGCATCTCAAGGTTGACTGGAAGTACACCTACAAGTACTGGTAAGGCTTCAGTGCTAACCGTCCTATAGGCCTTACATAGAAAAATCAAAGCTAAACGTTGGCTTTGTAGCAATTTACGTCGTACCGCCCCAATGGTGGCCCTTTCAGCCCAAACAGGTGCGCCATAGTACATACAACCCGGGTAAGTAGCCCCATATATCGTTTTAACTTTAGGAATGATAGGTCCCAAGTAGCCTTGGATATTCTCGTCAAAAAAAAAAGGCATAGGAAGTCCTTTTTAGCTTTTTCACCTACTGTTTTTATATGCTCAATAAATAAAAGAAAGTGATTTCATCTTATACCATACCTAAGTAACACAAGGACTGTTTTTTTAACCCGATCACCCCACTGAGATATTAAACGAATGGAAGTCTCAGCCAAACTCTCAAGGCCAGCCCGAGTACCTACTTGACTGAATGATCAGCAGCCCATCGTCCGCATACCCTTAAACAAGCAACCGCAAGGAACCGGAATCGCGAGAAAATCATCGTACCCCAAATTCCGTACGTATGGGCCTATCATTGAGCCCTGAGGACATCCCATGGTTAGAGATTTCGTCACACAATGATGTCCAAGTTTGAGTTTCGCGGAACCATTAAAAAAGTACGAGTGAACAAGAGCATAAATATTTTTATAGCAACCACGGGTTTTCGGTAGTAGCATTGGCCACCATGCATTATCAAAAGCCCCAGAAATATCCAGAAAAATCCCAACCACGTATTTATGTTTTGAAAGATTAACAATTTTACGGACAGAGAGTGCTGCGTCGACGGTAGATTTTCCAACAGTAAAACCGAATTGGTTATTATGCTTTCAGCCCAAACAGGTGCGCCATAGTACATACAACCCGGGTAAGTAGCCCCATATATCGTTTTAACTTTAGGAATGATAGGCCCCAAGTAGCCTTGGATATTCTCGTCAAAAAAAAAGGCATAGGAAGTCCTTTTTAGCTTTTTCACCTACTGTTTTTATATGCTCAATAAATAAAAGAAAGTGATTTCATCTTATACCATACCTAAGTAACACAAGGACTGTTTTTTTAACCCGATCACCCCACTGAGATATTAAACGAATGGAAGTCTCAGCCAAACTCTCAAGGCCAGCCCGAGTACCTACTTGACTGAATGATCAGCAGCCCATCGTCCGCATACCCTTAAACAAGCAACCGCAAGGAACCGGAATCGCGAGAAAATCATCGTACCCCAAATTCCGTACGTATGGGCCTATCATTGAGCCCTGAGGACATCCCATGGTTAGAGATTTCGTCACACAATGATGTCCAAGTTTGAGTTTCGCGGAACCATTAAAAAAGTACGAGTGAACAAGAGCATAAATATTTTTATAGCAACCACGGGTTTTCGGTAGTAGCATTGGCCACCATGCATTATCAAAAGCCCCAGAAATATCCAGAAAAATCCCAACCACGTATTTATGTTTTGAAAGATTAACAATTTTACGGACAGAGAGTGCTGCGTCGACGGTAGATTTTCCAACAGTAAAACCGAATTGGTTATTATGAAATTTAGGTCCGTTAGGTAGCAAGCGCGGAACGATTAGTCGCTCTAAGAGCTTACCCAAAGATGGAAGTAGTGACTTAGGGTCAACTCACACCAAAAGAGCGTCGAAGCGCAGCGCAGTTTCAGTGTCATATGAATTCATTTCAGTGTCATTTTAGGGTCGTCCGGAGGCTTGTCACCATTATTCGGAATTACGCGTATATAGCCCTGTCGCCATTTCCGAGGGAAAATACCATCCGCTATGCATCGGTTATAGACAGTTAAAATCGCATCACAAGTTAAAAGTACTGTCAGCACTCGTAAGTTTTTTAAATACATCATATTTTTTTGTAAAAACTTAAATAGTGTCTTCTTGGAATTTAATGGTGAAAATTGAACTAAAACTGCACATGGAGTTAAAAGAGTGTAATTTGGAATCTAATCACGTACATCATATTTTCAATGTTTATTAATTTTATTTTATTACACTTTTTGGTTTATAAAAATCACAGACCAAATCTTGTAATCAACACTCCCATGAATAAAAAAACGTACAAAATAATCACAGATTTTCTAGTGAAATATTACGGTTTTTACAAAAACTATTTATAGGTATACCTACGAGTATACATATAATCATTTAAAATGCATAGGCTTGCGGATAAATTTGAGAGTTACCGCGGACCTTGGCACAGGTAACTAATAATAATAATAAAATTTTATTCATGTTGTCTGGTAAACAGTAAATACATTTTTGCTTAAATCTATGTCAAGTTCGCAAGTGTTATGTTGTGACAGAAGGAACAAGGGTGGTTTTTAGTCAGTAAAAGTCTGACACGCCCTCCCGCTCCACCCAGAGCGGGAGAAGTCATTGGATGATTTGAAAACCTCAAAAAAAAAAGGTAGCAAAAACTATCACAAGTGTCACGAGTTGGTGAGATGGAGTATTCCTCAAACTATCACAAGATTCACAAGTGTCACGAGTTGGTGAGATGGAGTATTCCTCGAAGCGCACCAATTTTGAAACGCAGCACTGTGCTGCGTTTCAAAATTGGTGGAAATCAAATTCGTCGTCGTTTTTTAAGACGTTTTAAAAATTAATGTTTATTTATTAAAACTACCAGGAAAGCAGTAATGAACTGGAATTAGGAATAAGACTTCTATCGATATAGTGAATAATAACGAATACTTTATATTCCTATTTGTGTTTAATCGTCATTGCACAACTTAGTGAGATCGTTTAGGCGTCTATTTTCTGTTCATTTCTGTCACCCTGGTACTTTTCCAAAAAATGATTAAGAATAAGAATAATTTATTGTTAAAGAAATTACATTCAATGCAATTGATTCCTGAAACTCACACTAGGATTCCCTGTGTCGTGAATTCCAGGCTACTTCATTCCGTTTACATTTTTATTGTTACACAAATAATTATATCCGACACAATAAACTAAATCTAATCAATTATGATGACGAAGGTAAATGATTCCATTTGAAAACCTGTATTTTTACCATTATTGAGCTAAGTAGTAAGTCGCTTAAGCTTCTAGTTAAAGTTCATTTCTGTTTTGCTGGTAGTTTTAATAAATAAATAATTAGGACAGTTGAATTTTAAAACGTCTATCGATATCATTTATTACGAATCCTTCATGCTCTTCTCTATGTTTCGTCGTCGGTGCGTTTCGAGGAATAAAATTTTAATATTTTTAATTTGATTTTGTTGGTGCACCAAAATGGTGAGCTTCGAGGAATACTTTTGGTGAGGTTCAAAGTTGGTGCGCTTCGAGGAATACCCCGGCTAGATTAAAGATAGAGTTATTAAAGTAATCAAACATGGCGTTATTTATAATGTGTGCATTTTTCTATCTAACCACACCTTTTTTGGTTAAATTTCTAAGGAAATGCCGCAAGGGGCAAATCGATACACCAAATAAATATTTAAATGTCAATTTTCCACTCGTCCCTTCGCAAGAGGCGAATCACTACATCAAATTAATAAAAAACGTGGTGAATGGAACCTTTTAATCGAAAGGGGCAAGATCCAAGGGGCGACCGGAGCCCAAAGCATCAAAATCGACCCACGTGTTTGGTCTCTAAAGCGCCACAAAGGAACAAACATACATAAATACATACTTAGGCTGATAAACACATTGCCCCTTGCGTCGCGCAGTCGAGTAAAAAGAGTACGAGAAGTCTTAAACTAAGTTATTGAATACACCTACACATATCATTTTAAAATCAATATAAACTTATAAGGTTCTAATCATGTATACTTTCCCGAACAATGGGTCGCGAGCCACTGGTTAGCGCATATCGGGTAGGCCCTGGAAAGACGATGCAAAAAAGCTCTTATGACAAAAATAGCAGCCACATATTATATCCTTCTGGTGATGACAAGGAGTGCTTGTGAGCGAATCGATTGTAACGGTTTATTCTCATGTAGGTAGATAGTCCATCACCATCATCATAACTTTATGCCTCTTTTTACCCGACTACGGGAAAGCCAAAAGGAAGAGTTATGATTTTAGCTGTTTATGTATGTTTGTATTTACGCGCTGGAATTTCCACCGTAACGCCTAAACTACGGAACCTTGTCCCGAATTTTGTCAATATAGGTACCAATAGACCCGGGCCATTATGAAATAGCCCGGGTGACATACGAATAGGCCATACAAATTTTGCCTATTATAAATGTAATGTGGTGGACTTTTATAAATTCATCCTCGAAAAAAATAATATAAAGATAATCATGACATGTTTGTTATCAAGATCAGAAAGGTCTTGACTAGCACATTAAAAACATGTACATAAGTATCAATCAGCCTAGCCTTTTTCCAACTATCTTGGGGTCGGCTTCCAGTCTAACCGGATGCAGCTGAATATCAGTATTTTACATGGAGCGACTGCCTATCTGACCTCCACAACCCAGTTACTGGGTAATACCCTTTGGAAGACTGGTTGTCAGACTTTCGGGCTTTCGACGACCCGTAACGACTGTCAAAGATCCACGATTGACAGCCGGGACCAACGGCTTAACGTGCTTTCCGAGGCACGGAGGAGTCTCGGTATGTAAAGATGGTCACCCATCCATGGACCAACCCCGGCAAGCGTAGCTTAACCTGATGGATCGACTCGTGCGGCTGTTATTACTTTAGCCACGAGCTCCTCGTACCTAAGTATATAATTATATATTATTTTGATTGAGTAAATAAATATGCTTAAATTGTTAACAAACAAGCAAAAGTGAGACTACGCTAAGAACGGCGCGCGGTGCGGATGTACGAGTACAATCACCACTTCACTCATCATCACTTTTCTCTCTCCTCAACTCTCCCACTCCTCCCTCTTATCTTATATCACATTTTCAATATCTTTACTCCACACTCACCAGGAATCAGCGTTCTGCTAACAATCTGTTACTGCTTTGTCCTTCTCATACTTCTGATTTTATTCATTGTTCCTTTCATATACAGTCTATTCTTCTGTGGAATGCGCTTCCCTTCAATATCAGGACGGCCACCAGTCAGTATGCATTTAAACGTAAGTTGCGGAATTACTTTCTTAACAAGTAAAAGAGTCGTCTCAAAATCCTTCTCTTACCTACTTTACATATATATATTATATATTGTATATATATTATATATGTAGGTATTTTAAATTAAATATATAATTATGTGTGTTTATTTTAGCTATAAATATATAATATATATATATATATATATAGTTAAAAAATTTCTAACCTTTCTAATAATTCGTAACCATTTTCTTCTTAGTAATATTTTTTTCAGTTTATGCACCTGCCATGTTATCTTTCCACCACCCTTGGTTGACTGGTAGAGAATGCCTAAGGCATTAAGTCCTCCTTTGTACATTTGTGTTGCATGAAGTTTAATAAATAAATCAATATCTATTATATAAACCATGATTAAAATATATATACAAACGCGCAGTTAATCAAATCTTAATACTTGTTTTTGTCGGGATTCATTCGAGTGAAGTTCAGTGGCTGTTTTAATTATTCGCAAACAGATTCCTATTGGATACCTACTGTGATGTAAAATTGGTGCAGTTTTGTGTCTCAAGTATATACGCAACTGGACAATATGTGGAATCATTGAAACCAGCGTGATTTCGGTAAAATAAAACTGAGAGTTTTACTATAGTATTGACTAGCTCAGCGAAGCCCTGTGAAGCCCCGCGACTCACCGGTGAGTCGGACAAAAAAAAAAAAATTAAAGAGAGAAAAAAAAAAAAATCGGCTTTCAACCCGGGTTGTCGTCGGGGTTCAATTTGACAACCCGGATTTGGCCGCGGGGCTTCACAGGTTAAAGAAAAAGCTGACTCGATACATTTTCTGAATGCTGCCAAATTCTACAAAAACATCAGTATGTGTTACATCTTGATTCTAATGGAAAACAAACCACGACTGACTGTTTTTATATGTACAAAAAAAATCTAAACAATAACGATTTGTAATGCCACCCTTAGGAATAAGCAAGTATAAAATAACTGTAACCCGACTACCGACTATACAAATTATTTTCATCAACTGTAGATAAGCGAATCAGTGCTCAACCGATCGAACAAGCGGGATTTCGAAGAGTTTCAACGATAGATTACATCCATTCTCTGGAGTTGCTCCTTGAGAAATATCAAGAATTTCAACGTCCTTTTTACATAGGGTTTATTAATTACCAGAAAGCTTTAGATTCAATCTTACATACCTCTATATGGAAAGCTCTACAAACACAGAAGGTGGAAAATAAATACGTACAGGTCTTAAAATACCTCTACGAGAATACTACAGGTAGAGTGAAACTCGAGACCAATGGACCACGGCAAGGTGACCCTCTATCACCTAGAATTTTCGAGTCCTAGAATCTATAGTCTATAATCAATGTGAAAGGGAAATATATGAGTCACCAGAGGTTCGCTGATGACATTATCCTATTATCAGAAAAAAGCTCAGAGCTGGAGATGATGCTAAACACGCTACAAGAAGCAAGCAGAGAGGACAAGCCGGACTGAAAATAAATTTGAGCAAAACCACACACACACAAGCTCACAAGCTCATAAGTCACAATACTTCTCAACCACACACCAGTGGAGAACGTTGAAAGCTATATCTACTTGGGAAAACAAATATCTTTGGAAAAAAAACAACAACGACGCAGAAGTAGATAGAAGAATTACAACGACGGCGACGTGGAAAAAGTTTTGGAGTGTAAAGGAAATATCGAAAAGCCAAATGCCGATGAAAATCAAAAGTAAAGCCATTAACTCGTGTTTGCTACCCTCACTAACCTACGCGTTTCAAACATTCATTCAGCGAGTCATCATATTCCTGCCCTTATCCCATGTTACTTGGGGTCGGCGCAACACGTTTTTTTCTTCCATTCTGTCCTGTCAGCCGTCACGCTATCACTAACTCCCTTTTCTTTCATATCCCTCCTCACACAATCCATCCACCTTTTCTCTGGCCTCCCTCTCCCATTCCATCCATCTACATTTATATTCATTACTCTTTTAGTTGCATGTGTTTCATCCCTCCTCTTCACATGACCATACCAAGATAAGCGGCTCCCTATCAACTTTTCATTCATTTATTCAGCGAGTAAAGAATAAAATTACGTTCTGCCAGCGAAGCACGGAGAGAAGTACCGTAAAGATAAAAAAAAAAAAATTTGGCACTATTATCAGACAAGCGACAAAAGTAACCGATGCAGACATGGAGATGGGCAGGACACGTAGCTAGAATGAGTGACGACCGTTGGACTATTCAAATGACGTCATAGCCTAGCCCTACAGGCATTAGGAAACGAGGAAGACCGATCAATAGTAAATAGACGACATCACACGAGTCGCAGGAATTGGATTTCTGAAGCCACCGAATGCAACCAACGACCATTGGGCATCTCTGGAGGAGGCCGAGACACTCGTTCACTCTCTCCACGTGAGAGGTTCATGCATGCCATGTTACTAAAGTTTTTAATAGTTTATGAATGCCGTTTTATTTTTGAATTCGCAATTGTTTTTATATTTAACTTGTTTTATTTGAATAGATTTTGTTATTTTATTGGAATTGATTTTAATATATTGTTTTAATTGATTTTATTCATCTAAATTTAAATTAGCGGAGTAAATCTATCAATTGAATTAAAATATAAATCTAAAGAATTAATTATTATACTTACATAATCAGTCTAATAATAAATATATTATCAACCAAAATTTATTTGTAGTATTTCAAATTATATTTTAACTAAACAGTTTACATCTCGTAAGTGTACCTAACACTTACCCGGGCCTGCGGACGGCGAGTAATGGGTAGCTCGCCGTCCGATCAGCACCAGGCCCGAGAGTCGACGGCGCGTAGTGTTCCACGCGCGCCTCAAAGAGTTGTTTGCATACATGACGGGGCCCGTCATATCCGATTCCAGCCTAGGGGTTGAGGATAAATTCGAAAGAGTTACCTCGTCCCTGGCATTCAGGGCAGGGAGGAACAGGGGTGGGTTTTAGTCAGTAAGAGTCTGACACGCCCTCCCGCTCCACCCAGAGCGGGAGAAGTCATTGGATGATATCCCACCAAACAAAAAAAATAAAAAAAGTGTACCTAACACTCGAGATGTAAACTGTAATTAAAAAGTGTACCTAACACTCGAGATGTAAACTGTAATTAATGCATGAAATAAAAGGATTTTTTATTTTATTTTAATATGACTACGGACAAATAAGTGATCTAAAAAGTACGAAACAAGAAAATATGTATTTTAGACAGAAATCAAGACATCGGTACAAACATACTCAAGGTATAGCCGCGGTCGCATGCCTAAAGGCCATGCCAGCCGTGTGCGTGCCGGGAACATCTACATTCTACAACATTATAGTAGCAGTTCTGTTTAAAATATCTTCTTGTTTCGTACTATTTAATGAATCTATCCGGATTTGATAGTTTTTTATGATATGTCGCGGTCCAGTCAACTTTGGGAACCACTGACCACTAATCTTATAAACTTAATAATACAAAGAGAGACTGCGAATCTTGTGAGTTTTAACGTACTCGTACGCGTACATGTTACATGTCGAGGGTAATCTGTGGAACCTACCTAACAGAACCTATCTGCAGTCTGCACCTATTTGAAAAATATTATTTTACCATTATTGACTGACACCGGCTATTATACTGCAAGTACCTATGTATAACCCGGCCAGAGCCGGCCGGGCCGCTACTGAAGGGGTCAAGTTGTTCCTTGCTACTTATAGAAGGCTTATCGGTGTAAATCGCTGAGTGGCATGCGCTACTGTTATCCCGGCAAAATGTACGGTTTTGTCGGTTGGGCAGATCTCGGGAGCGAAGCCGCGGGAAACGCTAGTCTTAAATCACATAATACCTGACGAGGTGAAACTTTTTGTTTTTTGTTTAGAATTTTTTTAAAGGTAATTTCTAGAAGTAGGTAGTACCTTCCAACTGATCCGATTGTAAAAATTATTTCTAAAACCTAAACGATACCTGACTTAGACGAGAGAAGCCGCGGCTAGAGGCTAGTAAGTATACGTGCTACTGCTGGTGGCACGCTGCCCGATGTTTTTACTGGCTTCGTGTTGTTGGATTTTGACGATACAATAATTGTCTACCTGATACGGTTCATGAAAAACAGCTTGCTGACTGACAGAAAGACGGACAGCGGAGGCGTCGTAATAGGGTTCCGTAGGTTAACCTTCGGGTACGGAACCCTGGGCAGCTGTGGTCACGGATAAATTCGAAAGAAAGTTACCGCGGCCCTTAGCACAGGCAACTGAAGGAAAAAGGGTGGGTTTTAGTCAGTAAAAGTTTGACACGCCCTCCCGCTTCACCCAGAGTGGGAGAAGTCGTTGGATGATTTCCCACCCCAAAAAAAAAAGGGTGCACGCTAACTTTCGCACCTCGCCACCGAATATGCCTTAAGACGGTTCTGCTGCGGGCATGTCCGCCGAATTTGTAACAAATAACATGGTTATATAATAAAAAGAGTGTCCATGGAGTTTTTTACACGTTCTTCTCCATACAGACCTACGCTTTGGAATGTGCAATTAAATTAGCTTCATCTTTCTGACTGACCGACTTGACAATTCAAAAGCGCCTGTAAATGGTTTATTTCAAGTAAATGGTTTCAAAGTTTGTGTAGTAACGTCTGCCCTCTGCCGGCTGCTGCTCTGCTGGCGCGGAGCGGGAGGGTGGCGGCACCGCCGCGCGCCGAGCAAACAAGCACACGCAGGCGTGTGAGTCTATCTGGCTGGCCCCAACGAGATTTATCAACAGGTGAT
Organism: Polia nebulosa; assembly: GCA_951329385.1. NCBI lineage: Eukaryota > Metazoa > Arthropoda > Insecta > Lepidoptera > Noctuidae > Polia > Polia nebulosa. Next base: position 354,328 of record OX589595.1, on the reverse strand, counting down.
AGCTTTTCATAAAGACATTATTTTGTACCAATAGAAAATAAATAAGATATATTTTGTACCTCGACAGTTTTTGATTAAATTAAGTTTCTATGAAGTGTCTAGCTAGTGGGCCCCTTATGATTATTTTTATTGTTATTATACTTTCAGATCGCCCAATAGTGCTCGTGGTTAGAAACTATTATGTACCTTACAAATCCAATATGTTTAAAAAAATGCCGCTGGCTGGACATTTGTCTAAATAACGAATGTCTTCTAAAGTATAGATCACAGATTGTCGAAATTTTGGAATTGTAAGGTAGTATCAAGCTTCTAATGCTATTGTATGATATAAGTAATATTTAAAAAGGGACCGGCTGGCTGGACGTTTGTTTATACATATAACGAATATCTTCTAAAGTATAGCTCACAGAAAGTGGAAATTTAGGATTTGTAAAGTACATAATAGTTTCTAACTCCGAGCACTATTGGGCGATCTGAGAGTAAAAAAAAAAAAAAAAAAAAAAAATCATAAATCATAGGTATAAAAATAATCATAAGGGGTCCGCTAGCTAGACACTTCGCAGAAACGGCATTTAACCAAAAACTGTCGAGGTACAAAATATATCTTATTTATTTTCTTTATGTACGAAATATTGTTTTTATAAAAAGCTATCACCTGTTGATAAATCTCGTTGGGGCCTGCCAGATAAGACTCACACCACGCAGACAAGTCCGCAAAGCGGGGAACTCACGAATTTGCTTCTTTAATATATTTATAGGTTTTTTTTTTGCGTGCGTGTAAGCCTTTTAGCTTATCTATAAACCAGTTTGGTAGGTAAGTACCTGCCTATTAAGAATAAGTGAGTACTTAGAAACAAAATGGGTTGTTTTCACTTAACTAGTTGGAAACTTGGAACCAATGGAATAGAATACCTAGGTAAGTAGGTACTTACATGACATCCCCCTTCTTATTTGCAAAAACAGAAGGTCAATTCATTAACTTTTGTAGGAATACATACCTAAAACAACTGAAGAAATCGATCAAGGCTCACTCTCCACACTCCGGCACTTTTGTCCACTTTTATATAATTATCACTGTTAAAAACACAACATGTAGTCAATGGGCAGTAAACTTTGACAACTGATCACCGGTTAGTGTCGCGATCCTTATCCAGTCGGGAACATGTGCGACAGGCGCTATGGGCGCTCAGAGCGCGCAGCGGCGACGGTCCGGGAGCGGGTCACAACACTGGCGTATCACAGCGGCACTCACTCGCGGCGAGCGGCGGGACGTGCGCTGTGCGTGCGGGACAGCGCGGCGCGCATCACTGGCGCCCTGGGCCGCCCGGTCACCGCCCGGCCGCCACCCGCCCGGGCGCCCGCCTGCCGCGACGCCGCCCCCGCACGCCGTCGAACTCGCCCCGCCCACCGCCCACCACCTGCGTTTTTATGACGCGCCCGTCAACCGAATTCTGTGAATCTGTGACTTGTGTTCTGATCCTTCGTTTTTACATGTCTAGTTTCGGTAGCTACACGTCAATGGAAATGATGCACTAAATATAGGTAGGTCTTCCTACAGTCTAAATAAGTACCTACCTAAGTACTACCAACCACCTGGTCAACTGCGCCAGCAGCGTAACTACGAGTTGGGAGCCCGGGGCAAAGTGGAATTTTGCGCATCTCCTGAACCATTTCCTGATTATTGAATGTTGTATCGATGTCTACCGATTTCCATGAGTTTTGGTATTCGAGAAGCACCATGCACATGCATCACATGCTACAACTATGGATTTTAGTAAAGCACCATTTGCATGTATCACATGCTACAACAATAGATTTCAGTAAATCACCATGCACATGCATCACATGCTACAAGTATGGATTTTAGTAAAGCACCATTTGCATGTATCACATGCTACAACAATAGATTTCAGTAAAGCACCATTCAGATGCATCACATGCTACAATAATAGATTTTAGTAAAGCACCATGCACATGCATCATAAGGGTCATTACGCGCCTACACTATTCCTCTATTAAAGCAGACATTGATCAAAATGATTTGGTTTTGAATGAAACTGACGCGAATGTTGCCACTGATAATGTGATCTCGGTTATTAGTAATATAGTAATGATGCACACTACTCAGAACTAAGTTAGTAGGCGAACCCGTATTCTGAAACCGTGGATCACTCAAGGATTGCTTCGTTGTATATGGAACCGCGATAGGATGCACCTTAAACTAAGGAAAAATTTTGGTAACACAATTCTTCATACCACATATAAAAGGTACCGAAACTTGTGTGATGCCCTGCTCAGAAAGTTAAAACTCAAATACGAAAAAGAAAAAATCACTAAAGCTCAAAACAGTCCGAAAGCAATATAGGATGTTGTAAATCAAATCTCAGGTAGGAAATGTCAGTCACAGCCAGCAATGGAACTATTGAAATTATCGGCTGATGCTAAGTTGTCAACAAACTGCGTCAACAAATACTTTGTGAACATTGGAAAAGATCGGCTTCGAATAATTCCACCGGATAATTCGCCAGTACCTCGCCACGCCAAGGAAAATATATCACCGCGCAACTCTCTCGGGATACTGCCAGTGAGCCATGACAAAGTGGCAGCGATCATTGCCTCACTATAAAATAACTGTGCAACTGGCTGGGATAACATTCCAGCCTTGGTAATAAAGCTCTCACAGGAAGTGTTGGTACCACCTATTACGCACATATGCACTGACGTCTCTATTGCCACTGGCGTATTTCCAAACAGCCTGAAAAAGCTATAGTGACTCATGTGCATAAGGGTGGGGACAGAGAGCGACTTACGAACTATAGGCCTATTTCTGTGTAACAAAGCAGTGTTAAAGCCTTGTTTATTTTTTGACCTCTATTCCAAAACTACGTTCTTTCCTACCTTTTTTAATTAAAAATTCAAAAATTACTTGTTTTCTCTGTCAAGTCTCTGTTTTTATATTAAAAATCAGTTCAGATTGAGCAGCGGAGCTAGACTAAGCTCCTATTCATCATTGTAATTTTCCTTCTATTCAATAAATGACAGTTACCAGTTTGTAAGAGTTAATAGAACAGTGAAGTGCAGTTTTTATAACCAGGCAGTTCCTAGCAATAATACAATTTATACCTTTACCTAGTCACAGTGTATGGTGTACGTACGATTAATAAGTGCTCCATATTATAAATAAGCCTACTGTTAATAATGAATATATATTATATAATAATAATAATGAATTTTTATCAAACTCCGTTCTCTCTTATCTTCTTTTACTCTTGATATTTTACCTCTTTCTGCGACCCATAACTTTCCAAACTGTACACCTTCTCTTCTGGACTTAATGATCGTATCTTCACCTCACAATGTTGCTGAGTTTGGGCAGCTCACTGCGACTTTCTCTTATCATGACCTTATCTATCTTTCTTATCGTATCCGATCTCCCAAACGTAAACCCCGCTTCTGCTATCTCCGTAATTATAACGGTTTACATCTGGAGGCGTTGACGCGTGATGCAGGTGATATCGACTGGAGCTCTGTTAGCGAAAGCGCCAGTGTCGACGATAAAGTGAACAACTTCAGTTGCAAACTGCTGAGTCTATGTGAGAAACATGCTCCGCGTCGGCGTATAAAAATTAAACATAATCCTGCTCTGTGGATGACTTCTGAAATAAAAAGTGCTATTGCCTGTAAGGACAAAGCGAAGAGTAGGTACAGGCGTAGACCCACGGAACAAAATCTTGTTCTGTTCAAAGCTCTGCGTAACAACTGCAATCGTCTTTGTCGTGATGCTAAGAGACGCTATTTTCACGAATCTCTTGTTGATCGCAAGTCCTCTCATGTTTGGAAATTCCTGAAGTCAGTCGGTATCGGCAAATCTCCTACTAACACGTGTAAAGATGTCGACTTGAGTGCTCTTAATAGGCACTTTTCTCTTCCTCCTGTCTCTCTGGACCTAAGTGTCAAAACTTCTACTTTGCTTGAGCTCTCCAAATTGCCGTTACCGAACTGTCCAATTTTTAATCTTAGTTCTGTCTCGGAAGATGATGTTAAAAAATCTCTTCTTGTTATCTCCTCTTCTGCTGTGGGCCATGACAATCTGTGTTCCAGAATGATATTACCTATTCTCCCTCAACTGCTGCCCATTCTCACTCATATTTTCAATTATTTCTTATTCTTTGGCACATTTCCTTCAGCCTGGAAACAGGCACACATAATACCTCTTCCCAAAATAAACAATCCTTCGTCATTCTTTCGTTTCAGACCCATCTCCATTCTGCCTTTTCTTTCTAAAGTTCTCGAACACATTGTTCATGGTCAAATTTCTAGATACCTAACGTCAAATGCTCTTATTTCCCCTTTACAATCTGGCTTCCGTGCTGGTCATAGCACTGTAACTGCACTTTTGAAAGTCACTGATGACATCCGCTGGGCTACGGATAATAAATCTCTTACTTTATTAGTTCTACTTGATTTCAGTTGTGCGTTCAACTCAGTGGATTTTGACATACTGCTTGGAGTACTTCGTTCTATTAACTTCTCTTCCTCTGCCTTATCCTGGTTCAACTCTTATCTTCGGGGTCGCTCTCAGTGTGTTCGCCTTGACGAGATTTTCTCTAATAAATTGGAGTGATCTCACTGCTGGTGTTCCTCAGGGTGGCGTGCTCTCTCCTCTTCTTTTCTCTATTTTCATTAATACTGTCACTAAGGTAATCATCTCTAATTTTCATCTTTACGCAGACGATTTGCAGCTTTATCATCATTTCTTGCTTGCTGACGCGGAATCAGCGGTTAATGCCATGAATGACCTGGAGCGTATTGATCAGTGGGCTAAGTCGTACGGCCTACAGATTAATCCTTCCAAGTCCCGGGCTATGATCATAGGCAGTCGGTATTACCGCACTGCACTTGACGTTTCCACATTGACGCCAGTATCCCTTAACAGCACAACCATTGCATACACCGACTTAGCTAAGAATCTCGGTGTCTTAATTGACAACAATCTTTCTTGACGAGCGCAAGTGAACGAGGTTAGTCGTAAAGTACACTTTACCTTCCACTCTCTAAAATCCCTGCAAAGTTTCTTGCCCTTTAAAACTAAAATTACTTTAGTTCAAACCTTAATTCAGCCGATCATTGATTAGGCTGATGCCTGCTATCTGGATGCCACTGAGGAGCTCTTAAATAAGCTTGAGCGCTTGCAAAACCTGTGCATTCGATTTGTTTTTGGTCTGAGGAAATACGACCATGTTTCTCAGTTTCGCAAGGATCTCAAGTGGCTCCCTATCCGTCTTCGCAGGAACACTCGGATATTATGTCTCCTGTACAACATCCTTTATAATCCTAAATATCCTGGCTACCTGCGTGATCGTTTTTCGTTCACTCACCCTGCCGACGCCCCGTGTAGATCCCACCTTAAGCATCATCTCAATTTTCCATCCCATAAAACCCATTTCTATTCCCACTCCTTCTCTGTTCATGCGGTACGATTGTGGAACTCACTTCCACCTAATATCCGCGATTCTAAAACTGTCTACCAATTCAAGAAGCAAGTCAAAGAGTATTACCTCTCCACCATTCCGTGATGATATTTATTTTTGATATTTGTTTTATATTTAACTAGCGACCCGCCCCAGCTTCGCTCGGGTACAAATTATACATATAAACCTTCCTCTTCAATCACTCTATCTATTAAAAAAAACCGCATCAAAATCCGTTGCGAAGTTTTAAAGGTTTAAGCATACATAGGGATATAGGGACAGAGAAAGTGACTTTGTTTTATACTGTGTAGTGATTATGTACTTTGTTTTTTTGTAAAGTTAGATATATTTTATGTATGAATTATTTATGTATTCTAGTCTATTTTATGTTTCTATATCTATTTATACACACTGTGTCTACATTTCTCAACCAACTTTCCAGTCGCAGGTCTGCTGGAAAAAAATTCTTTTGAAATAAGCAGCATCTTTGTACTCTTCTATCTTTATTTGTTCGTTTTTCTCTGTAAGTGTTTTTGTGTGTGCATAAATAAATAAATAAATAAATGAAATATTACGTCTGAACTCGTCATCTACGGTCCTCTCACTCTACGTCCTCCTCTGCGTGTCACTCCTACGAACTCCTCTACGTGTTATCACCACCACCACTCCGGTCCGTACCGTGACATCTGTACTGAGTGCATTTCCGAAAATTCTAGAAAAAATACTTAATAACTGCTTGACTAAGTATCTCACCAAGTTTAACATCATATCAGGAAACCAGTATGGATTTAGGTCGGGTGTATCAACTGAAGATGCTGTAACCAAACTCAGTGCAGCGGTAGCTAATAAACTGGACAAAAGCTACAAGTGTTACGGTATATTTTTAGATATATCAAAAGCTTTTGATACGGTCTCTGTCCCAATCCTTTTATCAAAACTGGAGCACATTGGAGTTCGTGGACTGTCATTAAATATATTTAAAGATTATTTAAGCAATCGTACTCAGGCAGTCAAAATTGATACTGCAGTGGTGAGTGAAGATGAAGAAATCAAATATGGAGTAGCGCAAGGGAGTATTCTTGGACCCACATTGTTTATAATATACGTCAATGACTTGTGCAAGATGGAACTAAAATGCTGTGATATTTTTACTTATGTGGATGACACGTTACAGGTTACAGGCCGAGGGTAATCTGAGAGAAGTCATGCTATGGTTATCTTCTAATCTACTTACGTTGAATGTAGATAAAACAAAATATATTCGTTTTTATATCCCCAATACCTCAACGCCATCAGTAGAAACTTTAACACTTACTGCCCACAATTGTGCCAGATCAACAACAACTTGTCGCTGTTCACCGTTATCGAATGTTGGCTGTATAAGATATCTTGGTGTTTTAGTTGATGAACGATTAGACTGGCGTCCACAAGTAGAGACCCTCACCGGACGTGTCAGAAAACTACTGTACGTGTTTTAGAATCTTCGTCACTCTGCCGACCGTACGTTATTGCATACAGTCTATCTTGCATTATGTCAATCAATATTGGTTTATTGTATTCCTGCGTGGGGTGGGACTTACAAAACTTTATTTTTTTTTAATTAGAGAGAACACAAAGGTCTATTCTCAAGGTCATGCATGGTAATGTATGTATGTATGTATGTATGTCGGGCTGGTTTCCGCAACTCCACGCCCAAGGCGCGTATTTTGCGTACAGGTGGGACTGCATTGTCATTCGCCTGCATTCCACCCCAGCTCCTCGAGGAAGGCCAGCAGCTCCCTGGTGTTACTGACCATCCCGCTTAGGTTACCTGGACCATGCATGGTAAGCCGCGCTACTATTCTACCACAGAATTTTACAAGGAGTGCAAGGTATTGACGGTGCGACAGCTGTTTATTCTCCGCATGATGCTCCGACGACATTCATTACCTTAATAAACCCTTCTTGTTTAGGGGAAAACAAGGAGGGTTTAAAAAAACGGAGTGGTGCACTCTGTGCGATGTAGAACAACTTTAGCACTGCGACAGTACAACGCGGCTTTACAATGAAATTAATAAAAAGATCTCACTATAGAGACTAAATAAGCATAATTTTAAAAAAAAATTAACTAATTGGTTAAAGTTGTTAAGTTATGATGAGTCCGAGAAACTCATTGAAATTGTAAAATAAAAATAAAAGTTACTTTTGAATGTTTAAAAATTAATTTAACATGAACCATACACATTTATATAAAGTTGTTATTTATGTACAATTGTTAAGCGTAAGATTTTGGTTCAAAATAGGACGGTGATATGTATACGACATCTGAAACGGTCGACCCCGACTACCCAAGATACGAGCATGTCTCAGTTTGGGAGTCGTTGTCTAATTATAATGCCTCTGTACATTCACCTCAAAAAAATTAAAGTTTGTTTCTTGTACTCGTAACTAACTTAAAGTGTGTTTTTGTACTTTTTTGAAGAATAAATTATTATTTCGTTTATTCATTTGTAAATACATTTAAAAAACATTTAATAATATAAAAAATAGTATCCCACCGGTATCGGGAACAGGGTCCAAGCTACCGGCGGTCAGGGCTCCAGAGAGAGGAACCGCCTGGCAATGCGAGCCGTGTCCAGAAGTAATGCTTTCTGAATCAAGCCCTTGATCCAGCCGCCTAACGAGAGCCTCCTGAGGTGTTGGTCGAGGCTCGTGGCTATTAAGCCATTGGCTGACACGACTATCGGTACAATGATCACTGAGGCCACATCCCACATGTCGACAACCACGCGAGCCAAGTCAATATACTTGATTTGTTTATCTTTCTCGGCTTTCACGAGGTTCTCGTTATGTGGGACGGTAATGTCAAGAATCATAACACGTCTTTCGATTCGGTCTACCACCACTATATCAGGCTTATTGGCTACAATTGACCTATCAGTGATGATGGACCGATCCCAGTACAATGAGACATGACCATTATCGACAACTGGGTTGGGCGCATATCTATAGTACGGCACTTCCGATTCCACAAGAGAGTATTTCAAAGCAAGTTGCTGATGGATAATCCTGGCTACAAGGTTGTGCCTATGCAAGTACTCACCGTTAGCTAGACGAGAATAACCAGAGATTATGTGGCGGATTGATTCTCCCGGACGATGACATGTCCGACATATGTCAACCGTGTCGTACTTCTCAATAAATCTCCGGTAATTTTTCGTCATGATACTTCGTCCATAATTGCACAGACAAAACCTTCGGTTTCCCCAAAGAGGTCACCGACACGCAGCCAGGCTACGGACGCTAGATGGTCTACATCGGGCCCATGTAGGGCCCGGAAAAAGCGTCCGTGAAGTTCCTTACTCTGCCATATTTCTCTGAGATCGTTAGTGTCAAGCACAAGAGGTTTGCGTCAGCTCTCGTTAGCCAAGTGATAAATGATAAATGATAATGATAAATGATAAATGATAAATGATAAATGATGTTTATTCAGAAAATAGGTTACAAGGAACACTTTTACACGTCAATGTTTTTTGTCAGTTTAAGCTAGATGAGGCCGGTGTTTCCTAGCTGACTACCCTGAGAAGAAACACCGAAACAAACTCAGAGGTCAAAGTCTCTTTTAGTGTTCAAATCCATACAATGTGTACTGGTTAAATCATATGAGAACCATGTACGTTTATGTCTGGGATGAGCTTTATGAAGAAAGCAACACACGAATTCGAGTGGACCTGTCCAGACAGTGCAAGCATTTGTCAGTCATCGCGAAGCTCAACTCAGAACTTTGAGGAGCTCAACGAACCGACGAACAATACCAAAGTAAGGACATTTGAGTAGGCCGCAAAAATACTCATACTGCCAGACAATCATAAAATCTACATGAATATAACGACATACATAGTTCTCGCATTCACATTATTATATATGAGGACCATGCAGCTTAATGTCTGTAATGTTCTTGTGAAGAAAGAACCACACATATTTGAGTGAACCTGTCCAGTCAGTGCAAGCATTTGTCAATAGTCGAATAGCTCAACTTAAAAATCACTAAGAAGCTCAATGACTTGACGAACAATACCAAAGAAAGGATATTTGGGTAGGCCGTAAAAGTACTCAAACTGTCAGACAACGTTAAAAATTACTGTAAAAAGGAGGAGAAAATAATAATAATAACCCACATAGTCCTCACATTTACAATAATTAAGTAATCAAAAAAAATAAAATAAAAATATAATACTTTACAAAGTAAATATTTGTGTCAAACAAAATATTAATAATAATATGTCAATCAAAAAAAACTTTTTACAAAAAAAAATACAACCGACTTCCATAAATAAAACTAAAAAATGCAAAATAACTTTAAATTCGGAAGTCGGTGTTTCTAGTTTGGTTTCTTCGTTATTTGACACCGACTTCCGAAATTAAAGTTATTTTGCATTTTTTAGTTTTATTTATGGAAGTCGGTTGTATTTTTTTTTGTAAAAAGTTTTTTATTTTTCACTTTTTAGTTGTTGTACCCCATTCTAAAACTAAATTAATAGTAAAGCTATACCCGAATTGATAGCCCCAAAAATAGGGAATTTGAACGTAGTTGGTGAAATTACGGTGTATCAGGGTGAACTGTACAAATCTGTATACCCCTTCAGAGCGTATCAGCGTGATGTAATGTTGTGAAGTGGTGAAAACAATGTACAGACATGCGATTGCAGCAATTCTGGAAGATCTGCTATCATTTATTGAAGAGTTCCATTGTGTATCTCCGAAGTTGTTCATCAGATCTTCAACAAATTAAAATGGGACCAAATGTGAAGTAACACCTTTCAAATAAAAAAAAAACCTTCAAAATCGGTTCACGTAGTAAGAAGTTATGAGGTAACACACATAAAAAAAAAAAAAAAAAAAAAAAAAAAAAAAAAATACAGTCGAATTGAGAACCTCCTCCTTTTTTTGAAGTCGGTTAAAAATAAAAAATAAATATAATACTTAACAAAGTATTCAAGTCAAAAAATAATAATAATAAAATGTCAATAAAAAAAATAAAAAATATAGTATAATACTATACAAGTATTCATGTCAAAAATGAATATTAAAAAAAAATATATATAAAAAAAAATTCGTGGGTACTTACGTTTGTAACCATGTCATTACACTCCTCGTCAGCGTGGCTGGGAACATGGTTGGACGGTGGTACCACAACTGGTAACACAGTCTGCGACGGAGGGGCAATAACATGGCTACCCATTTCAGCTCGGAGGCGATCAAGTACAGTATCATCCAACATATGATTACGCAGGATGACCCGCACCTGATCCGACAGTCGTTGGGCCGAAACGTTGACGGCTGGCTCAAGCACCTGGAACAAAGAGAGCATCCGAACACGGTACGCGGTCAGGTTGTTACCTCTTTCTGTAGCCCCATAGTATGAGCGCATGACGTTTTCATTGATGGATTGCGTCCATCTCATGCGCTGCACACTTCCGCCGGGAGCTGGGACTCTATCAGAGGCCGGTGGACCTCGAGGTCCTAAGCCGCTCGGCGGCCGGCGTCCTCCCCGTCGACGCGCAGGTGGTGGTGTCGTCGGCGGCGAGAACTCGTCGCTGGAGCTCGACGCAACTGCCACGGCCGGTGTCACAGTACTCACTGTGGGGCTGGGTACCGGCGGCGGCGAGGCGGAGCTGAGCGACGAGGCCGGAGGTGGTGGGCGTGCACGGCGAGCTGCTGATCTAGTCAACAACTATCGTTGTGTTTTTCCAATTTTTCGGTTTATTTATCCATGACAGCTGTCATTTCAATATTGTGTAGTGTTTTGTGTAAAGGTGATACTTTTCCATGTTAAATTTTATGTGGGTTCTTGCTATTACGATACTTATTTTTACTATTTGTTGTGGGCTTGAAATTACGTGATAAATATTATAAAAATCGAAAAATAGCTTGAAAGAAAATTTTGACACGTCAGACGTTGTTGGTGTTGCCAACTTTTATTATTATTATTACTTGAAATCTTAACTATGGAAATTGCGTAATTAAAATGTATTAAAATGAACACAATGGTTCCTACTATATATTAGATCTAATTCAGAAATAAATAATACCTAATTAAAATTTATATGTCACACTGTATGAAACGAGACGTATGACTAAGCGTAACGAAACGTTTCTATTATAAAGATGGCGTTTTTTCCTTTTTGGCCTTGATACGTCGATGACACAAAATCTCTGTGTGAAGGAAGAACTAAAGAAAATATTTAACTGATGTCTCGAAGGGCAGCTGGAACCAGAGTTAAGTTCGAATGTGTTAAGCATTGGGATGTAGGACGCTATAAGTACTCTTTTTGGAATTTTCTGTAGTGATGCTAAATCTTAAGCGTGGCATTTATGAGTCTCACCGAATTTTTCTCTTGTCGACAGGGTTCCTAGATTACATTTAAGTTTATTATGGATAATACTAATTAGAAAATGGTCGGATCATAAACTTCACTTTATTTTGGAAGAACAATGCGGTCTTAGCAAAAGGTTCGGAACACAAACGTCCACGTGTCCAGAGATGACCAGGATTATATGACCACGGCTTCAATATTGCTTGTGGGATCTCCTCTCTGGACCTTTAATCTTCGATCTTCGAACGATAGGGTAATAGTGGTTCATCATAAATTGTAAGTTCATCATACAATTTTCTGTATACTGATTATTATCTAGTGTGATGCAGTGTTAACAATAAATGTGAAAAGTGAAGACCAAATCAAAGGACTCTTATTTACTACAAACATACCTCAAGCAAAGAACCTGAAGATTGGTAAATAGGGTCACATGCTATAAATTATCTTTGACGCTAGCCAGTGGAAGAATAATTTCTTTACAAGCGGACGGAGAGTCCGCGGGGCGCCCCGGCTTCCTGATCAGGACCAGCTTCCCCGTCTTTCAACGAAGCGGAAACTGGCCTCTCTCCATGCATGCGCTTAGGAGCCCTCTCAGTCGAGGCCCGAAAGCCTCTTGCAAGGTCAGGACCCAGAATTTCACAAGAAAGCCATCGGGTCCTGGGGCGGTGCTTTTGGCATCCAGCCTACGCACCACCGCTCTCAGCTCTACCTCGGTCACCTCGGGAGCATCGTCGTCGTCGGGTTGGTTCGCGTCAGGCACCGCAGGAGGTGGAGCCATAGGCGGGGGAGTGTTTCCCCTCGCGAAGGGAACAGAGCGCTCACCATGCCCTCCACGAGCTCAGGCCGGAGACTCTGCGTCAGCGGGGGCGCCCATGGGCGGAGTTTATCCCGCACCACTTTGTATGGGCGCCCCCACTCTGTTCAGAGTCTCCAGCGACTCCTCGCGGGCCAATTTCTTGTCGCGCACCCTATAGATAGATGAGGAAGGAAATCAAGTTAAACTCGATCCAAAGTACAAGGGTCCTTATAAGGTTATCGAATTGCTTGAAAGTGATCGCTATGTCTTAAAATCTTTAACTGGTAATAGAACATACAAGTATGCTCATGATCGCATAAGAAGGATGCCACAAGGTCATGTCCCTAGCGAATTAGACGTGATTAGTGAAGAGTTAAATGTAGAAGATCGGGTTGCTGTTCCGGTAATCCGGTGCAAGTGCGGACTCGTCCACCGAGCAAATCTATGGAATTCATGTGCTGTGGTCAAGGTAGCGAAAGAGGTAGCGAGCTGATATGTTCTAAATGTAGTGACAATTATCATATTGCTTGTATTTTTCCTCACAAGAATGGAAATTGAATTCCTGATCAAAATTTACGTTCATCGTGGCTATGCCCTACTTGTTCCAGAGGTGCATTGAGAGTCAATAGAGACGAGACACCCGTACGGTTTAACCCTAAAATTAAAGAACGAGCGAAGGACTCGTCATGTTACCAAAATGTTAGATACCTTGCGAAAAAACTCTGCTGTTAAGGCAGCCAGTTTCCTTGCATACAAGGGGATTTGATTTCTACGTCGAAGGAAACTTTACGTAACATCATCAAGGAGGAAATAAATGAAGCTTTCACTCTTAATGACCTCAGGGCAGAATTTTCACATTTGCAGAAATCAGTAAAGTTTGTGTTGAAGAGAGAACGAAGACTGTCATTGCCTTGGAGATGGAAATCACTCAACTTAAAAAATCAATTAAAAGTTTTATAGACAAGCAAGAACAGTGGGTTCGACTTTAGTATAAAAAGATTCCAAAGGGGCCTCTGCGAGTTGGTTTTGGCTCCTCGTAAGCCTTCCAAAGGTCCGGGACCTCAGGGTCCCGAGAAATCTAAACGAATAAAAATAATAATAAAGTTTATTTATCAAAAAGTAAAAATACAGTGTGACATTTTTTGGTTAACCACAAACTAAGCGTCGTCGCTTGTATCTTGTGGCTCGGGAGTGCGACGTATACAAAGTTATCAAGGTTATATTACAGTTTGAGGCTGTTAGGTAAACACACATTTTTCATAAACAAAAGATAAGAGTGAAAATAAAATAAAATAAAACATTCGTGTGATTCTGAACACAAAAATAAAATAGCAATGGTTAACGTCGGGCTTGTGCAGTGGCGTGTTTGAGTGTGCAAGTGTGTGTATGTGAGGGGGTGTGGATGTGTGTGGGGCATGAATCTCGGAATCTCGGAATATCTTAATATCGGAATCTCGGAACGCAAGTTCCGATATTACAATTCCGATACTAAGTGATCCAATATCGAAATCGGACAATTTTTTCTATATTTTGAGTTTTAAACTAAACCTATTTTTAGATCCTTGTGTAGCGCCGAGCGCTACCGTACTCCTGTTGCCAGCTCGCTAAGCATGCAATACAATCATACAAGAACAATAATATTGTTGTCTGTCTCGCTCACTCATTACCTGCGCGGTACGTCTTGCTTATTCACACAAACGAAACGTACAAAATATCTCTCATGAAGAGAAATGGAGAAAGATTCACAATGATTCTCGACGAGTGGACCTCTCTTCGAAACAGGAGATATATGAACATAAACCTTCATTACAGAGCTTTTGGAGGTTTTGAATTTAAAAATCTTGGACTCGTGAAAATAACGGGGTCCATGCCAGTTACATTAGCTCTGTCAATAATGCGCGACGACCTAGCCAAATTCAATATCGTACTTGAGGAAGATGTAATTAGTCACACAACCGATGGTGCCAATGTTATGAAAAAAATGGGTTCGTACATACCCGCCCATCATCAACTCAGCCTCGCCCACGGTGTTCAGCTCGCTGTCATAGATACTTTATATACAACGACTACTGCCGAAACCCAATTCGAACCGTCCCTCCAGCATGAAATTGAATCCACAAGCCGCTCAGACTCAGAAAGCGACGATGATAATGATTCATCAACTGAGTGTGATGGCTTCGCAGTAGAAAGCTCAAGAGTTCGCACAGCTGATCCAAGACTATACAAAGAGGTGATTGGCAAATTACAATGGTGAGATCAATAAGAAAGTCACCTCTTAAAGCCGATGCTCTGAGAGCTTACGTCAGTAAAGAGTTTGGTGAAAACATCCAGTTGCAGTTAGACTGTCGAACAAGATGGTCCAGCATGAATGATATGATAGGATCGTTCCTAAAAATGAAGGACTGCATTTTCAAACTTCTTATTGACATTAAGTAAGATATATCCTTCACAGATGTGAAAATTCAAACATTAACTGATATCTATCGTAGTTTGGAAGTGGTATAAATGACTGTACTATCTATTTGCCGAAGTGATGCCACACTATATACAGCAGATACAACATTGAAATTTATGCTGAATAAACTTAACCAGCAAATCACATATCTGAGTTCAGTGAGTTCAAGTCTCGCTGTGAACTTACGAAGACGAATAAAAGAAAGATGACTATTAATAGCAGGAGTATTACACTACCTCCATGATTCCGAAAGCTTCTACAGCTATACAAGTGAAGCAATATGTGATATTATTGTAAGCTTGTTAAAACGCCTCAAATATAAACAAAACCCTACTAGCAGTCTCAGCGTCACAGAAAGAGAGACTGAAGCAACGACAGCTGTTTTATTATCTTCCAATGTAGATGATGAACCACTAGCTACAGCTAGTCTCATTGTCATTACAACGAGTGAGCTGATCCTGCAACAAGAATTTGAGAAGGAAATGGAAAAATTCAAAGAAAAGAAGAAGGCAGTGCTTCCGTCCGACGAATTTGATCTTTTGGGATTTGTAATGACTGAAAAAGCCATATACGACAATAGAGGTGAAAGAGGAGTTTATTTGACGCTTTGTTGTTCTTGAAAACATTTTAACAAGACTAACGAGATTTTAAAATATAAACATACCTAGTCCTTTATTTCTGTTGATTTAAAGTAGTACTTACTTATATTGTAATTTAATAAAATTAGTAATAAGTATAGATACCAGTGAGAAATATGATAAACAAATTCCAATAATTGTTGTGCATAAATCCTAATTGTTGATTTTGCACATTTTGAATTATTAGAAGTTTTGTTGATTCTGAGTTCGGTAAATTAATTAGTAATAAGTATAGATAAGAATGAAAAATTTAATAAACAAATATTTCTAAAAATTGTTGTTCCTAATTGTTGATTTTGCTGGCACATTTTAAATTATAAGAAGTTTTGTTGATTCTGAGTCAGTTAGTTTAATTAGTAATAAGTACAGGAAAATATCGTTCGTGAGGAAACCAGCATGTCCTAGAACCACAAATTCGAAGATATGTGACATCCACCAATCCGCATTGGGCCCGCGTGGTGGATTACGGCCCACACTCTCTCGCAGAGAGGAGGCTTGTGCCCCAGCAGTGGGGACATTAAAAGGCTGATGCTGGCTGATGACAGGAAAATAATGAGTAACCAATGTTTGAAGCAAATTAAAGAATACGATTTAAAAATGATTTTTATTGCACTCAATCCAACCTCATACCGAATTTGAGCAATTTATAAATAAAATGTACAATTTCTTAAGAAATAACGAAATTCCGATATCAATATCGGAATTTCGATATTGAGATCTAATATCGGAAATCAGTATCGGAATTGAAAACCTTCCGATATTACATGCCCTCCCGAACCAACAGATACACTTATATTATTATTTTTTAACCGTTACAATACACCTCTCGGGGTCAAAAAAAAAACTTTCATTAGAAAGTTTTTTTTTTAATCAAAACTATACTGCCATGTACATTTAGAATCTCACCAAAACCCTCGACAGAAGCTGGGGCAACCCGAAACAAATTTGAATCTAGATTCCCCTCAGACACAATGATTAAATTACTACTATATAAGTAAGTACTAATTTAATTTTAATTTTCAATTTAATAGCATTACGCCTACCAAATAAGAATAAGGCAAAGGCTTTTCAACCTACGAATACGAACATTGATTGCTTTCACTATCAATTACTTACTAATTTAAACAACTATTATGCGTATAGCAAGCAAGTATGTACAACACTCAAGCTTAGTTTACCAAAGTTTGAGTGCAGGTAAGCAACTATTTAAGTTAGTCAATTTTTGTGCAAATATTTCTAATTAGATAGATTAGATAGCGACCCAAATTGACACAAAAATGCTCAAAATCAGGAATCTTCATTTAAATATCCTTTATGTGAAATTTACCTAAATTTTTACCTTGCATATCCTTTAAGCTATACACAACAGGTGAATGTTCAAACGAGACAACACATCTTAAAAAACGCGGTGCCAGTTTCGACGTAAAATGCTTACTAGCGTCCGACAAGGTGAATGTCCTCTTATATACTATTTGACCAACCTTATATTCCAAAGGTCGCTTTCTCAAGTCATAATGTTTTTTTATTTGTATCGTGCACAAGTTTTAAGTTTTTACTAACCGCCTCAAAAATTTTTTTAAGCTCAATTAGGTTATCTCCATGGATTCTAGAATCACAGTTAAATCAGAAACCGGCTGTGGTACTTCTGAGTCTTGATATGTCTTACCATCTACAAACATCTCTCGCCCATGGACAAGAAAATAAGGTGAAAATTTAGTGGACTCGTTAACTGAAGTATTAAGAACACACTGGATTTTTGGTATGTGATTGTCCCATTGTCTGTGGTTTGATTTCACATATGAGGCAATCGCATACAGAACATTTCTGATGGGTTTTTCAGCCTGATTAACCTGTGGATGATATCTTGGATTATAGTAAATATTTGGCACATTATACGAGTATTTGCACATTAAATCTCGAAATTGTTTTGAGATGAATTGAGGACCATTGTCTACATAGACAAATTTAGGAACTCCATGTACCAGAAACACTTTTTCTTCGAGTATCTTAACGATAGCATTACCTGTTGCGTTCCGTATAGGAAACAACATTACGTATTTGCTAAAATAGTCAGAACATACTAACAAACTTGTGTTTCTTTTAGTCGATACAGAAAAAGGTCCCAATAAGTCGCAACAAATTGCTTCAAATGGTTTAGTAACCTGTTTTGGGTTACCCATTAAACCAGGCCGAGATGAGTTTACCGGTTTGTACTCCTTACAAGTTTGACAACTGTTGACATAGTTCTCAACATCCTTGTACATGTTTCTCCAAAAATAATGTAATGCTAATCGTTTATGAGTTTTAAATATACCGAGATGGGCGCCAGTGGGATCATCGTGAAATTGTTTTAGTAGATGTCCCACGTCTTCACTTGGTATCACTTGTTTCCAAGAGAATTGTGAAGTTAAATTATATTTATTTTTAGAATTTCTAAACAATTTATTACCTTTAAGTGTATAATTTGGAAATTTATGAGGATATTTTTCGCAATTTTCTACCATTTTTAAATACCATTTATCTTGAGGATTATCTGAGATTTCTACTGATTCAGGCTAAGCAGGAATCTATGATGGTATATTTGTCTGACATGAAGGGTATGTTTAATAGACTTGCAAGCTCTCACAGGATGAACAATTAGAGATCTTAATGCGTAACATTAGACCTGAATATATAATGGAATTTGCTTTACTTGATATTAAATCTGTTGAGGATCTCCAGTTTTATGGTAAGTAGATTGAACTTGCTCGTGCTAGGTCAGATCAGTTTGTTGAACCTAACCTTCCACTAAAATGTAATCAGGTTTCCCGGTCTACAAAGGAAACTGATAAACAATTATTTATTTATTATTTTATTTTTACAATTTTAAGAAAGCTTACAGACTAATACAAGTACAAAAATCTAATAAGTCTGGAGTACCAGTGGCTGTACTTGACACTCCATCTACTTCTGGAGCAAAAGTTAAGAAATGCTTTAGGTGTGATAGCACGAAACATTTCTCATCCAAATGTGAAATTTCAAAGGAGGTGGTTTGTTTCAAATGCGGTAAAAAAGGGTTTAAAATCATAAATTGTCCTAAGTGTTCAAAAAAACGAACAAAATTGAGCCACAATGACTTAATAGTAAATTCAACATCGTACACACCACACAGTAGTGTGGCTCTTTTTCAGGCAAGCAAAGGTGATATTAGACCGCATTTGAGAGTTAACATTTTGGATTTGGAAGTTTATGGTTTGCTGGACACTGAAGCAGTTTGTTCAATATTAGGAAATAATTCACATAAAATATTTATGAAATTTGGTTTTAAATTGATTGAATTACCCAAAGGACAAAATGTTAAAACTGCTGATGGTTCAAGAGATAAATGTTTAGGCTTAATGCAATTACCTATAAATTATTTAAATCAAATTAAAATAATAAAGTTTTACGTTGTTCCCAACATAGTAACTTCAATCATTTTTGGTATGGATTTCTGTAAGACATTTTTGATAACACTAGATAGTTCATTAAGTGATAAATTTTTTAGTTTACCTGACAGTTATATTGACTCAATTAATATGAGTAAATCTCTATTTTGTAGAAAGGAACTTAAATATCTTGGATACATGGTTGATAAACAAGGTCTTCGTACTGATCCTTCTAAGGTGGAAGTGATACTTAATTATCCTACACCAACTTCACCTAAAGAAGTTAAAAGATTCATAGGTATGGCGGGATGGTACCGTCGATTCATAAAGGATTTTTCTAAGATTAGTAGACCGCTTAGTAAACTTACCTGTAAGAATCTTGCTTTTGAATGGACAGAGGAAGCTGAGGAAGCTTTCAATACATTGAAATCTAGCTTAGTTTCAGCTCCAATTCTTAAATGTCCAGACTTTAACTTGCCTTTTTCAATACAAAGTGGTGCTTCTGCCTATGCTATAGGGGCTGTACTGACGCAGTCATATGATGATTTTGACCATCCAGTTGTGTTCTGTAGTAGACTACTTAATAAGCACGAGGTTAATTATACTACTACAGAGCGTGAGTTATTGGCTGTTTTGTTTGCTTTGGAACAATTCAGGATGTATGTGGAGGGTCAAAGTGCAATATTATTACGGATCATGCGTCATTACAACGGTTTCATAAATTAAAAAATCCTTCAGGGAGATTAGCTCGTTGGAGTATTCGTTTAAGTCAATTTGATTTTAATATTATACATAGAAAAGGTAAAGAGTTGGTTTTGCCGGATGTACTCTCAAGAATTAAAATAGAATCAGTAGAAATCTCAGATAATCCTCAAGATAAATGGTATTTAAAAATGGTAGAAAATTGCGAAAAATATCCTTATAAATTTCCAAATTATACACTAAAAGGAAATAAATTATTTAGACATTCTAAAAATAAATATAATTTAACTTCACAATTCTCTTGGAAACAAGTGATACCAAGTGAAGACGTGGGACATCTACTAAAACAATTTCACGATGATCCCACTGGCGCCCATCTCGGTATACTTAAAACTCATAAACGTTTAGCATTACATTATTTTTGGAGAAACATGTACAAGGATGTTAAGAACTATGTCAACAGTTGACAAACTTGTAAGGAGTACAAACCGGTAAACTCATCTCGGCCTGGTTTAATTGGTAACCCAAAACAGGTTACTAAACCATTTGAAGCCATTTGTTGCGACTTATTGGGACCTTTTCCTGTATCTACTAAAAGAAACACAAGTTTGTTAATATGTTCTGACTATTTTAGCAAATATGTAATGTTGTTTCCTATACGGAACGCAACAGGTAATGCTATCGTTAAGATACTCGAAGAAAAAGTGTTTCTGGTACATGGAGTTCCTAAATTTGTCTATGTAGACAATGGATGTAAAGAAATTATTCTTCCACCGGCTAGCGTCAAAGATAATTTTTAGCATGAGACCCTATTTACCTATCTTCAGGTTCTTTGCTTGAGGTATGTTTGTAGTAAATAAGTGTCCTTTGATTTGGTCTTCACTTCTCACATTTATTGTTAACACTGCATCACACTAGATAATAATCAGTACTTATACAAAAAATTGTATGTTGAACTTACAATTTATGATGAACCACTATTACCCTATCGTTCGAAGATCGAAGATTAAAGGTCCAGAGAAGAGATCCCACAAGCAATATTGAAGCCGTGGTCATATAATCCTGGTCATCTCTGGACACGTGGACGTTAGTGTTCCGAACCTTTTGCTACGACCGCATTGTTCTTCCAAAAATAAAGTGAAGTTTATGATCCGACCATTTTATAATGTTTTTTCCATAAGAAACTAAATGTAAACTAGGAACCCTGTCGACAAGAGAAAAATTCGGTGAGACTCATAAATGCCACGCTTAAGATTTAGCATCACTACGGAAAAATCCCAAAAAGAGTACTTACAGCGTCCTACATCCCAATGCCTAACACATTTGAACTCAACTCTGGTTCCAGCTGCCCTTCGAGACATCAGTTAAATATTTTCTTTAGTTCTTCCTTCACACAGAGATTTTGTGTCATCGACGTATCAAGGCCAAAAATGACAAAACGCCATCTTTATAAGAGAAACGTTTCGTTACGCTTAGTCATACGTCTCGTTTCACACAGTGTGACATATAAATTTTAATAAGGTATTATTTATTTCTGAATTAGATCTAATATATAGTAGGAACCATTGTGTTCATTTTAATACATTTTAATTACACAATTTCCATAGTTAAGATTTCAAGTAAGTGGGTCTAACGCCATCTAGTGTCTTCGTAGTATCTATCGATTCGACATTTGCAGTACTACACCCGTTCTCGGCCAGGTGGCACCACAATACTCTGACAATAGTGCTGCTCGACGAGGTGGGCAAGCTCTTTGAAAGAGTAATTGCAGACCGCCTCGTCGGGCAGCTGGTGCGGGTGGGGCCGGATCTGGTGGAGAGCCAGTACGTCTTCCGTAGGGGGCGCTCCACGGTGGACGCAATCATGCGCGTACGAGCCCTCACGACGGGGGATGCAGTGACCGGGGGTAGGGTCGTCTTGGCGGTGTCTCTGGACATCGCCAATGCCTTCAACACCCTGCCCTGGAGTTGCATAGTGGAGGCACTCCGGTATCACCGGGTGCCGCCCTACCTCCGTCGCGTGGTCGAGGCACATTTGACGGACAGGAACGTCATCTACCCCGGAAACCAGGGAGAATGGAACCGGCGAGAGATGTCGTGCGGTGTTCCACAGGGATCGGTCCTGGGACCACCTCTGTGGAACATCGGGTACGACTGGGTGCTGCGCGCCGACCTCCCTAGCGGCGTCAGCGTGGTTTGCTACGCTGACGACATGCTGGTCCTGGCGCAGGGGAAGTCGTACCAGGCGGCGGCCAACTTGATGTCACGCGGGGTTGCGACAGTCGTTGAGAGGATCCGGCAACTGGGACTCGAGGTGGCATTGCACAAGTCCGAGGCCATGTGTTTTCATGGTCCTCGGAACGCGACACCGTCGGGTTCCCGGATAACGGTAGGAGGGTTCACATCGGCGTCGAGAGGACGATGAGATACCTGGGTCTCGTCCTCGACAGCCGGTGGAACTTCGTCGAGCATTTCCGACGTTTGGCTCCCAGACTGGAGCGGGCCAGTGCTGCTTGAAGCGGTTTCTGCCCAATCTGGGAGGTCCAAACGCCTCCTGCCGGAGGCTCTACGCGGGGATCGTGCGGTCCATGGCCCTTTACGGGGCACCGGTGTGGGCGTGTTCTATAAGGCGGCGACCAGCTCGCCGATTGAACGCGTCCCAAAGGGTCATGGCCATTCGGCTCATCCGAGGATACCGCACGGTCTCCTGTGAGGCGGCGAGCCTCCTTGCCGGACTATCGCCATGGGATCTGGAGGCCAGGGTCCTCGCGCTGCTCTGGGAGTGGCGCGAGGAGGCCAAACGCCGGGGCGAAACTCTGCTGCCGCGACACCTCGCGGCTCGGTGGACGGAGCTCCGGCAGGATCTCATGGCGACATGGAGACAGCGACTGTCGCAACCCAGCGCTGGGCACACCACCATTGCGGCGGTAGTGCCCCTCTTTGAGGAGTGGCTGGAGAGGTTCCTGCATCAGATCGGGCCGAAGGAAACGCCCGGGTGTTACCACTGCGCGGATCGCCCAGAGAACACGGTGGAGCATACGGTGGAGGTCCGCCCCGCTTGGGCGGAGCACCGCCGTGTCCTCGTGGATGCGATAGGTGGCGGCGATCTCTTGCGCCCGGCCCTGGTTCAGGCCATGGTCCGGAGCAAGAGGGAATGGGAGGCAGTCTCCGCCTTCTGCGAAGCAGTAATGCTCGTGAAGGCGGAGGCGGGACGCGTGAGGGAAGCTCAACGGAGTGGCCCTCACGGCTCCGGCCGCTACCACCGCAGGAGAGGTACTGGGTGTACTGGGCGTAGGACGTCGCGAGACGATTTCCGGCCACTGTAGACCCGGGCCTGCGGACGGCGAGCAGTGGGTAGCTCGCTGTCCGATCAGCACCAAGCCCGTGAGTCAACGGCGCGTAGTGTTCCACGCGCCGCGTGTTTCTTTGGGATAGTTGTTTGTTTTCATGAGTACCATCACGTGTTTCGGTCACTAATTACCAGTCACCCTATATAATAATAAACGTCACGTTTCATCAACAGACCACAAGACGTACGGCGAACGAAGTGCCACCGGTTCATAGTGGACATCCCATCCATACGCACAAAGCGTTTTGAGAAAACATTCATTGTGCGTACAGCTAAGGCGTGGAATTCCCTACCGGAGTCTGTGTTTCCTGATAGCTACAACCTGGGAGTCTTTAAGTCAAGAGTGAATAGGTTACTTCTAGGCAAGCGTGCTCCATCTTCGACCACATCATCGCTTACCATCAGGTGAGATAGTGGTCAAACGCGTGCCTATCAACAATAAAAAAAAAATAAAAAAACTAAAACCCCAATAAAATGGAACGTGGAATTTAAACAAGGTATACGTATTTTTCGTTTTTGTTCAGTTTTTCAAAAAGCGTTGAAGCAATTTCGATAAAATGTATATGGGACCACCTCGGGAGTATATTCTTTCGGATAAAAAAAGAATATTGAAAATCGGTCCACAACTGACGGAGAAATCGGTGGACATGCATAACAAAAAAAAAAATACATACAGTCGAACATAGGACCTCCTCCTTTTTCGAAGTCGGTTAAAAAAACGCCCGACAGATGTGAAACACCTATTTTGTGTGTTGTTTGTATGTTTTTTGAGTTGTAGTTGTTGTTGTTGGTTGTGGTGGTTGTTGTTCTTGGTAGTGTTATTGATAGAGTTTGTTGTTGTTGTTAGTTGTGTTGGTTGTTGTTGTTGGTAGTGCTAATTACGTAATGGGCAGCGGAGGAGTCCAAAAAAGAACACCAAAAGTTCCACTAAATGCATTTAATAAAGAAATTACAATTAATTCTTAATATTAGGTGAGTAAGTACTAAGTGGGTGTCCTAACGACTGATTTATGTGACGATAAGGCCCCGCGCCGAATCTGCTGGTTGGTTTTATTGGATGTCTCAAGTTGGGTTGCACAAACCGTTCACAGTAACCGAATGTATGGTGATGACGTATCTGGGAGGCACTCACAGATATAACACTTCCCCCCTTAGATGAGCAACTATTTGCCAATTTCTACGGCAAAAGTTGCGGCTTTCTTGTTCCGCTGCGACAACTCGATGGTTTCTTTATTCGATTCAATTTTGATGACTTTTGCTCGATGACGACGAATAAGGTAGATGATAAGAAGTGCACCTGCACTTAACAAAGCAAGTACAATCGCGTACAATGATAAATGATAAATGATAAATGAATGATAAATGATGTTTATTCAGTAAATAGGTTACAAGGAACACTTTTACACGTCAATGTTTTTTTGTCAGTTTAAGCTAGATGAGGCCGGTGTTTCCTAGCTGACTACCCTGGTATTGTTGTGTGGCAGAGACTCGAGGAATCCGCGGTATCGATTTCAACAGATGATTCCATTGTAATTTGTTTCTGTATCTTGTGTAATGTACTGAGATCCATTGAAGTCAGGTGGTAATTTGGTTGAATCTTCTGAGAATCATTAGTCATCCGTGGGAGCGCTGTGATTTCAATGGAAATCAGGTTGACTTTGTCATCGATGTTGGCCAATGTGAATTTCGGGGTTTTCATTGTGCAAGACTTCGGAATTGTAGCCAAAAACTTCCTTCCAGAATTTGATGTTTTTCAGGGCCGCAGTATAGTTGAACTTTCGTGGGCTTCGGGAACGAAACTACGTAGTGCTTGCTATCCAGCTCCAGCAGGGGTTTCTTGGCCAGAGAGATAGGCGTGATTTGACACGTTTCATCTATCTCCTGGGAATGTATGAGTTTTTCTATGCAATCCTGACCGGAGCGAATTTGGTGACTTGTTTTTTGCTCGCAGATATGCCAGTTATTTACCTTCGGGCATTCAGCCTCCATGTACACGTATTCCTTTGAATTGATCGCTATATATGGATAGGAAGGTAGGATGATATCAAAGTTCTTATTAGGGACTGGACAAAGTTTATATAGTTCAAAAGTACCTACTGGGAAGAGTGATAGGGAATTGCAGGATAACCACGATTTTCTTGTCGGCGTAATACGAACTTAAGCTAATTATGTCATAGTAATATCTAATGTCTAAGTCTATGATCTGATCGGTGCTATATAAATGCTGTAATTTGCTTATCATAGTTCTTAATTCCCTAACAGATAGAATAGAATGGTGCAAGGATACTGTCCGACTAAAAGCTAATATATTTTCTAGCCTACTTATTTCACCGGATAACTCTTGTACGTTATCGTTAAGTATAACGAAGAGTTGCGCAAGGTGAGCGTATCTTAAAGTACGATCGCTCTGTGACGTAGTCATATTGATGACGTACGAAAGGGCTTTATCTAATTTAAGCTGATTTAATGTCAAATTATTCAGTATATAAGTTTTCTGTAAAGAAAATTCTTTAAATAATGAAATATGCTGATTAATTTGGTTGGAAACGAATTTATCGTTCCGTTTTAAAAAAATTATAGCATTTTCAAACCTTAAAGCATCATCATGATCCAAATTTCCCGAAATTGATTATATCAAAGTACCCAATGGGTTTATCAAGCCACGTTTGACTCTTCTAGGTTGCAGCGTTTCTAATTGTAAAAGGATTTTATTTATTTATTTCATTTATGTAAGTACTTAACTTGTGCACCGAATACGAGCAAACTATTATTACTTAATTATTTGTCCGTAGTGTTACGTAATTGTTGTTGCAAGTCATTTATCTGTCGTTCTATCTGAATTAAATTAATGTCCTGTAAAAACGTATGATGATGGGATACGATTTTCGTGTCTCCTAGATTATAAGGTAAAAGTCCCGGTCCGTCATCTAAGCTCTCAAGTTGGATCTCTTGAGCTCGGCCCAGGCTCGTTATCGTCAGTAGTAAGTACCTGTAACAATCGAGGGTCTTTACTCTTTTTAAGTCGTTTCAGTGTACATTTAGCTACCGGTCCTCGTTTCCTTGAGGTGTAAATATGAATAGGTAAGTTAGCTGTCTTGAGTAAATCGAGAGGCAATTTTTTGCCGAGATGCAGTAGGGTTCCGTATATATATCTCCTGGTTTTCTGAGTACTATAGGGACCTGGAGCACCTTCTCGTAGTGCTGGGTCCCTGGAGATCCTTTGTACGCGTCTAGGGGCTGTCGTACTCGCTGGCAGCGCGAGAGTGTGGTGTACGAGAGTGACTGCTTATGTGTGTTGTGTTATAAAGAAAAGAGGGATGACGAACTTATACGTTATATTGAATAATAAAAATAATACAAGTGCCCTCTTCGAGCGGGCTAGGAGAAGTCAACACAAAAAAAAAAACTTTTTTACCAAAAAAAAAACACAACCGACTTCCAAAAAAAAAACACTAAAAATTAAAAAAATACTTTAATTTCGGAAGTCGGTGTTTGTATTTTACTTCTTCGTTATTTGACACCGACTTCCGAAATTAAAGTTATTTATTAATTTTTAGTGTATTTTTTTTTGGAAGTCGGTTGTTTTTTTTGTAAAAAAGTTTTTTATTTTTCACTTTTTAGTTGTTATACCCCAGAACTAAAAACCCCAATATAATGGAACGTGGAATTTAAACATTTGGAGAACACCAAAACGTCATCGAGGTACACGTATTTTCCGTTTTTTGTTCAGTTTCTCAAAAAGCGCTGAAGCAATTTCGATAAAATTTATATGGGACCACCTCGGGAGTATATTCTTTCAGATAAAAAAAGAATTTTGAAAATTGGTTCACAACTGACGGAGAAATCGCGTAACATACATACAAAAAAAAACATACAGACGAATTGAGAACCTCCTCTTTTTTGAAGTCGGTTAAAAACAAAAGTCTTCCTTCTTCTTCTTAATCAATCGGCGTTCCAAACTTCCAACGTGTCAGTCTCCACCATAAGGTCGCTAACATAAGGTCGTCACATGAGCTACGCCCCTACGAATAGAAGCGCAGACGCTAGTAAGTCTTCTATTCAATTAAATATTTGAAAAGCCGATTGAGACCTACCTAATCCTACTGCGAAAGCCCTACCTTTGGGAGGTACACGACGAAGCAGAGTCCACCTATGGATAGCCAAAAATGAACCCCGAGTAGTGTGGTCTTCTTTCTTATTATTAATTAAGCCATTCGGCGCACCACATATCCCGGCAATGCACATGGCTTCAGTGAGGTAAAAACCTCCCTAAAAAGCCACACTGCTCTGCTAAATTTTCTGACCTAAGATGCTCTAGTTAGCATCTACCCAGAAGGGGTTTACAAAAATAAAATTCAAAACTGTAATAATTTTAACTCCATTGGACGCTTATGAAGACCAGGAGAAAAAACGACCACTGTTCTGAACACCTACTCACTGTTCCTGAACTTCCCCCAGAGTGCTCCATAAATATGACTTGAAGTATACTCTCTAAATGAATAATACATAAAAATTGTCATTGGCTCGGTCACACCATACAGAATCAACTCGATCCCACTTTGCGAAGGCATTATACCCCATAAACAAAGCTGGTATAAACCGACAAAAAACCCGGACACGTTTACCTAGGAGAGAGGATCGCAATTCCCTCTACCTCCTAACCGTAGTAACATCTTTATTAAAATCGCACTCTGTAGGAGTTCCCGCACCTATTTTTCCCTAACTATGATTACTATGCTCAATTCCTTGCTCGTGGTATGTGGTCACATCTCCCATCAGTCTTCAGTCACGTCCGTGCACCTCATCATTTCGAATACATGAAACACACAAAAACACAACGATTAATATCACATAAAAAACAAAACAAATGAGAACCTCTTACTTTTGAAGTCGGTTAAAATTTAAACTTTTCTACATTGTCAACCGCACTAACGTTGACGTACCAGATATCTGACAATTATTTGTCATGTCAAATGACATCTGACACCACTGTCTATTCTCCAAAATTCTTTTTAAAAATAAAATAATTTTCAAAAAACGATTTATAAATTTCTTCTTAAATTTCCAAAACTTATATTTAATTACGGAATACTGCTTCAATAAATAGTTTACAAGCAATTCCTGACTTCTTTCGCATATTTTTATTTTTATCGAAGAATTTGGATCATCGTAATTACTACATCCAAACCTTATATTTATGGTCGAAAACTTGTTTGTCACGTTGCTATGACAATACACGTCAGCTAGAATATATAACATTGATACAAAAATAATTTTATGTTTATCAAAGAACTGGAAATTATCCCTCTTCGTACAATACGGGAGGGCACACATCTCCTCCTCCAGCATATTCTGTGAAAAATGCCGTTCCGCTTGCTGTAGAATGTTGTGACATTGTGAAGTGATATTTATGATGCAGTTTTCATCCCGATAGATATCCGCTGGACTATCACCTATTGGAACAATAATAATTGAAGGATTTTGCATGACTTCCCCTGGTACGCACAGCTGTTTGGACTCCACCGCCATTTCGAAGCTCTCCTGCTCGCAAATATCAGTAGAAACACACTCAACCTGAACAACATAATCGTCACAAGAACCATGTGTCTCCGACGGAACTTCCACTTAACAGCTCTCCATAATGACGACATCAGCCGAAACAACTTCTAAACAAATAAAATTTTCATTCGACTCGTGCTCGCCATTTGTTTCTTTTGATAAAATTGTTTCATGTTTTTCTGAAATATTATTACTAGGAATAACTGGAATTAACCGACCCGATTCTGTATCTTCATTGTCACAGCTTCGGTCATCATCGCCTAGACCGCAGTCTTCACATTCCTGGACCTCATTGACTAGGCTGGCTTCAGCGCAGCTCTGGTCATCATCGTCCTCCTCATTTACTTCGATTGTTGAGCTAGAAAATAAATCTGTATGATTATCTTCGCTCACATTATCCTCGGACTGTTCATCCGCCTCGGACACAACGTCCGGCCTCTCAAGATTATAAAAACACTGATTGATTCTCTGCTTGCAAGACACACACTTGCATGGGAATTCTCTCCTAAGCTCCGCGCACAGCGTGTCAAATTCCATATCATATTGGAACGTATTGTTACGAGCTGGGTATGGGATAAATTATTTTACACCAATTAATTAACCAAATATCCTTTATTAACTCAACAACTTATTTAAACAAACACTAATTCACTAATAATCACTATTCTCTTGGTAATCGCTTGTATTCGCATCCGTTCGCATCCGTAGTCGAAAACAGACTGACTCACTCGCCCGCCGTCCGGCCTATTTATACGGTCATGGAAGTTTCCAGAACATTGTCGAACTATCCTATACTGGAATATTCTAGAAACATCTATGAACTTCTATACAGTACCACAATGGAATGTTCTCGAACCTAGTGGAAACTTCTGGAAACTTCGACCACATTCTCGAACGTTCCAGAGTAATACGGTCGACGTAACACTGCCCCCTCCTTAGACATGCTCGTCCCGAGCATCATTAGTCCCGTAGTATCGCGCCAAACGGTCTACATGGACAATCTTAGGTGCACCTCGTGGACCCTTCTGTATTCGGTAGGTGACATCGTTGATCCTGGTCACGATTCGGTATGGTCCATCCCATTTTGCTTGCAATTTGGGAGACTTCCCTTTGCTGCGCACTGGGTTATGCAACCACACCAGTGAACCTTCGTCAAAACCTCTATGGTTTGCCTTCCGGTCGTATCGGGTCTTCATCTTATCAGACATTTATTGGCCGGATTGTCTGATATGCTCATATACATCATTCAACTTGTTACGCAAGTCATTCGCATAATCGGTTACACTGCGTAGGCCTCAGGCGGGGGTTCCGGTGATTAAATCTGCAGGCAACCGTAATTCCCTTCCAAAGTTCGCGAAGGCTGGTGTCACAGTCGTACTTTCGTGAACTGCACTACGGTAGGACAGAAGAAATGGCTGTATGTGCTTGTCCCAATCCCTTTGCCTGCTTTCCACAACTTTTGCCAGATATCTCTCCAACGTTTGGTTGAAACGTTCTACCATTCCATCAGATTGCGGATGGTAAGAAGTGGTTCTGGTCTTGTGAGTACCCATCAGTCGACAAGTCACCTGGAAAACTTGTGATTCAAAATTCCTCCCTTGGTCGCTGTGAATTTCCAAGGGTACTCCAAAACGACAGAACACTTCCTGAACCAATTTATCTGCGACTGTTATTGCTTCCTGGTTGGGAATGGCGAAGACTTCTGGCCACTTTGTGAAGTAATCAACCATGACAACCATGAAGTACTTGTTTCCGTTTTCACTTTCCGGAAATGGTCCTGCAACGTCTAGTGCTATCCGTTCCCAGGGGGCTCCCACGTTGTATAATTGTAAAGCACCTCTGCTGCGTGTCTGGGGTCCTTTCACAGCCGCACAACTGGTACATTTGCGGCCCCAGTCCTCAACATCCTCTCGACAGTGAATCCAGTAAAACCGCTCTCGTATCTTCAGTAGAGTTCTTTTTACCCCCATATGTCCTCCTGAACATCCATCATGGTAGAGCCGTAAAACATCCGGTACTTTGGCTTTGGGGACAACAATTTGTAGATGACAGTTGTCTCCTGGGACGTTTTCCCATTTACGGCACAAGACTTCATCCTGGATAACCAAGCTGTTCCATTGTGCCCAATAGCTCTTTGTGATGGAACTTAACGCCGCAACATCACTCCACTTGGGCTTCGGAGCACCAGCTTTAATCCACTCAAAGATCGGTTTGAGGTCAGTGTCATTTTGCTGAGCAAGCTGTAGGGTTTCCTTCCATTCATTGCTGAGATCATTTCTTAGCATCCTCACGGGAACTACTTCCTTAGTCTCTTGCTTGGTACAATGCTTACAGTCTTCAGGGCAAGGTCTTCTAGACAGTGCATCTGCGTTACCGTGAGTTCTCCCACTACGATGTTCCGTTACGAAGTCAAACTCTTGTAGTAGTTCGATCCATCTTGCCACTTGTCCCTCTGGATTCTTGAACTGCAATAGCCACTTTAATGCAGCGTGGTCAGTTCGCAATTGGAATTTCCGTCCCAGCAAATATTTACTGAAGTGTTGCAATGTCCTTACTACTGCGAGTAGCTCCCGTCTCGTGACGCAGTAATTTCTTTCTGGTTTGGATAAAGATTTGCTGTAGTAAGCTATAACAACTTCCTGGTTTCCTATCCGTTGAGACAACACGCCTCCAATTCCAGTATTACTTGCGTCTGTGTCAACTATGAAGTCATTTTCAGTGTCAGGATATCCCAGAATAGGAGTATTGCACAGACGTTTCTTTAATTCCCGGAATGCGATGTCACAATTCTCGTCCCAACAGAACTGTTGCTTCTCCTCAGTGAGTTTGTGTAAAGGTTTTGCAATGTCGGCAAAATTCTTGACAAACCGCCGATAGTAGGAGCACAAACCCAGAAATGCTCTGACCTGCGTCTTGTCTTTCGGAACTGGCCAATCCTTGACGGCGACGATTTTCTCCGGATCTGTCTGAACACCTTCCTCCGAAACTATGTGTCCTAAAAAGTTCACTTGTCGTCTGAAAAATGAGCACTTTTTCGGACTTAATTTAAGATTTGCCGTCCGGATTTTTGACAGCACTCGATTGAGATTTTGAAGGTGATCTTCAAATGTACGGCCCACGATAATAATGTCGTCTAAATAGACAAGACATGCGTCTCCGATCAACCCGGCAAGTATTTGCTCCATTAGCCTTTCAAACGTCGCAGGAGCATTGCACAATCCGAATGGCATAACTTTAAACTGCCATAGCCCCTTTCCTGTTGAAAATGCAGTTTTCTCCTTATCCTTAGGGTCTATTTCCACTTGCCAGTAGCCACTTTTCAAGTCTAGCGTGGTAAACCACCTCATTCCAGTCAGTGTATCCAATGTGTCGTCGATCCTAGGCAGTGGGTAACTGTCCTTTTTCGTGACGTCGTTCAATCGTCGATAGTCCACACAAAAGCGCGTGTTGCCGTCCTTTTTCTTCACCAGGACCACAGGAGAACACCATGGACTCGATGAAGGCTCTATAACACCATCCTTGACCATACCCTCAATCATCATTTCCACTTCCTTTTCACGTGCAACCGGCAGTCTTCTTGGTCGTTGACGGATTGGTAACTCGTTGCCAGTATTAATTTTGTGCTGAACCACTCCTGTTCTTCCTATGTCAGCATCATTTGTAGAGAAAGAGTCGGCGTACTGAAGTAACATCTTCTTAGCCTTATCCATTTCTACTTCCGTTAAATCGCAGTTTTCCAAAAGTGTTGACACGTCAAATTTCAAACGGAACACTTTTCCTGATGGTACACCTTCCATGAAGATTTTCTCTGTACCTCACTTCAATACTCCTTGATCAACGTCGATCTCACAACGATGTTTCCGCATGAAGTCTAAACCCAGGATGCAATCGTCCACTATGTCAGCCACGATGACATTATGCCGATAAATTTTGTTACCTAATTTTAACTCCACCTCCTTCCTGCCTCGGACGATTATGTGCTGACCGGTAGCTGTCAGTAATTGTATACGGTCGTGGTTATTGAAGAAGTCCCCAAGGAACCGACTTGCTTAGTGAGAATTGACGACCGTGTGAGAAGCTCCAGTATCTAACGTCAATTTGCACGGTTTTCCGTTGACTTCGCCTTTGATGATCAGACTATTTCCGTCATGGGCCTGTGAGATCGAGATCCTCGGGGCTCTTTCAATACCAGCCAGCACCCGCCCCCCAGTCCTGGCGTTTACTCGTTTCCCTGCTGTTGCTGGGCAGTCGTATCAGTCGCCCTTTCTTGCTGGGATTGATCTTCTCTCAGCGTGCTTCGCTTTGGACTGCTTGACCGAAGATGACCCCTTTCTCCACAAGAATAACACCTAGGGCTATAACCTTGCGGACGATCGCGTACAGGTGATGCCACAACCTCCCTGATACGGTGTGTTCGATGGTCTTGCCTCACTGCCTCTACTTCCAAGGCATGGGCCAAGGCGTCCTTCAGTGTCTCATGATGCCCAAGTCTTACAGCGGCTCTAACTTCCAAGTCACGTATTCCGTCGATGAACGCCTGTACCAGATTGCCATTGATGAGTGCAGGGGCAGACTGGTATGCCTTCCGAACCAACTTTTCAACTTCCAAGGCCCACTGATGTAGGTTCTCGGCACTACGTTGCACACGATCTTTTAACTTAGCGCGACATACGTGCTCCAAGTGCGCGTCACCATATCTGGACTCTAAGGCTTCCAGCAGCTGCTCATAGGTCACATCCTTGCCAAGAGCCTCAAGTATGGTTAGGGCCTGGTCTCGGAGGCCTAAGGTGAGCGCGGTCATGGCTTGCTCTTTGGTCCACCCATTCGCCTTCATAACGGCTTCAAATTGAATTTTGTAGGCCGACCATGAACATGTTCCGTCGAATGGCGGCACCTTAAATCCACGTGCCGAAGGTGCAGCAACCACTGAAAGCACAACCCCATCTCCAGCTCTAAGTTCACCTAAAGCCTTCTTCACCCCAGCAATCTGAACTTCAGCTTCTGAGATACGATTCTCATGCTGGTGAACCTGCTCCTTCATCACCTGGAGCTCCTTGCCCAGTGTTGAGTGAAGGTCTTTTATGAGGAGCATCTGCTCTTCTTGGCGGCGAGCCTGCTCTTCTTTATCTTGTTGAAGCTTCTCTTCCATCCGACGGGCCTGTTCTTCTTGGCGGCGGGCCTGCTCCTCTTGACGAAGAGCCTGTTCCTCTTGACGACGAGCCTGTTCCTCTTGACGACGAGCCTGTTCCTGCAACAGCACCATTAGCGCAGACAAGTCTGGCACCGCTGGTCCTGAAGAAACTCCACATGGGCCAGCGACTGGCTCTGTCACAGGCTGAGCACCACCCGGCGTCTGTATCGGGGAATCTCCAAACCGCCTCTGATCCATGTCTTGCTGCCGTTGACTCCTTGTACGAATACCGTCCGTGTCGTCCTTTGGTAAAATTGGCATAATTTATCCCTCACTTCTGACACCAATTTGTTACGAGCTGGGTGTGGGATAAATTATTTTACACCAATTAATTAACCAAATATCCTTTATTAACTCAACAACTTATTTAAACAAACACTAATTCACTAATAATCACTATTCTCTTGGTAATCGCTTGTATTCGCATCCGTTCGCATCCGTAGTCGAAAACAGACTGACTCACTCGCCCGCCGTCCGGCCTATTTATACGGTCATGGAAGTTTCCAGAACATTGTCGAACTATCCTATACTGGAATATTCTAGAAACATCTATGAACTTCTATACAGTACCACAATGGAATGTTCTCGAACCTAGTGGAAACTTCTGGAAACTTCGACCACATTCTCGAACGTTCCAGAGTAATACGGTCGACGTAACAGTATATCTAAAAAAGTGCTGGGCAGCTCCTTTTAACCAAACACCAAGAATTAACGAATAATCGGTCTTTCGCCACCCCTTGGCAATGGCCGATGGCCATTGCCAAGGGGTGACACAAACTCGTCGATAAATTCTTCGAGGCACACTTCATACGTGTGTCCCGAAAAGTATCGCATTTTCCTCTTTTTATATTATTTAACACTTATTAAAACAGAACCACTCAGCTTGGACTATACTCCTCTTATCCTGGTGCTGTCACTGCATCAGTCCTCCGTTTGTCCACCGCACACCGTTACCGTTGCCGTCACTCTTACATACGGCGCTCGTACCCGGCGCTCGCCGCCACATATAGGGACCTGGAGCACCTTCTCGTAGTGCTGGGTCCCTGGAGATCCTTTGTACGCGTCTAGGGGCTGTCGTACTCGCTGGCAGCGCGAGAGTGTGGTGTACGAGAGTGACTGCTTATGTGTGTTGTGTTATAAAGGAAAGAGGGATATCGCACTTATACGTTATATTGAATAATAAAAATAATACAAGTGCCCTCTTCGAGCGGGCTAGAAGTCAACACAAAAACAAAAGTCTTCCTTCTTCTTCTTAATCAATCGGCGTTCCAAACTTCCAACGTGCCAGTCTCCACCATAAGGTCGCTAACATAAGGTCGTCACAGTACTCAGTTTCAGGTTCCCTATCGCTGTTACGTTGCGTCATCAATGCCTCGCGTTCGGCAAGCGATGATTCATGGACAAGGCTATACACCGTTTCCATTCGACTACGTTGATTTTGAATGTACTGTTGTAGTAATCTTTCCGACAGATTTAAATCTGTGGGGTCCCGTGGGTCGAAATGTCCAGTGATAAGGTCAAACGGTCTACATTTGGTCAGGCTATGAATGGAACTATTATATGTCAAAAGGGCGTAAGGGACTAAAGTGATAGCACATTCATTTTTGTGTCTCAGCTTTAATATGCGTAAATGTTCAAGAAGTGTGCTATGGAAACGCTCTATCATCCCATTTTCATTCGGGGTATGAGCTGCAGTAGTATGATGTTGTACTTTATGTAATCTTAAAAATTCA
Organism: Polia nebulosa; assembly: GCA_951329385.1. Taxonomy (NCBI): domain Eukaryota; kingdom Metazoa; phylum Arthropoda; class Insecta; order Lepidoptera; family Noctuidae; genus Polia; species Polia nebulosa. The sequence continues at coordinate 318,672 of OX589595.1, read as the reverse complement.
CTTACTACTTGATTTGTGAATTCGGATCCCTGGTCAGTTATTAAATTCATTGGGTAACCATGATGCGTACAAAATGTTAAAAGTGATTTTACTACATATATTAGGGGCTGTACAGTCTGCCATACGGTAAGCCTGAGCATATTTACTAAAAGAATCTATTATAGTAAAATATTTTTCTTGTTCGATAGTTAACACATCGGCGTGTGCAGTTTCAAAGGGCTTACTCGGCGGTGGAACGATTCTAAACTCTTGGCGAATTGGGTTACGCTCGTATTTTGCACAGTTACATATCTTGCATTCATTAATGTACTTAGTTATGTCAGTTTTCATTTTAGGCCAGAAAAATTGACGTGATAAAGCTAGATAGGTCTCATTTATGCCACGGTGATTTGTCTTTCCCTCATGATACTTGCGAATAGTATCCTGTTGATTTAAATATTCGGATATATTAGTAATTTGGCTTTTAACTAGAATCAACTTCATAGATGAGCTTTTAAAATTTCTTTGAATTACAGGAACGATTTCAAGCATTCTCTCTATTGGTTGGACTAAAATAGCTGTGCGAAATTTGGGGTCTACGCGTTTTTATATTAGGTCTACAATGTCATTATCAAGATGAGATTCTCGTATATTCGTTACAACTTGCAGGTAAGTATCAAACGGTTTTTTAATTATAGACTTAGATATTGGTGAGTCACTAGCTATATTAATTATAATTTGTCTACGATATTTATTTAAGGGGTCTTTACTAATGGGAATTTCGATAATTGGGTTTTCTACGCTAGTGTGAGCGGTCTCACCGTCTGACATGTCTTGAATTTCAGGTGCTGTAAGAGTTGAAGAACTGTGGTTATCTTGGACCACTGAAGAAATATCCAATGACATAGCTTCAGGTGCTGAAATCGTTGATGACGTACTATGGTGACGTCGTGGTGCTTGTAACGTGTTGACTATCATTGAAATAGTTTCGTCGTTATGAATTTCAATCCGCGACAAAGCGTCAGCGTTTGTGTTACATTTACCCTTTTTATAAATTACGTTAAAATCGAATTCGGATAATTTTAGTCTCCACCTAGTTAGACGCGAATTAGGCTCTTTTAAATTCATTAGCCATTGCAACGGTTTATGGTCGGTGACTACTTTAAATTTGCGCCCAAATAAATATGGCCTAAAGTACTTTGTGGCCCAGACGATTGCGAAGAGTTCTTTTTCGATCGTCGAATAATTCGTTTCGCTATCGTTCAGTGTCCTAGATGCATAAGCTATGGGTCTATCAGCTCCTATTGGGCCTTGGGATAGTATAGCGCCTAGTGCGAATTTGGATGCATCAGTAGTGAGAATGAATTCCTTTGAAAAGTCTGGATACTGTAGTATTGGGTCATTAGTCAGAAGAGTCTTACAGTGTTCAAAATGTTTTATATAATCAGGTGTAATATTAATTTTAGCTCCTTTTTCAGACATGTGGTAAGAAATTTTGTAACACGAGCAAAATCGGGAATGAACCTACGGTAATAACCGATAAGGCCTAGAAAAGATTTAATTTGTTTCGGAGCTTTTGGGATAGGGTAATTTACAATTGCCGAAATCTTGTCGGGATTTGGTATAACACCTTCAGGGGTAATAACATGCCCTAAATATGGTGTTTCGCGTTTTAGGAACTCAGACTTATCCATCTGGATCTTAAAATTGGATTCCCTAAGACGCTGAAATACTTTACCTAAGTTATCTATGATTTCCTGTAAAGAAGTGCCAAAGACTAGGATATCATCTAAATAGACAATGCATATTTTATTTATAAGTCCTTGAAGTACATTATCCATTACTCTCTGAAAGGTGGCTGGCAAATTTTTCAAGCCCATGGGCATTCGCAGGAATTCATAATGTCCATGCTCTACATTGAATGCCGTTTTATGAATATCTTTAGGGTCTAATTCAACCTGGTAGAATCCATTAGTTAAATCAAGAGTAGCGAAGTATTGACACTTCCCTAGCTTATCTAATATATCGGTGACATTTGGGATGGGATATTTATCGTCAATTGTCTTCTCGTTTAACTTACGGAAGTCAATGACTATGCGCCACTTAGTTTTGCCAGACGCGTCACTCTTCTTTGGTACCACCCATATAGGTGCGCTCCATGCGGAAGTAGAAGGCCTAATTATCCCTTGATCTAACATTTTACTGATTTGAGTTTGTACCTCATCCTTATGAATATATGGATACCTATAAGTTTTACTATAGACAGGTAATTCGTCTGTGGTGTTAATGCTATGTTTAATTTGGTTTGTGAAAGTTAAAGGTTCATCTTCAATATAGAAAACGTCCGAGTATTTTCTGCAGAGGTTAGTTAAATTGATTGTCTCCTCTGGATTTAAATGATCCATGCGCAATCGCGATAACACCTGCTCGGTGCGACGAGTATTGTTATTGAAAGTGTCCGATTTCACTGCAGGTACAGTTTGTTCGCTAAATACATGTGCGACGATTGGTTCTGACAAAGATAGAATTACATCATTATTAGTAGGGTTAGATATTTCTAAAAAAGCTCGATTATTTTTTGCTGTAGTTATACATTCACTTATGTTACAACTCTGTATACTTTGCTGATCTATGTGTATATCTCCTTGGCCAATACTAATAGGTAAATTTACTATTTTAGAAGATTGCGCCGGAATAATTTTCTCGTACAAATTTACACTTTGGGAGGTATACATATGTATAGGGTTGCTAGAAAATTCAGTTTTAAGTACGCAAGAACTTAAGTCAATTTTCGCTAATAATCGTTCAAGAAGATCGCACCCTATTAGTCCGTCAAAGTAATCGTGGAATCTGTATACATTCAATTTAATTGGTTTATTGTCTTTAAATTCTTTGAAACAGGGTATGGTGATTGAGAAATAATTCATGGTGGATGCATGCACGTTAGCGACTATAAATGGTTCATAGTCAAGTTCATAGTCGGAATAGTACTTTGCCACAGTTTCAGGACTTATGAACGACTGATTAGCTCCCGTATCAATTAAAAATTTTAAAGGTGGAAAGTCAGGCCTAACATTTAATTGTAAAAAAGGTAATTGTCTTTTCCCTTGTATATTAATTTCTATTCGGGGGCATTTTTCGGGGCTTCCTTTGGAAAATTTGACGACTTTGGATTTTCAGGTGAAACTGTCGGGGTGGGTTCACCCACGGAGGTGTCCTGTGTCAATGGTGTCAATGTTAAGTGAGTGGTCGGGTCATAAGCTGGGACACAGTCTGGGACATAGTCATAGTCAAGGTAGTAAAGGTCCTCTGGGACATAATAGTCAAAATCGGGTTCTTGTACAAAAAATTCATTTACATTTGCTTCTCGTGTTCTAAAGTAATTACTAGGGGGTGGACTACCGTAATTACGCCAATCATGCATATTGGTCGGTGGCAGAACACGTGCGACGGGGTGACTAACACCGCTCATTGGTCGAGGCTGGTTGTTCGGTGCCTGCTGAGACGTTGAGGGTCTAGGGTTGACTCTAAAACCGGTGGACATATTGGATCGCGGTAAAGCTTTGAACATTTGTTGGGTTCTAGAGGGTCCCTGATAAAATGGACTAGGCTGCTGTGGAATAAAGCGATTTGGCTGAAAATTTCGAGGCATCAAATTTCTATTCATCTGAGGATACTGAGCTAGCACATTTGGGAATATAGGAATTAACCTTTTACTTGGAGGTACAATTTTTTGTTGGAGGTAAACAAGGTTCATCTCCTCTTGGGCATATTCTAAAGCTTTCTCCAGGGAAGGAGGCCTCATGCATCGAATCTTAGATCCTAGAGGTTCCGCTAAGCTTCGTAGATACTCGTACGTTTGCAAAGCTAGTTTTTTATACAAGGTTCTTTTTGCTTCGACCGTGGTAGCGACAGCGTCGTGTATTTCTACATAGGTCATGATGGTGCTTAAAAGGTTTAACACGCGCTCATAGAATACTTAAGGCGTGTCTGATCCTTGAGATAGTAACGATAGATCATTGTATAACGCAGACTCATCTCTATGGTCTGAAAAATTATGAATTAATGTATTCCTAATACCGTTCCAATCCCGGGGAACACCATTTGTTACTAATGTTCTAGCAGCGTTCCCGGTGATCTTATTTAATATGCCATTGTAACGCGCTCATCCCTGTTCTAATATAGCGTAGGGCATGCGCGGGTGAGAAGCCTGCGGGAGGGGCGGGAACGCACCCCCGAGGCGGTATTGTGATGCGTTGGCGCCAGTCAGTCGGTCACCGAAAGGGCTCGGGAGTTTTTCATGCGCACGTGTGTGTTGCTCGCGTCTTCGCTAACTCTAGTATTTGGACGTAGTACCTAATTGTGTAATTATTGTTGTACTTACGTGCCTATTTGTATTGTTGAAGAATAAACTGTTAAAGGTACAACGTGTTTTCTTCCAATACCGAACGTTATAAGTGGCGCTTCCAACTAGTGGCCGTGAATCCAGTCTAAACCGGTTTGTAACCGACAGCGCGCCCGTTGAAGTCGTGTGTTCGTGCTTCGTGATCCCGCTTCGTACGTACTTACAGAAGAATACAGTGAAGATGCCACGCAAAGCAGGTACGGCTACGGACGCCAACGTGAGTGAGGCACAATACAGCTCGGAAGATGAAGCCGCGAGACCTTTGCCGGTACTCATGTCTGGGGACCAGTTGACTTCATTCCTTACTGCCTTCGCGAAGACTCAGGCGGAAGTGAATCGGCAGCTTGTTGAATCCCTCATGGCATCGTATGCGAGAGGTGAGCCATCAGCACCCCTAGCAGGCTCAGGCGCTACGATCGCTTCAGCCTCACCGACACCGTCGCTGTCAACAAGTAAGTCTGGAAACATGTCTAAGTGTACGTCACGCTTCGATGGTCAGAGCCGAGACCCTGAAGTCGTAGAAGCATTTATCGACTCTGTGGAGATATTTAAAGAGTGTTCGTCGGTCAGCGATGACCTTGCACTACGTGGTCTACCCATGCTGCTCCACGGCGAGGCTGCAGTATGGTGGAGAGGGGTCCGGACCGAGGTGTCCTCGTGGCCCGAAGCTGTCAAAAGACTTCGATACATGTATGGTGTTCCACGTCCTGGCTACAAGATCTTCCGTAACATATTCGCTGACGAGCAAAACGGAGAGCTCGCTGATACATTTATTGTTAAAATACGTGGTATGATATCTAAATTACCATATGTGTTGCCCGAAGAAGCGAAGTTGGACATGATATACGGCTTATTACATAAACGTATTCGCAAACGTTTAACACGGGATGCCGTAGACAGTATCGAATCCCTGATCGATAAGGCGCGATCAATAGAAGAATCGCTCATGGAAAATTCTAGTACGCAGTCGGCGCATGCGCGAGGGACGCGCCCTATGCTGCCGCACGCGCCCGGTTCGCGAGCTTCTCGCGTTGCATCGGAGAGCGCGAATTCGGCGGGAAACGCAACGTCCGAGCGTCTTCCGAGAAATACCGCGGTAGCTCAGCGGTCGCAGGTTCTTTCTCCGCATCGTTCGTCATCGCCTTCGATTCCAACCAGTGCAGATAATAATCAGTGCGCGAATAGAGTGAAAAGTGAGAAGAGTGATAAAAAGCAATTTTGTGTGTATTGTAAGTCCCGTGGTCATACTCGTGATTCATGCCCGAAAAAAGACTCTAAAGACTCGGTTAATAGTAATAAATCTAATGTGTATTGCTATGGTTGTGGCGAAAAGGGTTATATTAGAGCTAATTGTCCTAAATGTAAAAATAATAACATTTCGACTTGCGATGTTGTAGATTTAAATACGCAGTCACAAAATAATGTATTTTACTCGCTTAATACGATATGTAATGTTAAGTGTAACGACACCAACATTATTGTAACTCAAGGCCGACCTATTTTAAATATTGAGATTTGTGGGCATAGTGGTACAGCGCTTATAGATACCGCTGCCCGGCGCAGTATCGCAGGTTCAACGCTGTACTCACTTTTGTTGCGTTTAGGCATTCAATTTAATTCGCAAACTATGTCGGTTAAGCTTGCTGATGGTAGCATACGTACCAATCATGTTTTGCTAGCTTGTGTAAATGTAAATTGTATGTCTGTGTGTGTACCTATAGAATTCGTTATATTCCCTGACGCCTCAAATAACGAGACTCTTTTAGGGATAGATTTCATTACGAAGTTTAAGTTAGTCTTGAACTTTTCGTCTATGACATGGTTTACAGCTGATCGGCCTCAGGTCATTCACCCCCTGCTAACAGAGAGTTCACGCGACGTGGTGGAGTGTGCCTCTGTCAACCTATTGAGGGAAGATGAAGGCACTTTGTTGACTCATGAGGAACGTTCCAGTTTAGAAGAACTACTCGGTGAGTATTCTGATATTTTTGACTTAGTTGGGGATCCGACACCATTTGCCGAACATCACATAGATACGGGGGACCATCCCCCTATTGCTGTTCCACCATATCGAGTCACGCCGGCGAAGAAGGAAATTATTCGTGTGGAACTCGATCAAATGTTAAAAGAGGGAATCATTGAGGAATGCGAGTCTGCCTGGTCTGCACCAACGGTTCTGGTACCAAAGTCTAATGGTGGGTATAGGTTTTGTGTAGACTACAGGAGGCTCAATGCAGTGACAAAAAGCGATGCGTATCCTATGCCACGCATCGACGAGTTGCTGCTGTAGCGACACAGTACCTGTCGCAGTTACCATAGAACCATATACCACCTTACTACCTTACCACCATAACAGTTACCAATACCTCAGAACCAAATACCACGTTTTGACAGTCTCTGTAAGAAGCAGTGAGCAACACGTTTTGACCAGCCAAGAAACAGGATAGAATGAGTTTCGCTCCGGAAGCAGATGGTTAGCGCAAGCAGAGCAAGCAAGAGCTGCAGCAGTATAGGTGTCCACTCGTCGACGGCGCTGGGGGAAAAGGACCGCACTCTGCGCGCGACTCATATTTATAGATTCGCAATCAAGCGCAGACGGATTAGTGCCGTGTGCAAAACAGCGCCCCGCGCCCCGCGCGTTTCTTGCCCTACGCGCGTCGCTATTGGTGGAAATGATGTAAACACTAGCTAGAACTATGTCTAAATGTAACATGAACAATGTATTTATAAGAAGTGGTTTTTGTCAATAAAATATATATCAGCAGATCATCATTCTATACAGTCGCTCTGAGTTTTCATTTACGACGAGAACCCCAGAAGTTATTTAGTACCAACAACACTAAAGTGGTGACCCCGTGAAACCTGAACACAGTGAACTCTTGAACTGAACAACATTCCGAACAAGATGGAAAACTTCAGCGATGCTCAGGGCAGTACAGCAGCGACAAACGACGTGGCATCAGTCTCACTACCTGCACGACTACCACCTTTTTGGCGCCAAAACCCACGACTATGGTTTGCGCAATTTGAAGCCGCCGTCGCTGCCAGCAAGATAAGTGAGGAACAAAAATTCAACCTTGTCGTTCCGCTACTCGGCAACAGCGACCTTGAACAAATTGGAGACATCATCCTGCACCCACCGAGCACCGGCAAGTACAGTGCGCTCAAAGAAAGACTCATCTCAACGTACCAGGAGTCAGACCACCGGCAGTTACAGAAGCTTCTCAGCGGCCTCGAGCTCGGCGATCTCAAGCCAAGCCAGCTGCTGCGTAAAATGCGAGACCTCAGCGGCAAGTTACTGTCAGATGAGGCACTGAAGGTCATGTGGCTCAACCAGCTGCCCGCGCAGGTGCGCGCAGTACTTTCCGTAAACACCGAGTCGTCGCTTGAAGTGCTAGCCGCGATGGCAGACAAAATGATGGAGCATTTTGAACCCGCTACAGTCGCCGCAGTATCCACAGCAAACCCTCCAGCAACAAGTCCAGCAGTCAACGAGGTACAGATAAACGCAATAACAGCTCTACAAATCAGCATGCTCACAAAGCAAATAGAGAAATTGTCACTCGAAGTCGCCGAACTCCGCAACCATCAACACTCGTCGCAGCGCTTTTCCCGCCAAAACTCCGCATATCGTGGCCGCTCACGCTCACATTCAAGACAGCGTACAGATAACGCCCGCAAGCCCGGCGATCCCGACTGGCTGTGCCGTTATCACTACCGATTCGGCAATAGGGCACGAAAATGTGAATCGCCGTGTTCCTTCACGAAGCGGGAAAACTAGAACGTGCATCGACAGTGGCGGGTATCGATGTAAACCAAACAAGCCGCCGCCTATGTGTCATCGACACCAAAACGAGGGAAAGATTTCTTGTCGACACGGGAGCCGACATATCAGTACTAGCCGCACGAAACCAGAAATATTCAACACCATCGGAGAATGCCGGTTACAAACTTTACGCGGCAAACGGAACAGAGATTCGTACCTACGGTGAGCGCACACTCGAGCTCAACCTAGGCTTACGAAGAAGTTTTAAGTGGACTTTCGTCGTCGCGAATGTGAAGACTTCGTTACTGGGTGCCGACTTTCTAGTACATCATAAACTGTTAGTCGACTTGCACCAAAGAAAACTTATCGACCGCGTGACCGAGCTCAGCGTGAACGCCATCAAAATAAATAGCAAAGAAGAATCGATTCACATTATTAACCGCGACCACACTCATCACGACCTGCTAAAGAAATATCCAGATGTACTGCGACCGATGACACTCAAAACACCAGTCAAGCATGACGTCACACATCACATCGAGGCAACTGGGCCGCCAATATACTCACGGCCGCGCCCTCTACCGCCCGACAAATATAAAGCGGCAAAACTGGAGTTCGAGCGCATGATCGAGATGGGAATATGCAAGCCGTCAAACAGTCCGTGGGCAAGTCCACTTCACATCGTGAACAAGAAAGACGGATCACTTCGAGTATGTGGCGATTACAGAAGACTCAACGCCGTCACAGTTCCAGACCGATACCCAATTCCACGAATTCAAGATTTCACATACCAACTTCACGGCAAGAAAATTTACTCGAAACTCGATTTAAAAATGGCCTATTTTTGGATACCCATTTCAAAACAAGATGCTCAGAAAACAGCAATAATAACACCTTTCGGACTCTTCGAATTTACCTGCATGACGTTCGGTTTAAGAAACTCCGGTCAAACCTTTCAACGCTTCATGCACGAGGTACTACGAGGACTTGATGACAACGTATTCTGCTTCGTCGACGATTTGCTTGTCCACTCGAGAAATAAGGAAGAACATCGCCGCCACTTAGAACAAGTACTCGAACGCCTAAATACCTACGGCGTCAGTCTTAACATTGACAAGTGCGAGTTTGAAAGGGAAAATATCGAGTTCCTCGGATACGAAGTGACATCAGAAGGAATCAACCCCACTCAAGAACGAATACAAGCTATAGTAAACTATCCGAAACCACAGACAGTTCAAGAACTAAGAAGATTTCTAGGAATGATAAACTTCTACCGTAGTTGTTTACCTCATCAAGCTGAGTACCAACACGAACTTAACAAATATCTGCACAACAGCAAGAGGAACGACAAAACTCCGATACAATGGTCTCAAGTAGCAGAAGAAGCCTTTGAGAAATGCCGACAAAGCATTCTCAAGGCAACAACATTGACGCATCCGAAACCTAACGCGCCGCTATGTTTATTTACCGACGCTTCGAACACTAGCATCGGCGCCGTCCTACAACAAAAGGTTGACAACACCTGGAAACCATTGGCATTCTTCTCAAAAACCATGAGTGATACGCAGCGACGTTACAGCGTGTACGATCGCGAATTATTAGCAATGTACACCGCTGTGCAAAAGCTAAGACGACTGATAGAGGGCAGTGACCTGACGATATTCACCGACCACAAACCACTAACTTACGCGCTGACAAGAACGCCCAGCAGCAGCGATACACCGCAAAGAGAACGACAGCTACACTACATTAGTCAGTTCTGCTCGAAGATCAAATTCATTCACGGTGATAAGAACGAAGCAGCTGACGCCTTATCACGTATCGAAGAAATCAACTTATCGCACTCCGCAATCGACTACAACCTACTCGCTCAAGATCAAGAAAATGATGAAGAACTGAAGATCTGCATGTCCAACCCAAGTCTACAATTTTCACTTATCACATTGCCCGGAGGTCAACGACCCATCATATGTGAAACATCAACGGGCAACGTTCGCCCATACCTACCAATGAGTTATCGTGTCGTAGCATTCAAAGCGCAGCACGATCTAAGTCACCCTGGTGTGCGAACAACAAGGAAGATAATGACAACAAAGTTTTTTTGGCCAAGTATGAACAGAGACGTTGGTCTGTGGGCAAAATCATGCATCGGTTGCCAGCGTGGGAAAGTGCAACGACACGTTATCAGTCCACTCGGCGAGTTTCAAAAATCAGCGCGCTTCAAACACATTCACATTGACATCGTTGGACCGCTACCGCCATCGAATGACTACAGATACCTAGTGACAATGATCGACCGCTACACTAAATGGCCGGAGGCGATTCCTATTCGTGACGTCACCGCCGACACTGTTGCTAAGGCATTACACGAGGGATGGATATCGCGATTTGGTTGTCCATTACGTATATCGACAGATCAAGGAAGGCAGTTCGAATCGTCGTTATTCAACGCAGTATTGAAGAAGTTTGGCATCACACGGATTCGAACTACTGCATACCACCCGCAAGCAAATGGTCAAATCGAACGCTGGCATCGAACGTTGAAGGCCGCGCTCATGGCGAGAGGCGCCGGCGCACACTGGAGCGATGAACTAGCGACCGTGCTGCTTGGACTACGTACAGCACTGCGTGAAGACACACAAGTCAGTCCGGCCTTGATGACCTACGGATCGACACTAAGAATACCGTCAGATTTCTTCGCGCCTACTCAGCCGAAAAACGATGACGCAGAATTCGTCCGCCAGCTGACCGAAACAATGTCGTCACTCGCACCTAACACCAAGCCACGTGTCAACAACAGGAGCACGTTTGTACACAAGGACCTAGCGACGTGTACTCATGTTTTCGTGCGCAATGATACCGTGCGAAGTCCATTGACCCCTCCTTACGACGGCCCGTTTAAGGTGATTCAACGTAACAGCAAGCAATTCACCATACAGATGCCACTTCGAACCTCAGTTGTCTCAATAGACAGACTTAAGCCAGCGCACCTACTCAGCGAAGAGGAGTTTACCACCTCTCGAACAACATGCGCCCAACAACAAACACCTCGCGCTGAGAGCATACCTACCGCGAGCGTCGAGCCGCGGTCATCAACCCCTGGCGCGCCGCGCGAAACATACGTCTCTCGATCCGGCCGCGCAGTCAAACACAACGTACGCTTCGCTTAGGGGGGAGTGATGTAGCGACACAGTACCTGTCGCAGTTACCATAGAACCATATACCACCTTACTACCTTACCACCATAACAGTTACCAATACCTCAGAACCAAATACCACGTTTTGACAGTCTCTGTAAGAAGCAGTGAGCAACACGTTTTGACCAGCCAAGAAACAGGATAGAATGAGTTTCGCTCCGGAAGCAGATGGTTAGCGCAAGCAGAGCAAGCAAGAGCTGCAGCAGTATAGGTGTCCACTCTTCGACGGCGCTGGGGGAAAAGGACCGCACTCTGCGCGCGACTCATATTTATAGATTCGCAATCAAGCGCAGACGGATTAGTGCCGTGTGCAAAACAGCGCCCCGCGCCCCGCGCGTTTCTTGCCCTACGCGCGTCGCTATTGGTGGAAATGATGTAAACACTAGCTAGAACTATGTCTAAATGTAACATGAACAATGTATTTATAAGAAGTGGTTTTTGTCAATAAAATATATATCAGCAGATCATCATTCTATACAGTCGCTCTGAGTTTTCATTTACGACGAGAACCCCAGAAGTTATTTAGTACCAACAACACTAAACTGCAATAAACAAAGAAGGGTTGCGTAATGAGCTCCTGTGACCTTCGAAGTGGTTACTGGCAGTGTAGTATCAAGGATCAGGATAAAACAGCCTTTGTCACACCATTCGGTACGTATCGCTTCAAGCGTATGCCGTTTGGCCTTAAAAATGCGCCGGCTACGTTCCAGAGGCTTATAGACAGGTTTCGTTCGGGATCCTCGCTTAAGGATGTTACCGTACTAACGTATCTCGATGATATACTGGTGATATCGGAGTCGTACACCCGTCACCTTTCCGATCTCCGTGCGGTATTCGACCGTCTCCGCTTATTTAAGCTCCGTGCGAATCGAGAAAAGTGTGTGTTCGCCAGGGAAAAGGTCAAGTACTTGGGTCACGTAATCTCTCAGGAAGGTATATCACCGGATGAAGACAAGGTACGGGCTGTTCTGAATATTAAGGAGCCTACGTGTCTTCAGCAGTTGCGCACTTTTCTTCAAACATGCTCTTGGTTCCGCAAATTTATACCAGACTTTGCGAAAGTAGCTGAACCACTCACGCGCTTAACCAAGAAATCGCACGTGTGGGAATGGAGTTTGGAGCAAGGTAAGGCTTTTGAAACTCTTAAGAAGCTGCTGACCACGTCTCCTATTCTGGTCCAAGCGGATTACACGAAACCATTTCTTCTGAGGACGGACTCAAGTAATTATGCTTTGGGTGCAGCTTTACTCCAGGGGGAGTCACCTCATGATGAACATCCGATAGAATACGCTAGCCGTCTGCTCACTCAAGCCGAGCAAAACTACTCGACTACTGAAAGAGAGGCTCTCGCGGTAGTCTGGGCTGTCGAGCGATTCCGCGGCTATATTGATGGTCATCAAGTCCGTGTGATGACTGACCACCAACTTGAAGTGGCTGTTTTCCCTCAAGTCACCAAGTGGCAGGTTGGTTCGCTGGGCCATGAAGCTGCAATCTTTTGACTTACGCATTGATTATACACCAGGTAAGGCCAATGTACTAGCCGATACTCTTAGTCGACCTGTGACTGAGGATGGTGTGTCACCGGGATGTGATATCTGTCCGGTTATCGTGGACGTACCACACTGGGATGCAACTTCGACCCGGGAGGCTCAGTTGGCTGATCCGGAAGTTGCCAAGATTATCCAGGACTTAGAAGGTAAAGATGAACTTGCTGTTACACGCTGGACTGAGAGAGGCTATCTCTTGAATCAAGCTGTTCTGTATAGGTATGTGCCGGATATTGACTCCGAGGAGCCTCAACTCGTCATACCAGAAAGCCTGCGAAGCAAAGTCATGTTAGAGTGCCATGACTCACCCACGGCCGCTCATGGTGGTATCGATAGAACATTGCATCGTATCTCGCAACGGTTCTACTTCCCTGGTATGCGACGGTTTGTAACTCAATATCTTAAAACCTGTGTAGAATGTCAGCGGTACAAGCCGTCTAACATTAAGCCAGCTGGACTGCTGCAAACTCCAGTCCCAGCTCAGCGATTTGAAACCATCGCAACTGACCTCTTTGGTCCGTTGCCCAGAGGACCGCAGGGCGAGAGATGGATCCTTATTGTGGAGGATACTGCCAGTAAGTGGGTAGAAGTCTTTGCTCTCACGGAAGCTACGGCAGAGATGTGTGCTAAGACTCTGGTCAATGAGGTATTTATGAGATTTGGTATCCCTCGGCGCTTGATCTCTGATAACGGGGTGCAATTTGTAGCAGACGTCATGCAGAAGGCCATGTTTGTTTTAGGTGTAAAGCAGAGCTTGGTACCTCTATATCACCCGGAGTCAAATCCGGTTGAGCGAAAGAATCGGGACCTCAAGGCTCAACTAGCCATCTTGGTTGAAGGTCGTCACCAAAACTGGCCAGAGGTATTGCCGTTTGTGCGGTTTGCTTTTAATAGTTCTCTCACCAGGTCTACAGAGTACACGCCTGCTTACCTGACTTTCGGTCGTGAGCTACGGTCCTCTCTGACTGTCGAGGCGGATCTAAGAGCGGTCGTAGAGTCGGAAAATTTCGTACCTCAGATTACACCATACTTACTCAAGCTCGCAGATACCATCTCGACAGCCAAAGAGAACCTTGAACGTCATCAGGATGCTCGCAAGGTTTATGCTGATCAGGGCCGGTCGTCTCCTGAAGAGTATGTTGAAGGTGACTTGGTGTTAATGAAGACCCATGTGCTCAGTAACGCCACGAAGGGTGTAACTGCCAAGTTCAACCCGAAACGTGATGGACCGTACGTAATCTCTAAAAAGGTGAGTCCAACTACGTACCTATTAGCCCATAAATCTGGCGGAGTTTTTGGTAAGTACCATGTCTCGGACTTAAGGCGTTATCATGCCAGAGAGGGTGAATGTCCTGAGCCGGTCGTTCCGAAGCGTGGCAGAGGTCGTCCGCGCAAGGCTATTGTCTAAGTGTTAGATAGCGTTATTCGTAGGGTTTTTTTTGACCAGGTGGGAGACCCTCACCTGATCAAAAGGGGGAGTGTGTAACGCGCTCATCCCTGTTCTAATATAGCGTAGGGCATGCGCGGGTGAGAAGCCTGCGGGAGGGGCGGGAACGCACCCCCGAGGCGGTATTGTGATGCGTTGGCGCCAGTCAGTCGGTCACCGAAAGGGCTCGGGAGTTTTTGCATGCGCACGTGTGTGTCGCTCGCGTCTTCGCTAACTCTAGTATTTGGACGTAGTACCTAATTGTGTAATTATTGTTGTACTTACGTGCCTATTTGTATTGTTGAAGAATAAACTGTTAAAGGTACAACGTGTTTTCTTCCAACACCGAACGTTATACCATTTAATAATGCTAAGTCAATAAGTTCATCACCGGGTGCTGGATTAATATAGCTCTCGACAAGCTGGTCACATAGTGATAGAAATCTAATTAGAGTATTACTATTACCGTCAAATTCTGGTACTAATCTTAATGCTTTAACAATTTTATCGATCATATCGTCTTGATTTTCCATTATTATTCCTAAGCTACCTAACTCTAAATTTCGGGTAGAGTCCCTCAGCGCGCGTTGCGAGTGGACAACCGATTGCCCACGGGTTCGATACCCCTAGTAGATCGCGATGATCGTGGGAGGAAAATTTTGGAGGCGGGAAATAGCGACCGACTGTAAGGAATTTGTGCAACTCACATATAGTAAGTACATATCGGCGGCTCCCGTAGTATCGATGTCTGGATACGGTTTACAGGATCTCCAACGGCTGCTTTTGGTTCTTCCGGATTGTCGACGACGCACGTTGAAACGTGAACAGCACGCACAAATGTCCAAATGTTCAGCTCGATCGTGAAATTATAGTCTTTGATTTGCACGCACTGACTCGACAATCCTACCGACTGCGCCAATTACGTGATGGGCAGCGGAGGAGTCCAAAAAAGAACACCAAAAGTTCCACTAAATGAATTTAATAAAGAAATTACAATTAATTCTTAATATTCGGTGAGTAAGTACTAAGTGGGTGTCCTAACGACCGATGTATGTGACGAAAAGGCGCCGCGCCGAATCTGCTGGTTGGTTTTATTGGATGTCCCAAGTTGGGTTGCGCAATCCGTTCACAGTAACCGAATGTATGGTGATGACGTATCTGGGAGGCACTCACAGATATAACATGCTGGTTGCTGTTGTTGTTGATGGTGGTTGTTGTTGTGTTACTTTTTTCGCATAGATGTTTCTAGGGATCAATATCCAATTTAACTAAATGACTAGACGACATCCAGCCATCTGGTTATACGTTGCGTTCAACGACTTGACTGGTTTTCTTTCAGTCATTTAATTGAATGCCGTGGCGTTTGGCCTAGGCGTCCAATTGAATGGTGAATTTAACTACATGGCTGCGACATATACAGTGTGTCCGGACATGGACTAGCGATATTCTAAATACTTAAATATAAACTATTTTAAAGTACAATTACACTCTAGGCTTGGGTCCAATACACTTCCTTGCTATGTGGCTGCCATTTTTGTTTTTTTGTTGAAATATGCTCTATGCGAGTACAAAAAAAAATCATATATCTCAAAGTTTTAGTCATACTGAGATAAAAATAAGCTTATTTGAAAGGCAATAATATTGTCTACCATCTGCATTACAAAGCAATGTGTTCACAATTCCACAACTTTTGAAAAAAAATGTGAAAGTCGAAAAATGATAAGAAAAATTATGCAATTCAACCAATAATTGTTAATTACTACAAAAACATACCCTACAACTTTTTTATTTTTTTTACTAGCACAACTGTATGTCTAATACTTTAAGAGTTATTGTTGTTTGAACATAGCGTATGCGCAAGCACAAAAGGCCTTTGTCGGAACCCTAAACAGGAAATCATTAAAAACACATAACATTCATATTGAATTTTATTTAAAGTTTTTTCCAATATTAAACTACGATTACATAACGGGGAAGTGTATTGGACCCAAGCCTAGAGTGTAATTGTACTTTAAAATAATTTATATTTAAGTATTTAGAATATCGCTAGTCCATGTCCGGACACACTGTATAACTAAATTAAAAGGAAAACTATCACGGCTAAGTTATCTCTGTTAGTTTTAGAGTAATAGTCGCCAAACTTTTAAGGTTTGTACTTGTTAAATTTTGTTCAAAATACAAAAAAAATACCTACTTAGGTGAAGTGCGGTCTACGGAACCCTACCTTGCGCGTGACCCGACACTCGCTTCGTCGGTGACTAAGTAGAATGGGACTGGCAAAGGGCGAACAACTACTACGGATAATTTTAGCCTGTTAAAGTTCGTTCATTTTTGTACGAACAACTTAATCTTTTTTTTTTTCTGTGGGGTGGGAAATCATCCAATGAGTGAAGCGGGAGGATGTGTCAGACTTACCCCACGCACCCCTGTTCCTTCAGACGCCTTCAGTTGTCTCTGTGCCAAGGGCCACGGTAACTCTATTTCGAATTTATCCGTGAACTCAGGCAGTTGACGTTCATCTGGACCTAATTGGTAGGATAACGTTGAAGGATAAGATTTGGATTTATTAAGGCTACCAAATATACAAAAATAAATCAGAGTAATGATTATAATCTGGTTTTCATAAATACCTGTACACAATTGTAGATCTTATAACTTCAGATAATTTATTATATATTTGGATACTTCAATATTCTGGGGTGTGCGTACGCGCAGCGGAATGTTGTTGAATTTAAAGATTTTAATTATGCAGATATTTAGTGTATGACGTCGTATAATTGTGTATGGTAAAAAAAAATTTGTGCACGCAACCATTGTGGAGAAATTCACCAAAAACTGATTCCGCTGGGCGAACGTTGTCCTGGCGGAACTTTTTTTAATCCATAGACTTTAGAAGAAAAGAGATGTGTCCAAAAATTAGTGTGTATTTGTGTGTAATTGTGTATGTATGAATAAAACTAGTGCATGCATAAACTTCGAAGAAATTCAAGTTTCCGCTACGCGAACGTTTGGCCATTAGCTAGTTTTCATATAAAGCGCTTACATAGAGAACTGTAGATTTTTACATACGTTGTTTTGAATTTGTTTATATTTGTTTAAAAAACAGATTTAGAAAAAATCGTAGGGCTTAGAAGATAAAAATATAAACGTAAAATACGCTTATTAGGTCTTAGTTCTTAAAGTATGCACTTTGGGGTCTAGATTTTCACGTTAATACAAACCTTGTAAGTGTCTGCAACATGTTGCCAAGTATCAATGATGTTCCGTTAGTAACTAAAGAGTTATAGGACAAATTTACCATGAACAGATCACTGTTTACAAAGCAGTCAAATATCACGACGTTCTGAAGGAATTGCATGGTAATATGTATGTCAATAATTAGTGTATTCATTCAACTATTCTTATGCAAAATTTCATGTCATTAAATTCAGTAATTAAAGAAAAACAATTATAATACTGACGAAGCATCGAAAACCTACATAACCCGACCAAGTTCGGATGGCTACAAAAAAGCGGCCGTGCAATATATTTAGGTAACATCCCAAAATTTACAGTATAATACCGGTATTGAATTGGTATAGGTGATAACACAATTGTTGTTTCGATATAATTTATAGGTCATTTATTTTTGTACACCTACTTTTTTAAATGTATTTGACTATAACAGAAAGTAGGTACTATTTACGTAGGTACTTTATTTAAATAAGCGCTTGAGACTTGAGATATAATCTAAATATATTATTTAAGACAAATAAAATTCATACAGCTAATTTCTATTGAAGATTTCACGGATCAGGATTCTAACTATAGACCCCTTAGGGAAATTAAATATTTACCACATGTAAGTATGTACTACTGTTTAGGTAAATATTTATCATATTGTAGCTTATTACACTATTTAACCAATAGACTAGGCATGCACGAGCGTTCCCCTTTGCAACTTTAGTGGATCAAACAATCTAATAACTTAAAAAAAACATATTCTTGAATCGATTTTTTTTTCTTATGTATGTGAGCGTGTTCCCCCGCACCCCACCAAAATATGCAGAATTATTTTGTTCGAAGTTCGGTACGCTTAATCCTTTAGTTAAATAGTCTAAGTATTGTAGTTATGAATTGATCAAAAATATTCTTGTGTGAAAAAATAGACAACGCGCTGCGCGCAACGAGCGATAGGCGGCTTCCCGCTTAAAACGGTACTGTTATCCTTGAAGAAAAGAGAGGGCAATATGTTGTAAATATTAGGTATACCTACTTATAAATGTTGAGGTTATTTACAGTATTTGCTACTCATTTAAGAATATTTTCTTGAAAATACCTTTTTTATACCAATGTTTTAGTTTATAAGCACTTTTTTAATGTTGATCAAATCTAAACAACTGAATAGGTTAGTTATGTGATGTGATTTTAATTTTTATTGAAGCTCGAAATATTATACTTACCCTAAGTTTCGTCATCCACGCGAACGAAGTCGCGGGCAAAAGCTAGTTCATAATCTATTTTAGTTAAAAAACATTTAAGTCTATTGCTGTCATTGCAAGCGTTTGTTAACGTCATTATAATTACATAATTAAGTATTATATGTAATTAAAAATATTTTTGTACGCGGATATTTAAATAGAGAAGTACTTGTTAATTGAAGATTTGTTTTTATCGTAGATAGTGGCGTTATTATTAAAAAAATTGTTTTCATTCAAGAATAGAATAGAATACTCTTTATTATGTACGCCATATAAATGCAAGCAAGCAAGAAACAAGAAACAATCAATCAATTCAATCAAGAAATGCAATTGTTTTATTTTTTCCTAACGCTTGTGTGCGCAACTGTACCATATTAATAAATACTATATTGGAAGGTTAAGAACGTTTCTTAGATATATGGCACGGCCTTTTTTTGGTAGCAATCCGAACTTGGTCGGGTTATGTAGGTTTTCGATGCTTCGTCAGTATTATAATTGTTTTTCTTTAATTACTGAATTTAATGACATGAAATTTTGCATAAGAATAGTTGAATGAATACACTAATTATTGACATACATATTACCATGCAATTCCTTCAGAACGTCGTGATATTTGACTGCTTTGTAAACAGTGATCTGTTCATGGTAAATTTGTCCTATAACTCTTTAGTTACTAACGGAACATCATTGATACTTGGCAACATGTTGCAGACACTTACAAGGTTTGTATTAACGTGAAAATCTAGACCCCAAAGTGCATACTTTAAGAACTAAGACCTAATAAGCGTATTTTACGTTTATATTTTTATCTTCTAAGCCCTACGATTTTTTCTAAATCTGTTTGTTAAACAAATATAAACAAATTCAAAACAACGTATGTAAAAATCTACAGTTCTCTATGTAAGCGCTTTATATGAAAACTAGCTAATGGCCAAACGTTCGCGTAGCGGAAACTTGAATTTCTCCGAAGTTTATGCATGCACTAGTTTTATTCATACATACACAATTACACACAAATACACACTAATTTTTGGACACATCTCTTTTCTTCTAAAGTCTATGGATTAAAAAAAGTTCCGCCAGGACAACGTTCGCCCAGCGGAATCAGTTTTTGGTGAATTTCTCCACAATAGTTGCGTGCACAAATTTTTTTTTACCATACACAATTATATGACGTCATACACTAAATATCTGCATAATTAAAATCTTTAAATTCAACAACATTCCGCTGCGCGTACGCACACTATTCTGGGCTATTTCTATACATCTGAGTCTCTGCACTGGTAGAATTAATTTAGTTTTGCAGCGCTCATTCTTATCAAAATTATATAGGTTTAACGCATCAATTAGCAGACACAGTTAAAATCCTATTGTTGCATTACCTTATGGATATGCGAGGGGTCTGACCCATTAAATTGTTTTTATGAAATGTGGCTATTTATCATAGGAGAATACAGGGCAATGCAAGGATTTTTCCCTGAATGAAGTGAGGTTTACAGCTAGCTCTAGGTTTAATGTGAAATATTATGCGAAAACATTTCTTTTGGGAAGACATTTCATCTCTATTATTTTACATGCACTGTTTATGTCACCGGGTTACTAGGATTTTTAAAAAGAAAGTGTTTATAATCTCGCAACATTTATTACAAATGTAAAATAATCATAACATCTCTGATCACAGTAGCAAGTTGCTACTAATTATCTTAAACAACTACAAACATAATCTGTTCCGTCACCAAGTCTGATAACAAACATTCACATTTAGTTCCCACCTGGAGATAAAGTCCTTTATCAAAATTCAAAATCTGCCACTACAAAGGCTACAAGTTGCCTGCAACATAAAACAGTAAGATGCTGTCTCAACTATAAACAATTTAAGTAAACCCAGTGGGGGCACCACTGGGTTTTATCAGTTTTGATTTGACAGTACATGAAATTCAATAGGTTTCTAAGAACTCCACGGTCAAAAGCATTCAGGCCTGCTTTTAATTTCTGCCATAAGTCCGCGTTCAACAAGTGGCATCGTGAAGCGGTCGAACACCAGCCCGCTACACACGTAGACGGGGCGGGCGAGCCCCGCCGACAGCCGGCAGGCCAGCGCCGCCACCGCGCCCTCCGCGCCCAGCAGCGAGCAGGCTAGCGGGGCACGGCCGGCGCCTTCCTCGCGAGCCGGCATGCCCAGTGCTACCTCGGAGAGTTGCGCCGCGCCGCCGCTGCCCACCCATAGCAGCAGAGCGCCCTCCACGCGCAACGACGATACTCTGCATACCAGCTCGCCACTCCATATTTCAAACTGATGAACGCGCCAGTTACTGGCCTTGTATGTAATCCGTTTTCGAGAACTTGTGACTTGAGGAGAGCTGCCCAATTCCATTTTTGTAAAAAATAGCAATCAACTTCTTTGTTCAATAGAATTTAAGAAAGCATCTATGTGTTTTACGGTATTTTAGAAATTGTTGCATATCACTGTGACATTAAGTCAGAAATTAGAAAGCACAGATTTTTTTTTTGTTTTGGTTACAACAGCTACCTGCCACTGTCACTCTTGACAGACACGACACTGTCTAACTGTCACATTGACATATAAATTATATGGACTAGGCATACCTACACTGCCCGGGGGTGGAGGATAAATTCGAAAGAGTTACCTCGCCCCCGGGCACTCGAGGCAGGGAGGAACAGGGGTGGGTTTTAGTCAGTAAGAGTCTGACACACCCTTCCGCTCCACCCTAGAGCGGAAGAAGTCATAGGATGATTTCCCACCCCCCAAAAAAAAAAAAAAAAAAAAAAAGGCATACCTACAAGAAAAACGTGCCATACCTACACTTCACTGAGAGGATAAAATGGCGGATAATAGGGTAGCCCATATCGATATCTCTTTATTAAAAACATCGATAAAAGATTGTGAGAATGTTTTCATATTGTTACGGTACAATATGAACGGGTATTTTTACCAGTGGCATTGAGGTAATATGTTACTACGTAATAGAGAGGCTATCATAAAAGCAAAGGAAATGCTTCATTTTGACTAGAGTAACTAATGTTCGCGCTGAAACAATAATTAGTCTTCTACTAAGGTTTAGTTTTCTTGCGACCAGGAGGTCAGAAGAGCCATGATTTTCCAGAACCCCGCAATACGTAGTTTCCTTTTTACCCGACTGCGTGACGCAAGGGAGGGTAATGTGTTTATCAGCCTATGTATGTATTTATGATTAAATGTATGTATATTTGTTCCTTTGAGGTGTTTTAGAGACCGAAAGCGTGGGCCGATTTTAATAATTCTTACGTCAATTGATTTGTTCTTGTGAGTGCTACTAATGACATGACAGTAATCAAAATAAAATATGGCGACCACCAGACTCCATAAATTATAAAAAAGAAAAAAATGAAAGTCGACTAACTATATTAAGTGGGGTATCAAAATAAAGGGTTCGAGGAGGCTATTCCAAAAATCTAACTTACTGAAGTGTATAAAATAAAAATAAAAAACATTTTCAAAAACCCGACTTAAAAAATCAAATGAAAAGTTCCAAACAAGTCACTTTTCAAGCAGTCTGATGTAGTTGGTTGCATGAAATCAATAATTGAACTAAAATAATTCCCACCAACTTGTTTTCCAGCCAGGTTTTTTTAAATAATATTTTTTTTTATTTGAAGTCAGTTTTTTTTAGTGTCTTGGAATTTATGCTTTTAGCTATTACAAGAAACGAAATGCAGTAAGTAGGTACATCGGATATTTTGTGTCAATTAAAATGAAATGTAAAAGTAACAGTATTAGTGTTATTCTAGAACCTTGCGTTAAGTAGACCTTCGAGACGGAGGCAACAAGTTCAAAGAAAACAAATGACGCTGAATCCGCAGTGGGCTCCTGGCACGGATATCTCCAATACATATGTTATCTAACATGTAGATGATTTTTGGGTTTTAATTAAAAGTCAACAATAATTATAATAAAGTCTTTAAATGAAACAAATCAATCTCATTCATTTCTGAACAATACAATTGAAATTAATACGATTACGAATACGATTGAAAATTGTTCAGGTAATTTCTGTGTGATATTCTTTCAGTAGAGTAGTAGTAGTTCTTCCCACAATATTTGTATCTCAAATTCATGTATACCTCTATTACACTTTTAATTAATAAACAAAGCTTGGGGTTTTGAATTTAAAAAGTTTTTTTTTTTCCTTTGATATCTATCAAAGATTTAAAAGGGAAAGAAATTATTACTGAAGAGATTTTTTTTTCGTTTGTTTTCTAACTTTCTCATTAAGTCTCTTTTTGGACTTTTCTTCTTGGACTGTTTTTGACATTTGTCCTTTAATTTCTTAATAATTTTAAATGTGTACCTGAAATCAAATAAAATAAAAGTAAGCTTTAATAGATATTGAAGTCAAGCGAGAGATATCTCCCACATAGTCTTAATTCAGTCGATGACATATTATCATTGAGATCAAATTCGCAAATAATGATGACAAGAAAAACTGAAGCTAGTCATACCGATAAATCTGGCGCAGCAGAGGTGCTAGCGGCTAAATCTGGTGCAGCGGAGACGTTAGCGGCTAAACCTGCCGCAGCGGACGTGCTGGTGACTAAATAGCATATTCAGAGCACCATATCCAGATGTTGAGAGTTCATCTTGATTTTGATCACTTTCAATTAAAATGCCAGACATATTTGATGGAATTGCAGGCTGTAAACAAGCAATAAAATTATTAATATGTTTGATGTTTCTCAGTTTTATTATTAAGATTGTTACTTATTATTTTAATGGCCTCATTTAATTTGCAATTTGTAGGTTGAAAAGAGTTCTCGTTCGGTCTTTGAGTGCACTTCTCACTCACTCGCTCAATAGCTCACTAGTTCAGTAGCTCTCGAGTGGATAATGCTAAATAATCGTACATAAGCTCACTTAATGTTCACCTCACCCAAGTTTTCACAGAGAAATTTTTACAGAATGACACTGCTAATATACTTAAAAGTCCATTCTAATATAATTTAAAAGTCCATTGACACAAAAAGCAGATTACTGGTGACATTAAAAAACTCCTTTAAAAGGAGTATGTACGTATGTACTTAGTGCAACTAAATATACAAGTTTGTCTTATTTTGGCATTTAATCTTAGGACTACACTCAAACACACTCTTTGTACCCGTTAGGCAAGTGTTGCACTTGAAGTCATCACCATCATTTATCACCCACTACGCAATCATTATATAACAAACAATGTTACTTACCATTAAGGTTCGTGAACGTAAAGCATCGTCACGCAGTGTCACTTTATTCAGTGTCCGGTTGAAACATGATTCTCTTCAAAGTGAAGGGAACAGGTTATGAATTGTTTTTGTTGACATCTTAGTTACAACACTGATTGTTTCCAGCAAAGTTTTCTTTTTTCGTTTATTAGCAGGCAGCCTTAAAAGTAAAACGTAAAACCAATAAAGAACCATAATAATATAGCATTATCGATAAACAAAAATGTCATGCATGCACTACTCTATCCCTACAAAAACCAAGAAAATGATTTCACGAAATACAACTGTTAAAAAGAAAGGCAAACGGGAAATTATGAATGCTTTTTACATACACTCTTCAACGAATACAGAATCATTTGTTTAATAACTAAATCTAAAGATATTTCACCTAAAATTAAGTATACGTACTGGTGCAAAGTTATCTTCGGGTGATTTCAGCTTCTTTTGATGCTAAATCCGATTATATTGCAATTGGGCATCTTGCTATTGACGACTTCCACTAAACAACCGAGTTCAAACGCAATAACACAGCAAAATTACTCCAAAATTCACAAAATATATCCATTGTTTACGAGCATTTGACAGTTGACGTACCTAACTTTGGTACCAAACACCGAGAGGATAAAATGGCGAACTGGCCGCAAATAGGTATTTCAATGACGATAGGAATGAAGGGTTGCCAAAATAGTAGCTGTCAAAAATACTACTAGCCTGTTTCACTTATGCAAAATTAAGAAAGTTAAAAAGAGATAGCAGTATTTTTATGATTTTGGCGTCGATATGCCACATATTTGTATAACTGTTTTTTCTATAGTTAAACATGTCCAGTCCATATAATTTATATGTCAATGTCACACACAGGCATTGACATTTTTTTTTTTTTCCTTCGCCCTTCATGGGCAGGCTAAGGTCTTGGACCATACCGCCTCGTCTTCAGTGCTTATTATCTTTCTTGTTTATAAGTAAGGCCAAAGCCTCGTCTTCAGTTTAATCCTTCTTGTTCAAAAGTAAGTAAGGCCGAAGCCTCGTCTTCAGTTTTATCCTTCTTTTTTCCATTAGAATGTAGATGTAACACATTCTAATATTTTTTGCAGTATTTGGCAACAAATGTGTCGAGTCAGCCTTCTCGGCAAACTTCACTGAGGTAGTCAATACTACAATAAAATTCTCAGCTCCATTTGCCCGAGATCGCGCCTGTTTCAAAGATTCTACATATTGTCCATTTACGTTGACACTTGAGACACAAAACTACACCAATTTTACATCACAATATCCACTAGGAATCAATAAACGAATAATTAAAACAGCCACTGAACTTCACTCGACAAAATCCCGCCAAAAAACCCACAGGCATTGACATATAAATTATATAGTTTTTTTTTTCTTCGCCCTTACTCGGGCAGGCTAAGGTTATAAACCATACCGCCTCGTCTTTTTACTTTTTGTTCCATTAGAATGCAGATGTAACACATTCTAATGTTTTTTACAGTAATTGGCAACAACTGTGTCGAGTCAGTCTTCTCGGCAAACTTCACTGAGGTAGTCAATACTACAATAAAATTCTCAGCTCTATTTTACCGAGATCGCGCCTGTTTCAAAGATTCTACATATTGTCCATTTACGTTGACAGTTGCGTAGACACTCGAAACACCAAAACTTTATCCACTAGGAATTTTACATCACAATATCCACTAGGAATCAATAAACGAATAATTAAAACAGCCACTGAACTGCACTCGAGAAAATCCCTCCAAAAACTCTAAATTATATAGGATTTATAAGTCATAGTCCAGTCATTTAAGCTTAAATTAGGTAAGAATCTCGGAATTCGAGATACCCAGCTGTAAGTCTGTAAATACTTGTATATTGACACCCTAAAAGTTGTCTCAAAACCTACATATGGTAGGGTGTACGCAACTATTAAATTTCAAGGTCAAAGGTCACAAAAATCGGTTTTTTGCGCTTTTTTTGTAAATATCTCATTTCCTATGGGTTTTTTGCTATTTGTATCTATTATCAATATTGCAGAATACAAAATTCTCTACAAATTTTGATTAATAAATTTTTTTATACGGTAAACCGTTTTCGAGATACAGGGCGGAGAGCGCGCGGTCACAGCATCACTTCATCACTAAAAGTTTTGATAATTATCCTCATTCCAAAACACATATTTTATTTCTGCACACATTAAGTGGCTGTGACACAACTTCTGCGCTTTTTAAAAAGGGAAAAAACACATTTTTAAAAGTTTTTGAGAAATTGACAAAGGATGAACTATGTTGAAGATCTGTGGCAAAACGTCAACGTCAGTAGTTGTCAAAGTTGACTTTTCTATTAAAAAGGGTTGATTAAAAAAGGTGCAGTCTAAAGGACGTGATAATTATGATCTTTTATTTAACACATTCCTAAATCCGCAAACGAACCGAAATATTATCAAAAAACCATCCAGAGATTCGGTGACGGACGCTGTGCGACCGTGAGCTTGCTGGACATCTGGCGACCGTGACAATATTAAGAGATTGAAATTTGTAATCCAGACACGCCACACCAGCACAAGATGGAAGCCGCCGGTGTGGGGGGGGGGGGGGCGGGGGGGGGGTATTTTAATACAACAAAGAAAGAAGCATTCTACGAAGACTTTTGACGATCACGGCCAACACCATCGAAGGAACTTTCAAAACCGGTGAAGCAAAGGTGACCGAATTAAGATGTGAGTTTAACAAATTAAATGACCTAAACACACGAATTTCACAATTATATTCGAAAATAAAAGACGCAATATTAGATAATGAAAGTACAGAGGCGCAAATTGAAAAAGAGATCTTGACGGCGGATATAAAAACTACATACGAGATAATTTTAAATAAATCTGCCAACATAAACACAAGCAGAGGTCCCACACAAAATAGATATTTCAAGCTGCCAGAGATAAAATTTCAAAAATTCGATGGAGGTATTCGTAATTGGTTATGTTTCTGGGGTCAGTTTTCAAAAATAGATAGGGACTCAGGGTTGGATGGTGATGATAAAGTGTACTATCTAAAACAGAGTATTGAAGTTGGAACAGACGTCTACTCATTAGTAATGAGCTATCCTCCATCAGGGAACACATACAAAAAATGCATAGAGGAACTCAAACAGAGGTATGCACGAGAGGAATTGTTAATCGAGGTTTATGTTCGAGAATTACTTGCATTAGTTTTAAAAGGAAAACCCAACCTTGTAGAGCTCTAAGATACACTGAATGCGAATTTAAGAGCCTTGGAAAGTCTCGGCGTCAGTAAATATCAAGCATTTATTCTGCCTCTTATAGAATCTGCCCTGCCCCCTGATATTTTAAAGATTTGGGAGCGACAGAAGGGACATTTACAGACCAAAAACCCAGAGGAAGTCCTTGTAAACCTGATGTGTTTTTTAAAAGCAGAGAGCTTACAAAGAGTTGAAATAACTAGAAATCTGGCTCAAACTGATCTCAATGGCAAAGAGGCCACCGCTAGCTGCCTTATAGCTTATAGCACACAATACTGATACAAAAAAGGAAATGCAACACAAAAACAACTGCCTAGGGTGCGATAAAAATAATCACTCAAGCGCTGATTGTTATAAGCTGCACAATCTCACCGTGGAGGGAAGACTGGAAATTGTAAGGAAGAAAAAGGCATGTCCCATATGTCTGAAGCTTGGACATCATCCCAAAGCATGCAGAGCGTACGTGAAATGTTTTATATGTCAGAAGAGGCACTCTACAGCACTTTGCACTGAGAAAAAGGAGATGAAGTGTCGTACCTGTTCGAGCCCTATTTGACAGCGGTTCCCAAAGGAGCTATATTCCAGAAAATGTTGCAAAGAAACTGGAGCAGATACCCGTACGACAGGAGAAGATGAATCATTGCTTGTTTGGTAACATAAAAACTAAAATAGAACCTCACAATGTTTATAATGTAATGGTAGAAAATTTTAATTCAAATTTTACAATGAATATTGAGGCCCTCAGCCAAACTTCAATTTGTGGAAATATTCCAAAATTAAATTTAAATAATGAGACATGTAAAATTTTAAAAAGGCATCAGATCTCCTTACCTGATACAAAATCTGATATATCAGAAATAGGCATTCTAATAGGAGCTGATTTTGCAGGGTTCATGTTGACAAGTAGTATTATTGTGATGGAAAATGGATTGGTGGCAATTAAAACTAAATTGGGTTGGACTATTCAGGGCAGGCAAATTAGCACTTCATGTGACAGTACCGTTTCATCTATGTTTTGTATGTCTACTAACAATAATTTAACAGATTTTTTGACTCTTGAAACTCTTGGCATACGTGATCCGGCAGAGATGAAGTCTAAAGCGCAAGGTGAGGTTGACGCAGTGAGCTGCTTCAAAGAGACAGTGGCGACACTATCGGATGGCAGATATGAAGTGGAGCTTCCATTCAAGGTCGGTTTTGATGATATATTATCTACCTAATTATGATATTGCATAGAAAAGGTTGGCTTTAAATACTAAAAAGCTGATTTCAAGTGGTAAATACCAAGACTATGATGCGATAATGCAGGAGTGGCTAAGACTTGATATTATTGAACCTTCTGATATGCATCATGGTAATAAAGTTGGTCATTATTTGCCACATAGAGCTGTACTTAAAGAATCTAGTCTGACAAGTAAGATGAGGCCAGTCTTTGATGCCTCCTGTCTGGATAAAAATGGGCTGAGTCTAAATATGTGCTTAGAGAAAGGTATTAATTATATAGAACATATACCTAAACTAATAATTGGATTTAGGAAAGGCGCTATTGGTATAACATCTGATATTACTAAGGCCTTCCTTCAAATTAATGTAGAACCGATAGAGACTATTTAAAGTTCCTTTGGTGGGCAGATGAGTCTCTAGAAAATGTAGTGGAATATAGGCATTGTAGAGTGGTGTTTGGATTAACATGTAGTCCGTTTTTACTCTCAGCAACGCTAATGCACCACTTAGATAACATATCAGATAAGTATGAACAAACAGCTCAGCTTCTTAAGAACTCATTTTATGTAGATAATTGTCTTACAAGTTTAGAATCCGAGGAAGAGGCACGCAGGTTTATAGAGGAAGCAATAGAAATCATGAAAGCAGCACAGTTTGATCTGAGAATGTGGACAACGTCACCACTTCATATCAACGAACCTGGTAAGGATATTATATCAGTACTAGGCCTGAACTGGAACACAGTCTATGATGAGCTTTCATGTAACATTGGTGATCTGCCTCTTCCAGAGACGTTAGGTAGGTTAACTAAAAGAGTCGTGCTTTCATTGACTCATAAAGTATTTGACCCCATAGGATTTACTTGCCCTGTCACCTTGGCCCCGCGGCTTCTGCTGCGAGAAATGTGGATCCGGGAGTTAACCTGGGATGAACCTTTACCTCAGGACTCAGCACATAAATTCCTAAGATGGTATAGTCATTTAAAATATTTAGAACAGTGTAGAATACCTAGGAGACTGGCTGGTAACAAATTGACTGACTGCAAACTAAGCTTACATATGTTTTGTGATGCTAGTAAATTTATCTTGGAGTCCTCCTCGACGACGGACTTCATTTGGATGACCACATTAATAAGATTTTGAACAACGCTTATCGGATGTATGGTTTTGTGATGAGATCTGCAGAGGAATTTGTGCGCCCTTCTACCTATTTATATCTTTACAAGTCGTTGATCAGATCACAACTTGAGTACGAAGTGCCAGTGTGGAATCCCTTATACAATAAATATTCGGAACAAATTGAAAAGGTTCAGAGGAAATTCATGAAAGCCATGCATTACCGTTGCTTCCATTCTTATTTATCATACGATGAATTACTTAAAAAGTATAAACTACTTTATTTAAAATCAAGACGCACTCTCCTAGAGACTGGATTATTGTTTGATTTGTATAGCAATGTATATGACTGCATTGATATTCGCAACAAAATAAGTTACATAGTTCCAAGGACTGCGGTTCGTCGAAAGGCACGTCCCCTGTTTGCAGTGTCCTCCTGTCACAATAATGCAGGTGAGCGGGCACCTCTGAGGCGACTTACCCGTAATTTTAATGATAATTTCAATCATATTGATATATTTGTTCTCTCTGCTCGTAAATTCAAAAACAATGTTAGAGAAGAGTAGAATAGAATCACTTAAATTGTAAAATTATAATAATTATTTTCACGTGTTTTTCCTATTTTTCTAATGTTCCACTAATGTTTTTGTACTCAATCTAAAAGCAGCTTAAAACAATGTGTTTGAAATTCTGAACTGTTGTGGTTTGTTAGTTTTATGTAAGTTTAAATCGCACACAATGCAAATATTCTAAATTAGTATTCTGTGGAAAATGTTGCTGGTTACACATTAGATCACATTTCATTTTATTGTTTTTTGTAATTTGCAATGTGTCACTGTTGGTTTTCCCTAATAAATAAAATAAAAATAAAATAAATATGCAATGGCTTGTTGCATATTCTTACGGGCTGAAAAAGGCGATGACGTCACTGTTCAGTTAGTCGTAGCAAAGTCTAGGCTAACATCACCAAAAATAATTTATATCCCTAGACTTGAGCTTATGGCTGTGGTGATTGGTGTAAGACTACTGACAGAAATTAAGAAAAGCTTAAATCTAGCCTGTGACGAATATTATTGGACTGATTCTAGCGTCGTTTTATATTGGATATGCAATAATTTATCATGGAATATATTTGTAGGCAATCGCGTTAAAGTGATAAGAGAATGTACTAAAACAGGAAAATGGTCTCATATTATCTCTCAACTGGGCTGATCTGCCGTCGTGTAGTTGCAATGCAAAGCAGTTGCTAGAGAGTCGATGGGTTGAAGGTCCATAATTCTTGCTGCACAGTCCTGAAGAATGGCCGAGTTCCCCGGTGACAGCAAATGAAGCAGAAGCTAAAAAAGAACTGAAAAAGACAGCTAAGTTAAACTGTTTCATTAATGTCTCAGCTGATGAGAACTTCTCAGATATTTATATTTCAGTAAATATAGTAAGATTGTGCGTGTAATTGCCTGGATAACCAGATTTGCAGATAAATGCCTGAAAAAGAAAGTTAGTGAATTAAATAATAATGACATTACAAGTGAGGAATATGAGGAAGCTGAAAGAAAATTATTCCTACTACTACAACGCGAAAGTAATGATATCCTGGAGTCGAAATGTAAGAATATACATACATTTCGAGACCAAGAACAGTTGTTAAGAATTAAAACTAGGCTATTATTATTATCCGACATGCCTGAAAACACCAAATATCGCATTTTATTGCCGGCTAACAATGTTATAGTACGCAAGTTAATAGAACGGAAGCATATTGACCTACAACATGCAGGTTCAAACACTTTAATTACCAATATCAGAAAATCATATTGGATTTTTGGTATTCGTAGAGTGGTTAGGTCAGTGTTGGCTAACTGCATGTTATGTAAGAGATACAGAGTGAAACAGATGCAAGCACCTGTTGCGCCCTTGCCTGTGGATCGGATGCAGAGCTCCTTACCTTTTGAAGTGTCAGGAGTAGATCTTGCAGGGCCTCTTTTATTGAAAAATGGTGAAAAGTGCTGGTTTGTCCTATATACCTGTGCTGTTTACCGTGCAGTACATTTAGAACTAACCCTATACCTAACATGTCCTGCGTTCCTTATGACGCTAAGAAGGTTCATTGCTAGGCGAAGCCGAATAAAGATAATATATTCAGACCATGGTACTAACCTTGCAGGTACTAAGAACCTATTGGATGGTATAGATTGGGATAAAATTCAACAGGAAACATGTTCTGAGAAAATCAAGTGGAAACTCAATGCACCCACGGGTGCTTGGTGGGGAGGTTTTTTTGAACGGCTTATAAGAATAATGAAAAATCTGTTGCGCAAAGTTTTAGGGAGAGCTAGTGTAACTTATGACGAGCTTTATACGTTGCTGTGTGAATGTGAGTCAATAATGAATAATCGACCACTCACTTACGTTCAGGATGATAGTGCCGCTTCTTTGGAGCCCTTATCTCCAGCTTGCTTTCTGCAACCATTACGTTCAGACACAATTGACCTAGATTACCTTGACTCAAAAAGCTTGAATGTCCGACAATACCTACAAAAGTTGCGCGACGATTTTCGTCGTAGGTTTAGGACAGAGTGTTTGAACTAGTACAAAGAGGTAAAGAGAGAGGTAAGTACGATGAGCTCAGAGAAGCCCAGGTAGTATTAATAGAAACAGAGGAGAAAAGAATCAAATGGCCCCTTGGTGTTGTTGCCAAGGTATACACTGGAAAGGATGGTATTAATAGGACAGCTTCAATTAAAACAGCTTTAGGCTAAAAGGTGACACCCATACAACGTTTATATTCTTTGGAAATTTCATCAAGTGAGGCGACAGATCTGCCGGTCCCAAAACAAATCCAAGAAAAGGACGGAAAAGGTAAAAAGGCACATACTCCTATAAATAACACTGTGCAAAATCCAGTATACGCGAAGGATGGTTGTACCACGCATGTTCCCAGTGAGCCAGAGAAAGTCACACGACATGGCAGGAGAGTAGTGATACCTAGTAAGTATAAAATATAAATATTGACAATTACATGCTCTACATGAATGCTAATTATTTTTTTTTTCTCAATTCATTTCTAATTATTTTGTTGAAGTTGTGGGCTGGCACCAATTTTTTTTTTCTGTTCTATCTGTGTTTGGAGGGACACATTCAAAATTGAATTATTATTATTTAATATGCAAAACAACTTGTGATATTGTAACAAAGATTTATAATCTATTGTGTCGCAGAAGTGAGACTGATTATTGTATTGTGTCTATTTCATTAATATTTGAATTTTTATTTGTAATTTCGGCCTCAACAACAGTTTTCCAAAGAGTCCTTTGTAATTTGAATTGTATAATTTAATTGTAATAATTTTCCAGACATTATTAATTTTGAACTTTTTTGGGGTTCGGAGGATGTTGAGGATCTGTGGCAAAACGTCAACGTCAGTAGTTGTCAAAGTTGACTTTTCTATTAAAAAAGGTGGAGTCTATAGGACGTGATAATTATGATCTTTAATTTAACACATTCCTAAATCCGCAAACGAACCGAAGTATTATCAAAAAAACATCCAGAGATTCAGCGACGGACGCTGTGCGTCCGTGAGCTTGCTGGACAAACTAGCTGCAGCATTTGAGGAAGAAAATTGTTCGGCCCAGAGATTATTAGAGAGTGGAACTCAAACCTTATTGGCAGTCCATAATGCTCCGAAATTGGTGAAAAGTCTGGATCATCTTCGTTATATGCATTACGTCAAGTCTACAAAACTTAATAAACCTGTGCAGCTGTCAAATATTCCACCAACAAGTGCAGCTGCTCATCAACATATCAAACGTGTATATTATCAAGTTCAAACTTGGTTAGGGCATGATTTGGAACCCCAGGTATGGGGTTGGGCAATGCGAAACGATTTTCTGGAGCCTATCATGACCATTTTACCACCTGCTCCAGAAGATTTGCTAAATACAATTTTCTGCAACTGCAAGAGTGATTGTGGTTCGCGATGCGGATGCAGGAAAGCGGGCTTGCAATGCTCTTTAGCTTGTGGCTCTACCATATCAGAGCGACATTAACGAAGATGGAACCTTTGACCCCGAAATCATGGAAGAACTTGAGACAAATGTCGTTGAAGACGATAATGAAGACCAGTTTGAAATACAAGCAGCCGGAAGACGACGATGAAGAGGAAGAAGATGATTAAAGGTATAAATTGTAGTTTTTGTACCCTTTATTCCATTGTTTTAACTTTTAATAAAATAAATGTATTGAATGATATTTTTTAATAAAAAGTTTAATTATTAATTAATTTGTTTTTTTTTTCATCATGTAAGAAGTTATTATATTAATTAGGTTAAAATTCAAATATAATTCCTATATTTTCATTAACAATTCTGCAATTACATGGGCAGGTAAGTGTTGTTAAATAAATTAATACTAAATAAAAAGTGGATAGGTTAGGCAATAAATGATAAAATATAATATAGTAGTTAATGAAAATTGACAAATATTTATAATCATTGATTTATCGATAGTTCATCAACTATATAATTATGGCGCGTTTTCGACCCGAGGCACCGGTTGACCTGAAGTGATGCTGTGACCGCGCGCTCTCCGCCCTCTATCTCAAAAACGGTTCACCGTATAAATTTTTTTTTAACAAAATTTGTAGAGAATTTTGTATTCTTAAATACAAATAGCAAAAAACCCATAGGAAATGAGATATCTACAAAAAAAGCGCAAAAAAACGATTTTTGTGACCTTTGACCTTGAAATTTAATAGTTGCGTACACCCTACCATATGTAGGTTTTGAGACAACTTTTAGGGTGTCAATATACAAGTATTTACAGACTTACAGCTGGGTATCTCGAATTCCGAGGTGAACTTACTATAATGACTGGACTATCAGTGGTGGTCACAGAGAGAGTACGATGCGGTGCCTCAGGGGCAGTGCTCTACACGCGGCGCGCAGA
Organism: Polia nebulosa; assembly: GCA_951329385.1. Taxonomy (NCBI): domain Eukaryota; kingdom Metazoa; phylum Arthropoda; class Insecta; order Lepidoptera; family Noctuidae; genus Polia; species Polia nebulosa. The sequence goes on along the minus strand of OX589595.1, from coordinate 284,107 downwards.
GCATCACCTGCCGCTGCTAGTGATGGGTAGCTATTCTAATAACTAGCCAAATAGCGGCTATTAACAAAGTAGTCCCGGCTATGATATCCGTCAACACGATAACTAGCTATTGGCTACTAGCTAGCTAGAATGACCGACAAGTTACGGCACAGCGGGTAGCCACCACAGAATATAATATAACTACCACGTTTTGCAGCCGTCCCAGACTCCCGTTAGCGGCGTTAGCCGGCTAACCAGAGTAGCTCAGTAGTAGCCGATAGTTGTGTGCGCGCTCACGCTCACTGCGCTGAGTAGCGCGAACTTCATTCGCAATTTCGCATCGCACATTCTTTCTCACAATTGTCACAAAATAGATTAGAGAAAGAAAGGACATTATACTTAATAATTTCATTTAGTATACGAAATACGATAGACAGGTAGTTAGTTAGTTTATAAAGGCAAGTAAAGTACAGATGTCTGTACTTTATTTGCCTACAACAAAAGTCTGAGTCGATGTAGATGTTTTGTAAAAGATTTTAGTTCATACCCATATATATAGATGACGCTATTGTAGATATTCGTTTTTTTTTCTTTAATAATAATACGTACGACATTATTGAATTAATTTCTTTTTAAAAGAGTATAAAATAAGAAGTAAATAAAAAACGAAATCATGACATTAACTTATTATGACATCTAGACTTGTTGCGAAAGAACTCGGATCGCAGGGCAGTTGTGTGTTTCTTTTTCAAGTCTTACCTAGCTACGCCGCCGCGCCTCTAGCGCAAAGCAAGGTCGCTATCGCTAGTCGCTATTGTTCAATAGCCAACTGGCCCAAAATAGCTGGCTAGCTAGCTGGCTATTTCACCAGAAATAGCCGGCTAGCTAAGCTTTTGAAATTTCGGCTAGTTACCCATCTCTAGCCGCTGCCGGTGGCGCTGCCAGGTCACCACAAACCAGTTTTTTTTCTTATTATTTACCCCGAAGGGAAGGCTATAGTCTTTTGACCATATTGCCTAGTCTTACGTAGTGTATTTTACTTTTTTTTCAATTAGAATGCAGATGTAACACATTCTAATGTTTTTTGCAGTATTTGGCAACAAATGTCAGCCTTCTCGACAAGGTTCACTGAGGTAGTCAATATTACAATAAAATTCTCAGCTCTATTTTAGAGAGATCACACCTGTTTCAATGATTTCACCTATTGTCTAGTTGCGCAGACACTTGAGACACAAAACAACACCAACTTTACATCACAACATCCACTAGGAATAGCGAATAACTAAAACAGCCATTTAACTTCACTCGAAAAAAGCCCACAAAAAAAAACCTTTTATTCCTCGTGAAACAGGCTAAAGTCAGACACCATGCTGCCTAGTCATCAGTTAGTTCGTATTTTTTTCCTCATTAAGGCCCCTCTCGCGGTCCAGTGGCGCCCTCATTGAATAAAAAATCGTAGCATAGCACAGAAAATAAATATTAGAAAATCCAACTTGACGTTTGTTACAAAGAGGATAAGTAATTTTTATGTTGTTAAAACAGGTCTCAAAATGTTTCGTATCCAAAGTAGTAGGCAAAAGTGTCAGAAACGGCACTTTTGCCGGCGTTTTTGGCACTTTTGCCTACTACTTTGGATACGAAACATTTATTGGGCGCCACTGGACCGCGAGAGGGGCCTTAAAGTGCAGTAACAGATTCTAATGTTTTTGCAGTAAGTATTTGGCAGCAAATGTATCGAGTCAGACATTCTGGCAAGTTTCACTGAGGTAGCCAATTCCACAATAAAATTCTCAACTTCATTTTACCGAGATCGCGCATGTTTCAATGATTCTATTTATTGTCCATTTGCGTAGACACTTGAGACACAAATCTACACCAATTTTACATCACAATCATCATCTGCCTAGCCATTTTCCAACTATCAGTTTTACACCACAAAAAAAAAATATCAACTAGGAATCAATTTGCGAATAATTAAAACAGCTATATAGGTACTGAATTTCACTATGATTTCACTCGAAAAAATCCCGCCAAAACCTCCTGACCTGTCACTGTTGATAATGTTTTTTTTTTTTGTTTTGATTTCGCTTGGTTTGTGCATTTAGCCAGTGTCAAGTTTAGAAAGTATTTTGTTTTTATACAGAATACTGTCACTATGTTTTCTATTAGAATGCAGATGTAACACATTCTAATGTTTTTGCAGTATTTGGCAGCAAATGTATCGAATCAGCGTTCTCGGCAATCTTCATTGAGCTAGTCAATACTACAATAAAATTCTCAGCTTCAATTTACCGAGATCACGTCTGTTTTAATCCACGTATTGTCCAGTTGCGTAGACACTTGAGACACAAAACTACACCAATTTTACATCATAATATCCACCAGAAATCAATTTGCGAAAAATAAAAGCAGCCACTGAACTTCACTCGAAGAAAGCCCGCCAAAAACTCCAATCTGAGTTTGTTTCGGTGTTTCTTCTCAGGATAGTCACCGTGGAAATATCAGCCTCATTTAGCTTAGGGTGGTATTCCACTTATCAAATATCTTTGTCCAATATTTTATGTAGTCTGAGAAAATGGAGGAACGTGGAGCAACTTTTTGTGCTGTTATTTTTATTAAATTATTTAAAAAAAAAAACAAAAAAAGCATTAAGTGAAGGTATGGATCGAAAAGCGAAGAGAAAAAAGCATTCAAGATAAATAAATAATTTCAAGTCGAGGACAAACATTCTTATAAGCGTTTTTTACGTATAAATGACTCAACATTCAATTACGTTAATATGAAAGCATCACCACTAATAGAAAGACAAAATCTTAGTTGACTTGCAGCCATTTTAAGGTTGTTTATGACTATTTTAGTTTCATATCACGTAATATTGTAAAGGCGAAATTTTGTGAGTTTGTGTGTTTTTATGTTTATTTCTTCTTCGTTGTTTGTTCTTAACTACCTCGTTGGTCTCGTGGTCGCGAGCGCGACTGCTGACCGTGAGGTCCCGGGTTCGTCTCCCGGGCCGGGCAAATTGTATCAGCCCGGAGTTTGGAAGTTGGTGGTGTGACACCCCCGTGCCTCGGAAAGCACGTAAAAGCCTTTGGTCCTGTGCCTGATCTTTCCCCGATCGTGTCGGATTGCCCTCCCATCGGAATATGAGAGTGAAGGAACAGAGAGTGCACCAGTGTTTGCACACACGCTTGTGGACTATAATATCTCCTGCGTAAGTACGCAGGAGTTACCCTATGGCCAATCTCAACAGTGATTAGCTAAGTAGCTAATCACTGTTGAGATTGGCCTCCATGATCAGCAGGCGTATTCGCTAACTCAGCTGACATCAATTTGATAGGCTCTTTGCCGTACATTGCTGCTTTGACGTATAAGAAAACCGTAGTGCTTGCCACCGAGCAATGTACTGCATAGAGCCTATCAAATTGATGTCAACTGAGTTAGCGAATACACCTGCTGGATTCGGTCGGGAGGATTATTTACTTCTTCACGCTCAAATAGCTGGACCAATTTGGATGAGGGGTGTAGATAGCTTATACGCTGGATTGACTTTTTATCCCGGACTACAAGGATGACACCGCGGGGTGCAGCTAGTAGTAAATTAAAAATAAATGTTTTTGACATAATAACCCGTTTTGACAGGTGTCTGAACCTGACACCTCAGTGCTGCCAACTGATATACTTATATCTTTAAAAAAATTGGTTGTCTGTAAAGTTGGTTTACGGACGATAGTTTAGCGTGACAACGTCATAGCAAATAATTTATGAAAATATAGACGGCGCATGCGTACAATGAGCGTAACGGGACACTTTTTCGTGCATGCAGCCGGCGTTCATCGATTTATTAGACGTTGTCACGTCAAAAGCGCTCGAGGTCAAGCATGGAATTATTTAGTACTAGCTTTTGCCCACGATTTCGTTGTGGAACAGAGTAAGGGACATAACGAACGTTTTTTCGGCTCTTTGGAGAAACCTAAGATTATTTCTGTTTTCTTAGAAATATTTAAAAACTAGCTTCTGCCAGCGGCTCCGCCCGCGTTTATTTAGTCCTTTACTTCATGATTTTCGTCTCCTCCTAGTTTGTATTTGTATCTATCAATAATCCAGCCCATTTCCGGTCTTCTACTTTCTCATCAGTCTCCACCTTATCATTTACTTACTCAGATAAAGAGTTACGTATTAATTCAGGTTATATTGTTGTTTTAGCACAACGGTGAAAAGTTTTATCGCCGCACTACTGAAAAGTGAATCGTTCAGTTGGCGTATCGTGCGTCGGGGAAAGGTTCAATCGACGACAAACTGAAAAGTGAAACGTTCTGCCAGTGAACCGTTCATCGGAGATTATGTGTCGAAAAATTGTTTCAGAATCTAAATAATTCTACAGGTACAGCCCTGTGACTATCTAGGATTACACGGTTTACGTCTCAAGAAAGAAGTATTATTATTTAGTACAGAGACTTACAGTTTTCGTGGAATGAACACGAGAAGTTCAGTGGCTGCTATAATTGTTCGCAAATTAATTCCTAATGATTACTGTGATGTAAAATTGATGTAGTTTCGTGTCTCAAGTGTTTTTTTTTTTTTTTTTTTTAAATCGTTGCCCCACACTAGGAATTACTCCTGTATCGTGGGTGCGTTCACAAACATGTATACTCACATACACAAGACACCCAGACCCGGAACAACTATCTGTAGGTCATACAAATATTTGTTCCGTGCGGGAATCGAACCCGCGACACGCAGCGCAGCAGCCGAACGCTCAACCACTGCGCCAAACGTGTCGACAAAGTGTTTACGCTACTGGGCATTTTATAATGTGGAATCATTGCAATAGGCGCAATTACTTCTTCTTCGTTTCGTGGTACATCTGATACATTTACATAAATGTTGTTAGATTGTTTAGACCCAGTAGTGGCCTATCACCTTTTCTTCTTCTTTTCGACTCGTGCGGCCCAGTAGTGGCCTTGTTCAGGGTGCAGGTGAAACCACATTTGGAACACTGTAAAGTGGATTATCATCAATCATACATCGGCATTCTGATGCAAAACGAAGTTTTTGTTTAACAAAAAACTAAAAGTTTGACTTAAAGGCCTCAGTAGCCAGTTCAATAAATCCCAAAAGTACACATTCTAGAGATCTCTGATTTCTTCGACTGACGCAGTTAAAGTTAATTGGTTGGAATGGAAAAGGGTTATGATATCGACCAATGAAATATCGACATTTGTATTTCATTATCTACTATTTGTTAATAGATTGGCGTGTGTGTGTGCTATTCGTCGAAACTATTTAAACCAGTTTTTACTTACCAATTAGAAGCAACGGGTTACTAACGTGAAACGTCAAATGATTGCCAAAACTCATTTTGAAGTTGTTAAGCGAGCCGAGTCCACATGCTAGTGCTAGTGGTGAAGTGAACGTGGACCGCCGGGGTTATTGTTTAGATTAAATGTTTTCCTGCCTGTAAAAAACTTATTGAGAAGATACCAACTAAGTACGTGTTGTTAGGTCTTGGAAGTTACAAGATGAAGTATTTTAATTTGTTAATAGTCGGCGTCCTGTTACTTGCAGGTAAGTTGTCTTGTCTACGTCGCGCGTCTATTTCTTATAAGAATATTGATAGTAAATAATACAGTTAACTGTGATTTGTGAAAGACATTTCTTACGATGAAAGTATGTAAATGTTGAAGCCCATTCAAAGTTGTTAAAATCTTCGTACTTTTCGTAAAACATTCAATTAATTCCGTTGCGGCGACTAGAATTTTCTGCAGTAGTCTTTAGAAACATTTGGTCGCAGCATTGCGTCGGTGGTCGGTTGTTACAACACAATGTGATGTTTCAGGATGGTCGACGGCGCAGGAGGCGGGTGCGGGCGTGGGCTCGGTGGAGGAGGTGACGGTGGACGCCGACCTGGGCGCGTCGCGCGAGGGCTCTCGCACCGGTAACTACTCACAGTCATTCTACTGCACACACAGTGCTGGCTCTGTGTTGCTTTAGCAGGTTTTGTTGTTATCAGTTGATGGGAAATCATCAGACGACTTATCCAGCTCTGTGTGGAGCGGGAGGGAGTGTGGGACTCTTAGTGACCGAAACCCACCTGTGTTTCTTCATTTGCCCTTTGCATTTCAGGGCCGCAGTAACTCTTTTGAATTATTCCGAGACAACGTAGCATTGAATTAGTGACACAAGTGATTATAAAATTTTAGTTTTATAGATGGTCAGTTTTAGTATCTGGACCATCTTACTTCTACAGGATAGTGATAGATTCAAGAATAGGAATAACTAGCTAGAAATATTACTAATATTCATTATAGAATGGTGGCCAACGGATATTGTAGCATGGTTTTGCTTGATTATTATAATTGATAAAATAATCTAAGGATTAATTTTCCCCATTTATGACTTATCTAATTCAGTAAACACACTGATAATAGTTTAGTCAAGTAGATTGAAACTTACTACTATGAGTTTAAATGTATTTTATAACGTCAACCACTTACTCGTAATTCAAGCAGATTAAGATCTTAATATTAGGCATGTGTACTCCTTGATATGGCAGACATGGTAAGGAGGTTCCTCTCACTAGCAACAGCAGCGGTAGCTTGCATCCTGTTTCTGGTGCTTATGGGTTATAATTTTTATATAAATATAGCACTTTACCTGCATGTATTTCACGTTAATTGGTTATTTTACCATTTTTATAAAACCATCTCAAAGCCAACTTTTGGAACAATAATTAGGTTTTTTTTTTCAGTTTTACCAAGTATTAGCCAGTAACTGGGTTGTGGAGGTCAGATAGGCAGTCGCTCCATGTAAAATACTGGTATTCAGCTGCATCCGGTTAGACTGGAAGCCGACCCTAAGATAGTTGGAAAAAGGCTAGGCAGGCAGATTGATAGAATTTAGAATTGTTTGAAATAAGAGAGAGAAATGGGGACATAACCTTTCCATTAAAACAAACAACATTTTAGTGTGAACAAACTTACTAAACAAATAAAGAAACATACTTTTTATGTACCATTAAAACAGTCCCTTTTCATCTCTGTGTGGCTTCTTAGTTCTTCTTAACTAGATTTTGGTGCAGTTTTCACCATCATTTAGAGAAATTCCATTTCTAATTGGAGTTCCCGCTGAAGCCAATCAGCTCAGCAGAAGTAAGCTTGGAAATGCAACTCAAAAAAAAACTTTTTTACTAAAACTAGTACTAACTTCCAAAAAAAAAAAGAATAAGTGCAAAATAATTTTAATTTGGGAAGTCCATGTTTCTGGTTTTGTGTCTTCGTTTTTTGACTCCGACTAGTTGTGGTTCCCCATTACATTGTAGTAAAAATACATAGACATACAAGGAACCAGTCTTACCAAGAGGTATCATATTACCCAGTAACTGGGTTGTGGAGGTCAGATAGGCAATTGCTCCATATAAAATACTGATATTCAGCTGCATCCGGTTAGACTGGATCAGACCCTACCCTGACGCCATCCACCTTCCACCCACCTGCTTATTATTCGATTGACTGATCGCAGGCAAAACATGGAAAATAAATTTTTGAGAAATTATCCAGAGGGAGTTTAAGTACTAGTACCTACACATGCCGCCGACGCCTTGCATGCGGCGGCTTTTTATTTGCATTGTAAATTGTCTCACAGAAACTATGTATTTCTCCTCAACACAAAAATGTTCCAGATGACCTATCGCACTCAGCGAAAGTATAGCTATCAGTGAAAGAACGTTTGTTATAGAATATGAGCTTCAGAGATTACATCATACAGACAAGCAAACTATATTTGTTCGTATTTATTTCAATTTGCAAGGGGCCAGTCGGTTAGATTAATATTTAAATTAGATATAGCACAGAAATGTCATGTTTTCTCACTGCTGGGCTACCCGCTAGTAGAGGATCGCGCTATCGTTGCTTGAGCTTGTCGTCTGCGGCGAGCACGCACAGGCGCGCCTTCAGCCACGCCGAGTCGCGCACGTGGTGCTGCAGTCGTCGGTCGGCGTGCGGCGGCGAGGCGCTGCTGTGCGCCCACCAGCCCACCCTGCGCACACAGAACTTGTAGCGGGAGCCGAGAGACAGACAGACAGACAGACAGACACGCACACTTGTGAGCTGGTGAGCGGCGCGACGTACTTGTCGCGCGGGCCGCGCTCGAACATGTCCTCGATGCGCCGCAGAGCGCGCCGCGTGCCCGCCTCGTCCGCCGCGCCTGCCTGCTCGCGCACGTAGAACTTGCCCGTCACCGTGGCCGCTGCCGACACGTCAAGTTTTTACATGTAAACTAAGCGCAAGGTCGATGTAGACAGAGAGACGATTAATAACTTACGCAGGCCGAGAGGTTTCACGAGCGACACGTAGGAGCGGCCTTGCTCGCGTTGTGACGCAAAGCGCAGCTTGAAGGAGCGCGCATGCAGCGAGCGGCCCTCGGCGGGCTCGGCCGCGCCGCCCTCGCCGGGCATGCTCTCCGCGCCCTCCGCCGCCATTCCTGACGACTATGCGGATACTAACAGCATGGACCTTCGATGTCCAGTTGGATCGATATGTCGTGTTGCTTGGCGAGCAATACAACCGGCAATGGTGGCAATACAACTGACACGTACCGCGCCATGCGTAGGCCAGCACTATGCTTTTATGCCTTACGCGACGCTCAAAGCCGCAAGAACGATTAAGGTCCCGGTTATAATATTCTTAACCGTTGTATACCTACATACCTTTGTATGTAGGTGTCTTATGAAAATCCTAAGAAAAAAACACCAAAATAGTAAAAAATGTATTCGTAAAAAAAACTTTTTTCCAAAAAAAAAAAACAACATACTTCCAAAAAAGAAAATACACTAAAAATGAAATAATAACTTTTTTGTACAAAAAAAAAAACAACCGATTTCCAAAAAAGAAAATACACTTAAAATTAAAAAATTAACTTTAATTTCGGAAGTCTGAACTACAAACCCCAATAAAATGGAACGTGGAATATAAACATACTCGTAATTGGAGAAAACCAAAATAATAATAATAATAATAGATTTATTTGAGGCTATAAAAAAAAAAAATAAAAAAAAAAAAAAAAAAAAAAAAAAAACATCATCATCGTCATCTATGTATGCGTATTTTTCGTTTTTGTTCAGTTTTTTCAAAAACCGCTCAAGCAATTTTGATAAAATTTATATAGGACCATCTCGGGAGTATATTCTTTCGGATAAAAAAAGAATTTTGAAAATCGCTCCACAACTGACAGAGAAATCGGTGGACATAAATATAAAAAAAAAAAAATACTGTCGAACATAGCCTTTCACCTTTTTCGAAGTCGATTAAAAAGAGATAAATATGAACACATCTAGACATCTAAACTAAATTCGATAGGAAGTTTTGGTGAAGCTATCATCGTTAATTGGTTACATCATAATACCTACCTGGAGAGCACAACACAAGCTAACGAATTTGCTTTGGTTAGATGCTGAGGCAGTGCTGCGCGAGGAGGAGGCTATCTCGCCGGACGAGCTAAGTGTCGCGCAGATGCGAGAGATCAAGGAGCATGCGCAGAACTATACCTTCCAGACAGAAGTCAACCGTATGATGAAGCTCATCATCAACTCGCTGTACCGGAACAAAGAGGTGCGCCCACAGTGATCACATTCGAGTACGTAGTGAGCACTGCCGCTAGTATGAAGTAAGTAGTAACGCGTGCGTCGTTGCAGATATTCCTGCGAGAGCTGATCTCGAACGGCTCGGACGCGCTGGACAAGATCCGACTGCTGTCGCTGACAGACCGCGACGTGTTAGAGACCAACTCTGACCTTAGCATCCGCATCAAAGCCGAGCCCGAGAAGCGCCTGCTGCACATCATCGACTCCGGCATCGGCATGTCGCGCAACGAGCTCATCAACAACCTCGGCACCATCGCCAAATCCGGCACCGCCGAGTTCCTCTCCAAGATGCAAGACGCAGAGAAGGTACGTGTGATTCACGTACACGTACTGTGTCGCACCGTCGCACGCACAGAGCACAGTAGCATCCTCTACTTCTTGCTTGCAGAGCGAGGCGCAGGAGATGAACGACATGATCGGGCAGTTTGGCGTGGGCTTCTACTCTGCCTTCCTCGTGGCAGACAAGGTGACCGTGGTGTCCAAGAACAACGCCGACAAGCAGCACGTGTGGGAGTCCGACGCCAACGCCTTCAGCGTAGCCGAAGACCCTCGCGGCGACACGCTCAAGCGCGGCACGCACATCACGTGAGTATCTCATTCACGCTACACTACATAGCGCCTTCAGCGTGTCGAGCGGCACGCACGTCACGTGAGTATCTCACTCACGCTACACTACATAGCGCCTTCAGCGTGTCGAGCGGCACGCACGTCACGTGAGTATCTCACTCACGCTACACTACATAGCGCCTTCAGCGTGTCGAGCGGCACGCACGTCACGTGAGTATCTCACTCACGCTACACTACATAGCGCCTTCAGCGTGTCGAGCGGCACGCACGTCACGTGAGTATCTCACTCACGCTACACTACATAGCGCCTTCAGCGTGTCGAGCGGCACGCACGTCACGTGAGTATCTCACTCACGCTACACTACATAGCGCCTTCAGCGTGTCGAGCGGCACGCACGTCACGTGAGTATCTCACTCACGCTACACTACATAGCGCCTTCAGCGTGTCGAGCGGCACGCACGTCACGTGAGTATCTCACTCACGCTACACTACATAGCGCCTTCAGCGTGTCGAGCGGCACGCACGTCACGTGAGTATCTCACTCACGCTACACTACATAGCGCCTTCAGCGTGTCGAGCGGCACGCACGTCACGTGAGTATCTCACTCACGCTACACTACATAGCGCCTTCAGCGTGTCGAGCGGCACGCACGTCACGTGAGTATCTCACTCACGCTACACTACATAGCGCCTTCAGCGTGTCGAGCGGCACGCACGTCACGTGAGTATCTCACTCACGCTACACTACATAGCGCCTTCAGCGTGTCGAGCGGCACGCACGTCACGTGAGTATCTCACTCACGCTACACTACATAGCGCCTTCAGCGTGTCGAGCGGCACGCACGTCACGTGAGTATCTCACTCACGCTACACTACATAGCGCCTTCAGCGTGTCGAGCGGCACGCACGTCACGTGAGTATCTCACTCACGCTACACTACATAGCGCCTTCAGCGTGTCGAGCGGCACGCACGTCACGTGAGTATCTCACTCACGCTACACTACATAGCGCCTTCAGCGTGTCGAGCGGCACGCACGTCACGTGAGTATCTCACTCACGCTACACTACATAGCGCCTTCAGCGTGTCGAGCGGCACGCACGTCACGTGAGTATCTCACTCACGCTACACTACATAGCGCCTTCAGCGTGTCGAGCGGCACGCACGTCACGTGAGTATCTCACTCACGCTACACTACATAGCGCCTTCAGCGTGTCGAGCGGCACGCACGTCACGTGAGTATCTCACTCACGCTACACTACATAGCGCCTTCAGCGTGTCGAGCGGCACGCACGTCACGTGAGTATCTCACTCACGCTACACTACATAGCGCCTTCAGCGTGTCGAGCGGCACGCACGTCACGTGAGTATCTCACTCACGCTACACTACATAGCGCCTTCAGCGTGTCGAGCGGCACGCACGTCACGTGAGTATCTCACTCACGCTACACTACATAGCGCCTTCAGCGTGTCGAGCGGCACGCACGTCACGTGAGTATCTCACTCACGCTACACTACATAGCGCCTTCAGCGTGTCGAGCGGCACGCACGTCACGTGAGTATCTCACTCACGCTACACTACATAGCGCCTTCAGCGTGTCGAGCGGCACGCACGTCACGTGAGTATCTCACTCACGCTACACTACGTAGCGCCTTCAGCGTGTCGAGCGGCACGCACGTCACGTGAGTATCTCACTCACGCTACACTACGTAGCGCCTTCAGCGTGTCGAGCGGCACGCACGTCACGTGAGTATCTCACTCACGCTACACCACACGAGCACGCCACGTCGCACTTGCTGACAGAGAGTGTGTTGCAGGCTGCACGTGAAGGAGGAGGCGGCCGACTACCTGCAGCCCGACACCATCCGCAACCTCGTGAAGAAGTACTCGCAGTTCATCAACTTCCCCATCTACCTGTGGGCGTCACGCACGGAGACCGTGGAGGAGCCCGACGCTGACGCCGAGGACAAGGACGCCGACGATGACGCGCAGGTGGAGGACGCCGACGACAAGCGCGACACTAAGAAGACCGAGAAGACCGTGTGGGACTGGGAGCTCATGAACGACAACAAGCCCATCTGGACGCGCAAGCCGAGCGAGGTCAACGACGACGAGTACACGTCGTTCTACAAGAGCCTCACCAAGGACACCTCGCCGCAGCTGGCCAAGTACGTACAAGATCATCACAACATTCCAACTCAGAATTACTACCGAGAGTAGGGTAGTAGCAAGCAGTGGCGGCCCAGTGGTAACGGCCGCGACTTATAGGTCGTGGGTTCGAACCCAGGCAGGCTTTTTACTGAAAAAAATTTAAACATCGTGAGGAAACAAGTCATGGTGTGCGTAGTCGCAGCGGAAAAATGACGAATTCTTAATTTCAGTTTAGCAGATATTTAGTGTATGACGTCACGTAAATGTGTATGAAAAGTACAAATTTGTGCATCCAACCATTGGGGACTTATTAAACAACAACTGTTTTCGCTGGAACTATGTCATCCTAGCGGCACTTTTTTTTTTTCTTAGGGGCGCACAAGAAAAAACAATACTGTCAATAATTAGTGTGTAACGAGAGGTAAATGTGTATGTTTACATGAAATTTGTGTGTCATAAAACTACGAAGATAATCAAGTTTCCGCTGCGCTGATGTTTGGCTATTTGATGAAAATCATATTAAACGGCTTAGTGCAGAGTTGTAATTTTTTTCGCATGTTGCTTTGAATTTGTGTGTAATGTTTGTGAAAACTGATTTTGAAAAAAACACCGTTCAAAAGGTATACACATAAAAGTAAAATAAGGTTATTAGGTCCAAGTACTTAAAAGAGGAACTCTAGAGCCTAACTTATCATATTTATTTGTGTCTTTTAACGGTCTACAATGTCTTGCCAAGTTTCATTTATGTGCTCTTAGTAATTAATGGGCAATGGCATATTTTACCACGACTGGACCAAATTTTATGACATCCGATTGTAGGACTTTTTAAAGGAAAATCATAATAAAACATTTAGATATTTAGTGTATTAATGCAACTATTCACATGTACAATTTCAGCTCATTACACTTAATAATGAAAGAGTTATAATAAAAATACCAGAACAACCTCAATAGATGGATAAACCGACCAAGTTTGAATGGCCACAAAAAAGCGGCCGTGCAGTATATGGAGCTAGCGTTCTAAAATTTCCAGTGTAGTATCGTTATTGTGTTTAATAGTTTCGTACAGGTGCGTACACAATAGTTTAGTAGAAAATAAAACAACTGCATTAACTTTGTACTAAGTGTCTATTAGTAAATGACTTAAATAAAAAACAACATTAATAGCAAAGTAATAATAACATTGTTAGAGAATCAGATTTTTTATTAAACGTATTTAATAAATATATTGCCTAATGTAAAAGCCCATAAAGGTATATGTAAATCTTAGGCGTCCGTCGTCCTAATAGAACGCGATCATCGTGTTTATTTCTATGGCAAACCTGATCGCGTTGTTGCGTCGACAGAGGGCGCTTTTCGCTTTTCCTTTCAAATTCGAGTTCTTTATTCTGATGTTTCTTAAAAACGTAGAGTATTTTGACGTAAATGAGTGGTATCTCGTGTCGTCACTGTGTGTGTGTGCTGGGCGCACTTCGTAGCTGAGGGCGACGAGACGTAACTGTGTGTGTGTGCAGGGCCCACTTCGTGGCGGAGGGCGAGGTGACGTAACTGTGTGTGTGTGTGCAGGGCCCACTTCGTGGCGGAGGGCGAGGTGACGTAACTGTGTGTGTGTGTGTGCAGGGCCCACTTCGTGGCGGAGGGCGAGGTGACGTAACTGTGTGTGTGTGTGCAGGGCCCACTTCGTGGCGGAGGGCGAGGTGACGTAACTGTGTGTGTGTGTGCAAGGCCCACTTCGTGGCGGAGGGCGAGGTGACGTAACTGTGTGTGTGTGTGTGCATGGCCCACTTCGTGGCGGAGGGCGAGGAGACGTAAGTGTGTGTGTGTGTGCAGGGCCCACTTCGTGGCGGAGGGCGAGGTGACGTAACTGTGTGTGTGTGTGCAAGGCCCACTTCGTGGCGGAGGGCGAGGTGACGTAACTGTGTGTGTGTGTGTGCAGGGCCCACTTCGTGGCGGAGGGCGAGGTGACGTAACTGTGTGTGTGTGTAGGGCCCACTTCGTGGCCGAGGGCGAGGTGACGTAACTGTGTGTGTGTGTGCAGGGCCCACTTCGTGGCGGAGGGCGAGGTGACGTAACTGTGTGTGTGTGTGTGCAGGGCTCACTTCGTGGCGGAGGGCGAGGTGACGTAACTGTGTGTGTGTGTGCAGGGCCCACTTCGTGGCGGAGGGCGAGGTGACGTAACTGTGTGTGTGTGTGCAAGGCCCACTTCGTGGCGGAGGGCGAGGTGACGTAACTGTGTGTGTGTGTGTGTGCAGGGCCCACTTCGTGGCGGAGGGCGAGGTGACGTAACTGTGTGTGTGTGTGTGTAGGGCCCACTTCGTGGCGGAGGGCGAGGTGACGTAACTGTGTGTGTGTGTGCAAGGCCCACTTCGTGGCGGAGGGCGAGGTGACGTAACTGTGTGTGTGTGTGTGTGCAGGGCCCACTTCGTGGCGGAGGGCGAGGTGACGTAACTGTGTGTGTGTGTGTGCAGGGCCCACTTCGTGGCGGAGGGCGAGGTGACGTAACTGTGTGTGTGTGTGTGCAGGGCCCACTTCGTGGCGGAGGGCGAGGTGACGTAACTGTGTGTGTGTGTGTGCAGGGCCCACTTCGTGGCGGAGGGCGAGGTGACGTAACTGTGTGTGTGTGTGTGCAGGGCCCACTTCGTGGCGGAGGGCGAGGTGACGTAACTGTGTGTGTGTGTGTGCAGGGCCCACTTCGTGGCGGAGGGCGAGGTGACGTAACTGTGTGTGTGTGTGTGCAGGGCCCACTTCGTGGCGGAGGGCGAGGTGACGTAACTGTGTGTGTGTGTGCAAGGCCCACTTCGTGGCAGAGGGCGAGGTGACGTAACTGTGTGTGTGTGTGTGTGCAGGGCCCACTTCGTGGCGGAGGGCGAGGTGACGTAACTGTGTGTGTGTGTGTGCAGGGCCCACTTCGTGGCGGAGGGCGAGGTGACGTAACTGTGTGTGTGTGTGTGCAGGGCCCACTTCGTGGCGGAGGGCGAGGTGACGTAACTGTGTGTGTGTGTGTGCATGGCCCACTTCGTGGCGGAGGGCGAGGTGACGTAAGTGTGTGTGTGTGTGCAGGGCCCACTTCGTGGCGGAGGGCGAGGTGACGTAACTGTGTGTGTGTGTGCAAGGCCCACTTCGTGGCGGAGGGCGAGGTGACGTAACTGTGTGTGTGTGTGTGCAGGGCCCACTTCGTGGCGGAGGGCGAGGTGACGTAACTGTGTGTGTGTGTAGGGCCCACTTCGTGGCCGAGGGCGAGGTGACGTAACTGTGTGTGTGTGTGCAGGGCCCACTTCGTGGCGGAGGGCGAGGTGACGTAACTGTGTGTGTGTGTGTGCAGGGCTCACTTCGTGGCGGAGGGCGAGGTGACGTAACTGTGTGTGTGTGTGCAGGGCCCACTTCGTGGCGGAGGGCGAGGTGACGTAACTGTGTGTGTGTGTGCAAGGCCCACTTCGTGGCGGAGGGCGAGGTGACGTAACTGTGTGTGTGTGTGTGTGCAGGGCCCACTTCGTGGCGGAGGGCGAGGTGACGTAACTGTGTGTGTGTGTGTGCAGGGCCCACTTCGTGGCGGAGGGCGAGGTGACGTAACTGTGTGTGTGTGTGTGCAGGGCCCACTTCGTGGCGGAGGGCGAGGTGACGTAACTGTGTGTGTGTGTGTGTGCAGGGCCCACTTCGTGGCGGAGGGCGCGGTGACGTAACTGTGTGTGTGTGTGTGCAGGGCCCACTTCGTGGCGGAGGGCGAGGTGACGTAACTGTGTGTGTGTGTGTGCAGGGCCCACTTCGTGGCGGAGGGCGAGGTGACGTAACTGTGTGTGTGTGTGTGCAGGGCCCACTTCGTGGCGGAGGGCGAGGTGACGTAACTGTGTGTGTGTGTGTGCAGGGCCCACTTCGTGGCGGAGGGCGAGGTGACGTAACTGTGTGTGTGTGTGTGCAGGGCCCACTTCGTGGCGGAGGGCGAGGTGACGTAACTGTGTGTGTGTGTGTGCAGGGCCCACTTCGTGGCGGAGGGCGAGGTGACGTAACTGTGTGTGTGTGTGTGCAGGGCCCACTTCGTGGCGGAGGGCGAGGTGACGTAACTGTGTGTGTGTGTGTGCAGGGCCCACTTCGTGGCGGAGGGCGAGGTGACGTAACTGTGTGTGTGTGTGTGCAGGGCCCACTTCGTGGCGGAGGGCGAGGTGACGTAACTGTGTGTGTGTGTGTGCAGGGCCCACTTCGTGGCGGAGGGCGAGGTGACGTAACTGTGTGTGTGTGTGCAAGGCCCACTTCGTGGCGGAGGGCGAGGTGACGTAACTGTGTGTGTGTGTGTGTGCAGGGCCCACTTCGTGGCGGAGGGCGAGGTGACGTAACTGTGTGTGTGTGTGTGCAGGGCCCACTTCGTGGCGGAGGGCGAGGTGACGTAACTGTGTGTGTGTGTGTGCAGGGCCCACTTCGTGGCGGAGGGCGAGGTGACGTAACTGTGTGTGTGTGTGTGCAGGGCCCACTTCGTGGCGGAGGGCGAGGTGACGTAACTGTGTGTGTGTGTGTGCAGGGCCCACTTCGTGGCGGAGGGCGAGGTGACGTAACTGTGTGTGTGTGTGCAAGGCCCACTTCGTGGCGGAGGGCGAGGTGACGTAACTGTGTGTGTGTGTGTGTGCAGGGCCCACTTCGTGGCGGAGGGCGAGGTGACGTAACTGTGTGTGTGTGTGTGCAGGGCCCACTTCGTGGCGGAGGGCGAGGTGACGTAACTGTGTGTGTGTGTGTGCAGGGCCCACTTCGTGGCGGAGGGCGAGGTGACGTAACTGTGTGTGTGTGTGTGCAGGGCCCACTTCGTGGCGGAGGGCGAGGTGACGTAACTGTGTGTGTGTGTGTGCAGGGCCCACTTCGTGGCGGAGGGCGAGGTGACGTAACTGTGTGTGTGTGTGTGCAGGGCCCACTTCGTGGCGGAGGGCGAGGTGACGTAACTGTGTGTGTGTGTGTGCAGGGCCCACTTCGTGGCGGAGGGCGAGGTGACGTAACTGTGTGTGTGTGTGTGCAGGGCCCACTTCGTGGCGGAGGGCGAGGTGACGTAACTGTGTGTGTGTGTGTGCAGGGCCCACTTCGTGGCGGAGGGCGAGGTGACGTAACTGTGTGTGTGTGTGTGCAGGGCCCACTTCGTGGCGGAGGGCGAGGTGACGTAACTGTGTGTGTGTGTGTGCAGGGCCCACTTCGTGGCGGAGGGCGAGGTGACGTAACTGTGTGTGTGTGTGCAAGGCCCACTTCGTGGCGGAGGGCGAGGTGACGTAACTGTGTGTGTGTGTGTGTGCAGGGCCCACTTCGTGGCGGAGGGCGAGGTGACGTAACTGTGTGTGTGTGTGTGCAGGGCCCACTTCGTGGCGGAGGGCGAGGTGACGTAACTGTGTGTGTGTGTGTGCAGGGCCCACTTCGTGGCGGAGGGCGAGGTGACGTAACTGTGTGTGTGTGTGTGCAGGGCCCACTTCGTGGCGGAGGGCGAGGTGACGTAACTGTGTGTGTGTGTGTGCAGGGCCCACTTCGTGGCGGAGGGCGAGGTGACGTAACTGTGTGTGTGTGTGCAAGGCCCACTTCGTGGCGGAGGGCGAGGTGACGTAACTGTGTGTGTGTGTGTGTGCAGGGCCCACTTCGTGGCGGAGGGCGAGGTGACGTAACTGTGTGTGTGTGTGTGCAGGGCCCACTTCGTGGCGGAGGGCGAGGTGACGTAACTGTGTGTGTGTGTGTGCAGGGCCCACTTCGTGGCGGAGGGCGAGGTGACGTAACTGTGTGTGTGTGTGTGCAGGGCCCACTTCGTGGCGGAGGGCGAGGTGACGTAACTGTGTGTGTGTGTGTGCAGGGCCCACTTCGTGGCGGAGGGCGAGGTGACGTAACTGTGTGTGTGTGTGTGCAGGGCCCACTTCGTGGCGGAGGGCGAGGTGACGTAACTGTGTGTGTGTGTGTGCAGGGCCCACTTCGTGGCGGAGGGCGAGGTGACGTAACTGTGTGTGTGTGTGTGCAGGGCCCACTTCGTGGCGGAGGGCGAGGTGACGTAACTGTGTGTGTGTGTGTGCAGGGCCCACTTCGTGGCGGAGGGCGAGGTGACGTTCCGCGCGCTGCTGTTCGTGCCGCGGGTGCAGCCCACCGACTCCTTCAACCGCTACGGCACCAAGACCGACCACATCAAGCTCTACGTGCGCCGCGTCTTCATCACCGACGAGTTCAACGACCTCATGCCCAACTACCTGGCCTTCATACAGGTGAGTGTGCGCAGTGCGAGCGAGAGGACTAAGTGTGCGAGAGCGAGAGGAATCGGTGTGCGAGAGCGAGAGGAGTTAGTGTGCGAGAGCGAGAGGAGTTAGTGTGCGCGAGCCTCACTGTGTGTCTGTGTAGGGCATCGTGGACAGCGACGACCTGCCGCTCAACGTGAGCCGTGAGACGCTGCAGCAGCACAAGCTCATCAAGATCATCAAGAAGAAGCTGGTGCGCAAGGTGCTGGACATGCTCAAGAAGATCCCCGACGCTGAGTATGACGGCTTCTGGAAGGAGTACTCCACCAAGTTAGTTCGCAAACCTTACTAGCGCACGGCCCGAGTCCCGTAGTGTTATCAATCTATATCTATACAATAGTAGTTTGTAGCAGAATTCATAAACTAAACAAGTTCCTTAATTTGGTGTAGATTATGAGTATTGTTGTGTTGTCAACAGCATGAAGCTGGGCGTGATCGAAGACCCCAGCAACCGCTCGCGCCTGGCCAAGCTGCTGCGCTTCCACTCCTCGCGCGGAGACTCCATGACGTTCCTGGCCGACTACGTGGCGCGCATGAAGCCCAACCAGAACCACATCTACTACATCGCCGGCTCCAGCCGCGCAGAGGTCATTGTTGTCTGCATTGTGTCCGCATTGTGTCCGCATTGCGTCCGCATTGTGTCCGCAGCGGCAGCCGCGACACGCTGTGAGCAGTGACCAGAGTTGTGCTTCTGTGTGCAGGTCGAGAAGTCTCCGTTCGCGGAGCGTCTGGTGCGTCGCGGATACGAAGTGCTGTACCTCACGGAGGCCGTGGACGAGTACTGCTTGTCCTCGTTGCCGGAGTATGACGGCAAAAAGTTCCAGAACATCGCCAAGGAGATCTTCGACCTGGAAGAGAGTCAGTATCTCTTTCTTGTCCTTTCCGCACACCACTAGCGAATGACACGACTTACAGTAAGATGTGTTTCGTAGATGATCAGCAGAAGGAGCGTCTGGAGGCATACAAGAAGCAGTTCGAGCCGCTGACGACGTGGCTCGGCAACAAGCTCAGCACGTGGGTGACTCGCTGCGTCGTGTCGCGGAGACTGGACCGGTCGCCTGCTGCCCTGGCCGCCACTGCCTTCGGCTGGACCGGCAACATGGAGCGTCTCGCTCTGTCCAACGCGCACCAGAAGGTAACACGCTCACCCTCCCTCTGTCGCTGGCCGCCGCCTACCGGCAACATGGAGCGTCTCGCTCTGTCCAACGCGCACCAGAAGGTAACACTTCTCTCTGTCGCAGGCCGACGACGCGCAACGCAAGCACCACCTGACGCAGAAGAAGATGCTGGAGATCAACCCGCGACACCCGCTGATCGTGGAGCTGCTGCGGCGAGTGCGCGACTCGCCCGACGCGCCGGACACGCTCCGCGCCGCCGACACGTTGTACCGCACCGCCGCCATCCGCTCCGGCTACCTGCTGCAGGAGGGGCAGGCCGTGGACTTCGCGGAGGCCGTGGAGGACATGCTGCAGCAGTCGCTGGGCGTGCCGCCGGGCGTGGGAGTGCCCGACGACGACGATGCCGACGACGTGCCCGACGCCGACGAGCTGGACGCCGAGCCCGAGCAGGCGGAGCACGAGGAGCTGTAGACACATTCCCGAGTCTCTCTAGCGCGTGACTGCGTGACTCACGACTGAATGTTCCGTGTGTGAATGATGACTACTTTTTATACTTGCTGGCGTGTGTTACGTGTGAGATTATGAATTGATAGTTTAATGTAAATAAATTATATATTTATTAAATGTTATCTTTTGTTTCAATTCTAATGATACGCGCTGGGTATGGGATAAATTATTTTACACTGATTGATTAACCAAATATCCTTACACAAACAATAATTCTCTAATGATCAGTATTTTCTTCGTAATCGCTTCCGTTCGCATCCGTAGTCGAAAACAGACTCACTCGCTACATGCCCGGTCTATTTATGCAGTCATAGAAGTTTCCAGAACATAGTCGACATCTATGGACTTCTACGCAGTACCATAATACCACTAACTTCCGTACTCTGTAAGAGTATGGAACGTATACTGAATGGCAAGCTCCTGGCATACCTAGAAGCTAACGACATCCTCAGTGACCGACAATACGGTTTCCGCCGAAATCGGTCAAGGAGGGGTCTCCCTTGACATCTCGAAGGCCTTCGACAGGGTCTGGCCCGATAGCCTAATTGGCAAGCTTCCTTCCTTCGGTCTGCCCGCCGGTTTGTGATTTTTTTTTTTTTTGTGGGGTGGGAAATCATCCAATGACTTCGCCCGCTCTATGTGGAGCGGGAGGGCGTGTCAGACTCTTACTGACTAAAACCCACCCCTGTTCCTTCCTGGCCTTAGTGCCCGGGGGCGAGGTAACTCTGTTTCGAATTTATCCTCAACCCCCGGGCAGGCATCGGCCATGACGGGCTCCGTCCCTATTGCTGACAACTCTTGTTCGTCTTGCGTGGAACACTACACGCCGTCGACTCTCGGCCTGGTGCTGATCGGACGGCGAGCTACCCATTACTCGTCGTCCGCAGGCCCGGGTCGGTTTGTGTGATTGGATTGCAGATTTCCTGAGGGATCGGTCTACTGCTGGCTATTAATGCCGGTGTTCCTCAGGGGTCGGTGCTCTCGTCAACATTGTTTTTGCTGCATATTAAAGATCTGCTAAAACCCGGTATCTTTGGGTACGTAGACGACAGCACTGTTGGGGTATGCAGACGACAGCACTGTTGCCGAGAAATACGTGCCCGACGCACGAGCTAGTGGGTCTCAAGTCCGGTCTCTTCGAGAGGCTATGGTTGGGCGCTTGAACTTGTCCCTACAGGCTGTCTCAGAATGGGGCGATGCCAATCTGGTCAAGTTCAATGCTGCTAAGAGAAAAAAGACACGCCTGGGGCGTGTCTTTTTTCTGCTAAAAGCGGACTCTGATAGGGTTCCCGCTGCCGGTGGTAGTGTGCAGCGCATGCGATGGACGCAAACCATTAACGAAAACGTCATGCGCTCATACTTTGGGGCTACAGAGGGGGGAAGTAACCTGACTGCGTACCGTGGTCGGATGCTCTCTCTGTTTCAGGTGCTTGAGCCAGCTGTCAACGTTTCGGCCCAACGACTGTCGGATCAGCGTCAGCGTCGGACAGCGTAACCGTATGCTGGATGACGCCGTACTTGATAGACTTCGCCTCGAATCACGGAGTAGCCATGTCTCACCTGTTTCGCCACCGGCCGCGGTGCAACTGCAACCCAGTGCTTCACCGCGACCCGACGACGTTGGTGAAGATGATGATGACGCGGCTATATCCGTGAGTACTCAATGCAATGAACGATTGAGGAGCGCTTTGGAGGATGCATTCCGGGAGTACCGCTCCACACCGCACGTCTAGCCGGTAACAGTGACAGCTGTCGTGAGACACCTATACCCGCGTGGACCTATCTTCGCTTCTATATTATTTAATCGTCACAGTTATAAAGGACAATAATCTCCCACCTTTGAAGTGGCATTTGGGACGTGTCCTCTGCACTATTCCAGGAAAGGATGGTATATCCCGGGTGGCTGATATACAGACGTCATCGGGCGTGGTGAGCCGCGCATTTACCAAGATTTGTCCTCTACTACAGGACGTGATCGACACTGATGCAGTGACTGAAGACCATTGAAAGCCACTGCTTCCAAGGCCGGGGGCATGTTATGAACTTCTGTTCCATATACGAACATCAAGGACTACTAGCGACATCTCGAGGCACAAAGTGACACGATACACTACGTCATTATAATCTCTCGATCCTAGCATTTTTTGTTGATTTCGTTTGAAATATCTTGATTTAAAGTATTTCCGTCAATTCGCATTGGGCCCGCGTGGTAGATTACGGCGCACGCCCTCTCACAGAGAGGTGGCCTATGTTGCAGCAGTGGGATCATTAAAAAAAAAGCCTGATTCTATGATATTAAGTGATTTATTTTTAGTACGAAACCATTCAAATAATGTAACAGGGAAACAGAAATATGGAATTCGTTCACGAAAAGGAAAGATAGGCCTAGTGAGCGAGACAGAAAGAGTGTTTAGAGTTCAACGTCCCAATCAGCTGTTTAGTTTAAGGGTTGTTCGTATTACCGAGAAGACGAGATGTCGATGTTATTATCGATGGAAAAGATAATTCATTATTATAAACAAATCTTTAATTCTGACCATAGGTATCGAGTAATTATAAGATTCTTCTAATGATCCTCAAATATGACCACACCTTTCCGTTATACGCTGTATATGTAAAATAAAATAAAAATACCTAAAACAAAAACAACAAGTTTACATGCCGGTTGCGTTATTAACTTGTTATTAATAAGCATGTAGTACTAATAGACGTCGATTTTATCGATATTATTGTTGCAAAACTGACTTGTGCATCACTATGTCTGGAACATTCGTCCTGACATTGTTGCATCACAACCGCTGTCAATCACAACGTCAACATCTGTCAAGCCCTGTTGACAGTCGGCCATCGTGTAACTGCAGACTATGTCATATTCCGGGTGTGTAAACCTTGCCACAGGTCTAAAGACCTTGGGTGTAATAATACCGGTTTAAAACGCGTGAATCGGGTTTTTGGCAAAGCAAACGGCATTTTCGCACTGGCACACTGGTTTTTTTTTTTTTTTTTTGGGGGGTGGGAAATCATCTTATGACTCTTTCCGCTCTGGGGTGGAGCGGAAGGGCGTGTCAGACTCTTACTGACTAAAACCCACCCCTGTTCCTCCCTGCCCTACGCGCCCGGGGGCGAGGTAACTCTTTCGAATTTATCCTCCACCCCCGGGCAGACTGGCACACTGGTGTGCCCCTAGACACTTAAGTGTTAATACTCTTTGGCAAACGGTCTCTGTTCCTTTACTTCATAATTTAATGAGACGGCGATCCGACACAACCCAGGAAAAATCAGGAGCAGGACCAGTCTTTACAAAATCTTTATTAAAGTGGATTAAAAGATACCGTTTTCCTGCGGAACGCGACAACAATTCGTAAAATAAATTAACAAAAACAAAAAAAAATAGAATCATTTATTAAAATTTAAAAAAAAAAACATTAAACAAAACGGCTAAGCCGAACTATTGGCCTACAATACTGTTAATTTGATAGTCTGTACACAAGAGAATGACTGTTCGGTGCAGCTGCATTAGCAGGCGCGGGCGCCGACCTACTCGTACTGACTGCAGACTGCAGGGACTGCACACTGCAGGGTCTGCAGTCCGCAGTCCGCGTCCGGTGCCAACGTATCTATTTCTTCGTAATTGCTTGATTACTTTTCACAGAATTTTCTAGTAAGTTGAAGCTTCAATAAGGTTGACACTGATGCCGATTCTCTTCCAATAAATTAAAATTAGAGCATCGCTATCTTTTACTAAAAGTCAGTGCGAGAACAGGACGGCTGTATTGCTACAGCCGTCCTGTTCTCGCACTGAACTAAGTTAGAGATGTCAAACTAGTTTACGCCTTGCGCTTATGTAACTCAGGATGGCTGGACAAATCTTCAAAATTGCTCGCATTTAACTAGGTCAATAGTCACTTAGCCGTCACATTATGTGACGGCTAAACACCTTTATTTCAGAATTTGTGACGCTACAGAATCTTAGATAATCGATCGAAAACGTGTCCAGCCAACTTGAAAAATCACTTTCCACTGGTCTCTCAATCTCGGTAACGGAAATGATTTTGACGACTTTTTGCATATCAACGGGCGTTACATAAATTTGTGACAGGCATCGAGCTCAAAGTTTTGTGATACGTACAGCGGTTTAGTAGAAAATGCAAATGCAAAAATCTGTGTCCAGCCATCTTGAATTTACGTATAAAACTTCTGGCTGGCACTTCCGAATCTCAATAACGGGAGCGTTTTCGAATATGATTCCTTTACTAACATTTAGTGACGCAATTTGTGACAGCAATAACGTTTGATTTATGGAGTCACAAAAACGAGAAATCAATAAAAACTTAATATCCAGCCAGCCTGAGTTCAAGATGGCTGGACACATATATCTCCGCTGCCTGATGATCTACGGCCTTCTAAATGTGTTCATAATTTTGTGACGGGGACGATACCTAATGATAACCTGAATTTGTGACGGAGAAACTTTGAGTAGTTTCAAAGATATTGATCATTTAACCTCTTAGGCACACAAACTCACCCGTGAGTTTGACAAAAAAAAATATTTTAGTGAAAAAAAACAAAATCGGCTGTCAACCCGGGTTGTCGTCGGGATTCAATTTGACAATCCGGGTTTGTCCGATTTACCCATACAAACACTGCAGTAGGGTTACCAATATTGTAGGTTTTATGTAGGACTAAGTATATTTTAAGGCGTTTTCTTTAATGGACGAAAATCTGTGTATTGGTGATACTAATACGAACAACTCTAGGTATTTAAATCGATAGAAGACAAAAGTGTAGAAGTGAGGAAGGGAGGTTCTTTTTTTAATGTTATTGATTATTTACGTGCAGATACCTACTCTTTTTAGTAGGTAGGTATTGGTGTTTTTTATGGTAAGTACAAAGGTAGATATTGTGTCAGGATAACTAATGCTCGAACTCGAAGGTATTAAAAAAAAAAATGTTTGCCGTAAATAAAATGACATTTATTTATTTGTACTTATACAGCATTTCAATGATAATGAACTAAACGCGAAATACAAGTGGGCTCTCTTTTGCAGCGCTGGTAGTCAATTCTTATTTTGAATTAACACATACTTAGCAGTTGTCGAATTATCTATCCTCTAATAGCCTGCTGAGTCCTTACCAATCTGGTTTTAGACCTGGCCATAGCACTGTGACAACTTTAGTCAAAATTTCTGACGACATAGGACTGGTTAGGGAAAATAAATGTCTCACTATATTGGTTTTACTGGACTTCAGCAGCGCTTTTAACTCGGTTGACTTTGACATTCTCTTGGGAATCCTTTCCTCACTTAATATCTCTGCACCAGTAATTGAGTGGTTCAATTCATATCTTCGGGGCCGCTCGCAGTCTGTTCGATCCGATGAAGATTCCTCTGATTGGTGTGATCTGGCTGCGGGTGTTCCTCAGGGTGGCGTCCTCTCTCCTCTTCTCTTTTTATAAACGCTATTACTAAGGTCCTATTTTCTAACTATCATCTCTATGCAGACGACTTGCAGTTATATCGTCATTTTAAAATAGATGAACTTGGTGGGGCTGTGGCTGCCATCAATGATGACCTTGAAAATATCAACAAGTGGGCAAAATCCTTTGGACTCTTACTAAACCCAACTAAATCTCAAGCGCTCATTATTGGTGGCAAATACATGCTCAACCTATTAGATCACCAGTCGCTCCCACCAGTAGTGTACGATTCAGTGCCCATATTATACTCCAAAAGCGCTAAAAACCTGGGCGTCCACATGGACTCTAAACTCTCTTGGGAGGTACATATTGCTGATGTGAGTGGGAGGGTCTTCTACTCCTTTCAGTCTCTTAAACGTCTCCAAAAATTCTTACCATTTCGCACTAAGGTTTCTCTTGCTCAATCTCTCCTACTACCGGTCATAGACTATGCAGATGTCTGTTTCCTAGATGCTACGGAGGTACTTTTAAACAAACTTGAACGACTGCAAAATTTGTGCATCCGCTTTATTTTTGGCCTCCGCAAATACGACCATGTGTCAGAGTTTCGGACCAGATTAGGGTGGCTGACAATTCGGCGTCGGCGAGATACCCATATCCTATCCCTTCTTTATACTATTCTGCACAATCCTATTTCTCCTCAATACCTTCGTGAACGCTTTGAGTACCTCGTTCCAAAAGGTAAACTCTCTGTCGCACCACCTCCTCTCTTCTCCTTCGTACTCCGCGTCACACTTCCAGCCGCTATAATGGCTCCTTTTCAGTGACTGCAGTGCGTCTCTGGAACTCTCTTCCACACTCCCTACGCGACAGCCCTTCTCTGAATGTCTTTAAGAGGAAAATAAAAGAGCACTTCCTTTCTCAATGACATATTATTAGGGTATATATTGGTGTATATTTGTATATATTAGTATTTTGTATGTATTTCATATATAGGGCTCACATAGATAAGTTTATATTGTACACAATCTTACCCTCGAATGTGACCTCACTCTATCACTCAAAGGTTTGCTGGGAGAAAACTCAACTTTGAGTTAAGCTCGCCTTTGTACATGAACTGTGTAATGACTTTATTTTATGTTAAGATTTGGTGTACAATAAAGAATTAAGAATACTTACGCTTTTTACTGCGGGAAACCCTTTTATTCCCACGGGAAAAAAAAATACAAAGCCGGCGTAGCTGCTACCGGCCGATTAGTCAATTATCCTTATTTATGTAAAAATGATGGTCACCACACAATATTAATTGATCTTTGTATGGGAAAATTTAAATGATCAATATCTTTGAAACTACTCAAAGTTTCTCCGTCACAAATTCAGGTTATCATTATCGTCCCAGTCACAAAATTTTGAACACATTTCGAAGGCCGTAGATCATCAGGCAGCAGAGATACATGTGTCAAGCCATCTTGAACTCAGGCTGGGTGGACATTAAAGTTTTTATTGATTTCTCGAAAACCCTTACATGTGACGCCATAAATCAAACGTTATTACTGTCACAAATTGCGTCACTAAATGTTAGTAAACCATATTCGAAAACGCTCTCGTTATTGAGATTCGGAAGTGCCAGAAGTGTTATATGTAAATTCAAGATTTTTGCATTTTTCTACTAAACCGCTGTACGTATCACAAAACTTTTAGCTCGATGCCTGTCACAAATTTATGTGACGCCCGTTGATATGCAAAAAGTCGTCAAAATCACTTCCGTTACCGAGATTGAGAGACCAACGAAAAGTTTTTTTTCAAGTTGGCAGGACACGTTTTCGATCGATTATCTACGATTCTGTAGCGTCACAAATTCTGCAATAAGGGTGTTTAGCAGTCACATAAAGTGCCCTATTGACCTAGTTAAATGCGAGCTATTTTGAAGATTTGTCCAGCCAGCCTGTCACATTTACCGTCTTTACCGTGTTTTTAGTCAACATGTTTTTCCTTATCCCCTAATTTGTATGGAAATATTAGTTCAACTAAATTTTGGCAGCTCTAATTTACGTCAGTCTCTTTCTTGTTTTAAAAGAGAGAAAAATATAGCAATAGCCTAAATTAAGCCTAATTAAGGTTAGTTTGTGCACAACAGAATCGGCACCATTATGTCTTAGACAACATAACTGACAAATCGACCTTCATGCGTACCCAGCATGCGCTTAGGGGCGGAGTGGAGTAAGAAAACTCGATAAGTACTAGGAATTTCAGTGGCAGCAAGCAAGTTGGTGCCTAGGACGGCTAAACAGGGTTTAGATTTTCTTTTGCTCTTTCATAATGATTTATGCAGGAAAAACATTACCCTCCTTCTGGGGCAGTCGGGTAAAAAGCGAAGTTGTAGCAAATAGGAGCGACTAAAGCTCCAAGATATTTCCACCCGGCTCCAATAGGAGCGAGTGAAACCAGCTCCAACATATTTGCACCCGGCTCTAATAGGAGCGAGTGAAGCGAGCTCCAAGATTCTTTCACCCGGCTCGAATAGGAGCGAGTGAAGCGAGCTCTAAGATTCTTGCACCCGGCTCCAATAAGAGCGAGTGAAGCGAGCTCCAAGATATTTGCAGTGGCTCCAATAGGAGCGAGTGAAGCGACCTCCAAGATATTTGCAGTGGCTCCAATAGGAGCGACTGAAGCGAGCTCCAAGATATTTGCAGTGGCTCCAATAGGAGCGAGTGAAGCGACCTTCAAGATATTTGCAGTGGCTCCAATAGGAGCGACTGAAGCGAGCTCCAAGATATTTGCAGTGGCTCCAATAGGAGCGAGTGAAGCGACCTCCAAGATATTTGCAGTGGCTCCAATAGGAGCAACTGAAGCGAGCTCCAAGATATTTGCAGTGGCTCCAATAGGAGCGACTGAAGCGAGCTCCAAGATATTTGCAGTGGCTCCAATAGGAGCGAGTGAAGCGACCTCCAAGATATTTGCAGTGGCTCCAATAGAAGCGAGTGAAGCGACCTCCAAGATATTTGCAGTGGCTCCAATAGGAGCGACTGAAGCGAGCTCCAAGATATTTGCAGTGGCTCCAATAGGAGCGACTGAAGCGAGCTCCATGATATTTGCAGTGGCTCCAATAGGAGCGACTGAAGCGAGCTCCAAGATATTTGCAGTGGCTCCAATAGGAGCGAGTGAAGCGACCTCCAAGATATTTGCAGTGGCTCCAATAGGAGCGAGTGAAGCGACCTCCAAGATATTTGCAGTGGCTCCAATAGGAGCGAGTGAAGCGACCTCCAAGATATTTGCAGTGGCTCCAATAGGAGCGACTGAAGCGAGCTCCAAGATATTTGCAGTGGCTCCAATAGGAGCGAGTGAAGCGAGCTCCAAGATATTTGCAGTGGCTCCAATAGGAGCGAGTGAAGCGACCTCCAAGATATTTGCAGTGGCTCCAATAGGAGCGAGTGAAGCGACCTCCAAGATATTTGCAGTGGTTCCAATAGGAGCGACTGGAGCGACCTCCAAGATATTTGCAGTGGCTCCAATAGGAGCGACTGAAGCGAGCTCCAAGATATTTGCAGTGGCTCCAATAGGAGCGAGTCAAGCGACCTCCAAGATATTTGCAGTGGCTCCAATAGGAGCGACTGAAGCGAGCTCCAAGATATTTGCAGTGGCTCCAATAGGAGCGAGTCAAGCGACCTCCAAGATATTTGCAGTGGCTCCAATAGGAGCGACTGAAGCGACCTCCAAGATATTTGCAGTGGCTCCAATAGGAGCGACTGAAGCGAGCTCCAAGATACTCACACCCGGCTCCAATAGGAGCGAGCGAAGCGAGCTCCAAGATATTCGCAGTGGCTCCAATAGGAGCGAGTGAAGCGAGCTCCAAGATATTTGCAGCAGGCTCCAATAAGTTTTCTCTTTCTTTCTCTACAGTTACTCATAAATATCTGTTCCTCTGTCGTCATATGCACAAAAGTTCGAGAATATAGGATGCAAAAACGAGCAAAGACAGTTCGAATATTTTAGCACCTCGCCTTGGAAATGATTGGGTTACTGAGCTATCCTACAGAAATAGGAGATACTTTGTCGACTCATGCGGAGAAGAGAGTTTTTTTGTAGTTTATCATAATGACTTGTGCTTAGTTGTTCACTGTCTCAATTAAGGTGGATGCTCCAGGGTAGCCGCGAAATTCAAATTTTCTTACGTTTTTTGCAATTTGCAATTGATACCAAATGTCATGATTCCATAAAATACTTACATTTAGCATCAACTCTTAACTGAATGAGTTGTATTGATGATTTTAATGATTATAATTATATAAATACATACTTGCTACGGCCGCGAATGAAATTTTGACCAAGATACAACCTGACACTGACCTGCAAATTGCAAAAAACGTAATAAAAATTGAATTTCGCGGGCTAGGGTGGAGCTTTCACCTTAATATTGCCTTTAATTTTTATTAGTTGCATTTTTTTAATAATTTAATTTAATTTTATTGTATTTGAATTATTTTTTGAGATTATTTTATTTGCATTTCATTGTATAATTTTGTTTTATTTTTAGTTGCATCCTAGTTCAACCTTACAGAATTTAATTTAATATTTAATTTTCTATACTTAACTACTTCTTAGTCATAATCTGGGAAAAATATGCATGCATACCTATTATAAGTTAGTATAATTTAATTGTAAATAAGTTGTTGGTGTGCCGCTTTATTTAATTAGATAAAAAGAGAAACAGAGAGAGAGAGAGAGAGAATGTGCGATACAAAGGGGAGCAAAGTGACTTTTGAACATTCTACATTATGTAAGGGCCGCCAACTATCTGCTTTCTACAAACTGCACATATTTGGCAGAAACTGGGGCAAGCGCCCCACTTTGCCCCACTGTGGGTACGCCCTAGACCTTGTCGTTGTATGACGTCTGCAACCAAGCATCTGTCACGTTTAGTTACTAAGCAATTACGAAGTGGACTGCTAGCGCGTAGAACAGAACGACCAACTATCAGATCAATACCAAAAAAATAGACTAATATTCAACATAACATTTTGTGACGTTATAAAATATATATTTTTCTTTAAATAAAAACGTTGCCTGACACTAGGAATTATTCCTGTATCGTGGGTGCGTTCACAAACATATAAACTCACATACACAAGACACCCCTAGACCCGGAACAACTATCTGTAGGACATATAAATATTTGTTCCGTGCGGGGATCAAACCCGCGACACGCAATGCCGCAGCCGAACGCTCAACCACTGCGCCAACCGTGGCGTCTCATTTATAATGCATTCTTTGCACAGCAGTACAAAAATATCGTTAATAGTTTAGGTCTGATTGATCCATCGCCACATATCTTTATTGAAGGACATTTTGTTGTATTTAACTTAAAATAAGTTGACTTATAAGACCATTGTAAAAATTGCCCTTGATAAAATTAAGTTTTAGACTATAGTTATTTACAGATGCGATCTGCACTAGTGAATACGTTTCGAGTGATTTTCACGGCAGAGCGACAGGGCTGCCGCTAGTCCGGACCAAGTCTCCGTTGTCACTGAATGTTGAATAAGCACTGAAATGCCGAACATGGCCCAACTAAAATCGTTCATATCGTCGTGTCGAGCCAGGCTCGTCACACGGGCAGCGCGGGCTGGCGGCGCGCCTGCAGTTTGGCGCGGTTGTAGGCCAGCACGCCCAGCGCCGCCAGCGCCATGCCGGCCAGGTTCAGCGGCGGCGCCGGGTTGCCCAGCAGCAGCAGCGACGCGCCCACCACGGCCGCGCGCTTGGCGGCCGACGCCACGGCGTAGGCCAGCGGCGACACGCGCGACAGCACGCTGAAGGCCGCCACGGCCTGCAGCCACGCCAGCGCGCCGTCGGCGGCCAGCAACGCGCCGCCGGCGGCCCAGCCCGCGCCCGGGGCCGCACCCGTCCACAGCGCCAGGCCGTCGTGCCACGCCCACAGCGGCGCGAACAGCGTCAGCGCCAGGCGGCCCAGCAGCTGTAGCAGGCGCAGGTGGTGCACCCCCGTGTCGCGCATGACGCGCTTGGAGTACAAGTGCTGCAGACTCAGCAGCGCCGCCGCCGCCAGCGCCGCGCCCAGCCCCAGCGCGTCGAACTGCAGCTCCGTGGCCGACGCCACGCCCACGCCCAGCGCGATCAGCACCAGCGCCAGCTGCACGCCGCGCGTCTGGCGCTCGCCAAACAGCAGCCACGCCAGCCCCGCCGTCCACAGCGGCGTCGTCGCCTTCACTGCACAGGGGAACACACCAGCATTACTACACTTTAAACTCCATGCATTTATTCATTGAGCCTTATCATGATTACAGAGTTATAAGCATATTCAGCCTGTTATTTTCCCACAGACCTGTTTGTGAAAGGGACTGCGTAGGGTAAGGGTTCCCACCTCTCCTCGAATTTCGGGAGTCCATTTGAGACCTGATAACATAAGCCCCTGCTCCCGGAAACCATTTAAATAGACAAGATTCTCCTT
Organism: Polia nebulosa; assembly: GCA_951329385.1. Lineage (NCBI taxonomy): Eukaryota > Metazoa > Arthropoda > Insecta > Lepidoptera > Noctuidae > Polia > Polia nebulosa. The sequence continues at coordinate 252,033 of OX589595.1, read as the reverse complement.
TTATAATTATACTAGCTTATGCCAGAGCGGCTTCGCCCGCGTGGAATACTTGTAGTTTATATTATAGCGTATAGGTATTTATTATTTTTATTACTTAGACTGATGAATTTTAAAAAATCGGATTTTGAGGTTATGTTAACGTAAATTATGTGTCGATTTAAAGGGAGGAAGGGAGAGGGGGGAAGTGTAGACCCTTCCCCATGAAGAAAAAGTTGCGGAAGACCCCCTTTTTTTAAAATCTTTTTTAAAATACATTTTCTGAACCAGACAATTTCTTCTAATATACAGGGTGTAAGGTACATGAACGCACATACGTGTTCCAGTGATTCAGTACATGATTCTGGACCCCCTAGCGTTGGAATTTTTCGTCGGCTTTTTCCTAGTTTTTGAAAAAAAAATCTGCGTTTTTTTTACATTAAACTGTATAAAATCGTTATACCTATCTACCTCAATTAAATTTTTAATTAAAAAAATAATTAGTTCGCTTTTTTCGCAAAAAAACGCAATGTAAATAAAATTAAAAGAAGCTTCCTGCTCAGCTGATTTCTTAAGTTCACCGGAGGTCATCGCGGGCCCAGTAGGTACCTACGCACGCAATACCGGCCAAAGACCGCCGCCGGCATTTCTTTGTCAGCACAATGCTCACATAGACCGCCGAATTTCCTTTGTCGGCAAATGTTCACACAGACCTATGAATCTAACAGACGCGACACGTTAGGCATTTTAAGTGTCTACAAAAATTGATATCCCATTGACTACTTTTATTTGAACTTATTTTGAGGGGAGGTTATTTTTATAAGCCTTCATCGAAATAAGTAAAGAAGATCTAAAAAAAATGTGTTACAGTTTACTGATAACGACTTATTTCTTAGATACATTTTTGTTATCAACAAAGTTAAGTAATACAATACAACAACGTTACTTACTCATTTCGTTAAAACCACATTCCTACATTTCGTATACCTACATCAAAATAATTACTGAATGAGTAGGTAGTAGGTACAACTTAATGCGATTGTACAGTCTATCAATTTCATTGATCTATGTGGTCTGTAAGCGTCGGCATATTCAAAAGCGTACCTACACTAATAAATAAAATTTTTTTTCTTTAGCATTTCGCCGACGACGAATTTTTGTTTTTTGTTAGTTAGTTCCGTGTTTACGTTCATCGCAAACGGATGTGCAGTTGGTAGTGAATTTAGCTTGTTATCGTAAAGTTATAAAAAACAAGTTATTGTTTTTGTTAGTATGTGTGTTTTTTGTTTTGCTTGTTGAGTGTGTGCTTGTTGTGTGCGAGAGTGTTTTTAAACAACACCTCAGTGCCCAGGCAAATGCTCATGCATGAAGCATGTAGGAGCCTTGGGATCGTAAGAAATGAACGAACTTTAAGGTGAGTTTGTTCATTAGTTAAGTACACGGTTAATAACCGCGTCCCTGACAGAGGTGTTCGTGGTTGGCGAGCGGCAGAGCTACTACCTACGAAATTTCAAAATTCAAAATCACCAAGGTCACTTCTGTAGGGACGCGATTGGCGACCGCAGGCGCTTTATACTACATTCCTGGAGCGCAATGTAGGTACTTACAAGCTTCTTTATTATTATCTATCCTAATCTTTATCTAACCTTATCTTCAGTATTCTTGAGGGATTAAAATGTATATGATATCAATGTTGTCGTCATTAGAATAAACAGTTAAAGGTGCCACGGAACATTATACGCATTTGTCGTTTTAAACGTTTAACGCACGTATGCGCTTATGTCTATTAAGTATCTGATCTAGTTGTTTATCACATCGATCGGAAACATCGGAAACATTGACGTAAATGTATTTTTATCACAAAGTAGTTAGGTAGTCTATCACACAGGAACAGGTGTGTCTGTGTGTATAAGACGTGGTAGGTAACTACGTACTACGTGCTCGCACGCGCCTACTTCATTGCGAAGCGTTGAGATCGCATTGTTCACAATTGCGTGTAATACATTGCGTGCTTCAAAATGTCAATTTCTGTAATCGATCATTACCGAGATTAATGACTATCATAATTTAGTTACTGACATTAGGAGTAACCTTTTCGCGAAGTTTGCGGTATCTTGTTCCTTACAGCCTGTATAAAATTCTCGTGTCGCGGTGTTTGTTACGAAACTCCTCCGAAACGGCTGGACCGATTGCTATGAAAGTTTGTGTGTATATCGGGTAGGTTCGGAATCGGTCAACATTTATTTTTCATACCCCTATATGATAAGGGTGACCCACCCCTAAATATATTTTTTTTGTCAATTTTTTTTTTTTTAAATAATTTAGCATCGAAAAATACATACGACTTCAAATTTTCACACTTCTACGATCAACCCGTTTTTAATAGCGATACTAGTACTGTAATAATCTTCAACTGTCTGTGGTCGATATCTGATCAATTTTATCAATCGATCAGTTATCCCAACCAGTCGTCTGCCGGTGTCACTGCTCACCCAGAAAACAGCATTGAGTAGGGATGAGAACGAAGCCGGTCTCCTGTCTTTCTCACTCAAAAAGCTTTCTCTCATTCCCTACACAGTTTTCGGCCATTTTGTTTGCGCGTCGATCGTAGCAATGACGCTTATTCTTATTATTTTACTTTCTCAGTGCTAATCTCATGTTAATTATATTCTCATAGTATATACATAAAAATGAATCCCTATTTCCTTGGTCATGCGTGAACGGTTGGACCGATTTCGCTAATTCTTTTTTTGATGTGTTTGTTATAGTCAGAAGGTTCTTATGAAAACAGAAAAAAAGAAGAAAGTTTCGCGGAAAATTAGAAAATTTCAGAAGACAACGACTATTTAAACTTAGCGCGGTTGACAGTTTATAGCTAAGACAGGACAACGTCTGTCGGGTCCGCTAGTTTTTCTATATAATTTAGTCGTTTTGGCACTCGCCGGCCGCTGCCGCGGCACTGCTCGCTTCGCTCGCTTGCTGCAGGCTAATCTGAGGTGCAGCGGGCGGTGCGACATGCGATGGTATACCATACTGCAGGGTTGCCAACCGTACGAGATTCCTCGTACAAATACGAGATTTATGGTCTTAAATACGAGGTACGAGGACACAATCAACCTCGAACAATTTTGAACGAGATTTTGAAAAAAACATGATTTTTGGCATGATGTAACATTTTGTGGCCTAAACCACAAGTATATATGCAAGCCGTCCCGAACCGTCGAAAGAGATATACTCGTATGACTAAATGGGTGGTGGGCGGGTGGGTTTATCCTTTATCTATGTCCTATATTTGATCAAATTTTTTTGACGGATGCCCATTACACTTGTACAATATCTTTGTCTAAGATTTTACGTGGTCTGAGAAAATAGAGGAACCTGGAGCAACTTTATGTGCTGCTATTATCGTTAGATTATTGTTAAAAGAGAAAAATAAAACAAGAGAAATCTTTGAGTGAAGCCATCTATCGAAAAGCGAAGAGAAAAAGCATTCAAGATAAAATGTGATTCAGGATGGCTGGACAAACCTTCAAAATAGCTCGCATTTAAGTAGGTCAATAGGGCACTTTATGTGACGGCTAAACACCCTTATTTCAGAATTTGTGACGCTACAGAATCTTAGATAATCGATCGAAAACGTGTCCAGCCATCTTGAAAAACCACTTTTCGCTGGTCTCTCAATCTCGATAACGGAAGTGATTTTGTCAACTTTTTCCCCTCCCTTCCTCACTTCTACACTTTTGTCTTCTATTGATTTAGATACCTACAGTTATTCGTATTAGTATCACCAATACACGGCTTTTCGTCCATTAAAGAAAACACCTTAAAATATACTTAGTCCTACATAAAACCTACAATATTGGTAACCCTACTGCACTGTATGTATGGGGAAATTTAAATAATCAATATCTTTGAAACTACTCAAAGTTTCTTCGTCACAAATTCAGGTTATCATTATCGTCACCGTCACAAAATTTTGAACACATTTAGAAGGCCGTAGATCATCAGGCAGCGGAGATACATGTGTCCAGCCATCTTGAACTCAGGCTGGCTGGACATTATGTTTTTATTGATTTCTCGTTTTTGTGACTCCATACATCAAACGTTATTGCTGTCACAAATTGCGTCACTATGTTATTAAAGGAACCATATTCGAAAATGCTCCCGTTATTGAGATTCGGAAGTGCCAGCCAGAAGTTTTATACGTAAATTCAAGATGGCTGGACACAGATTTTTGCATTTGCATTTTTCTACTACTCCGCTGTACGTATCACAAAACTTTTAGCTCGATGCCTGTCACAAATTTATGTGACGCCCGTTGATATGCAAAAAGTCGTCAAAATCATTTCCGTTACCGAGATTGAGAGACCAGTGGAAAGTGGTTTTTCAAGTTGGCTGGACACGTTTTCGATTGATTATCTAAGATTCTGTAGCATCACAAATTCTGAAATAAGGGTGTTTGGCCGTCACATAAAGTGTCCTATTGACCTAGTTAAATGCGAGTTATTTTGAAGATTTGTCCAGCCATCTTGAGTCACATAATATAAATTAAATAATTACAAGTCGAGGACAAACATTCCTAAAAGCGTTTTTTACGTATATATTAACTAGCTTTTGCCCGCGACTTCGTTCGCGTGGAATAGTGACTTCCGGCAGATTTTTGGTTTTACCCACATAGTTCCCGATCTCGCGGGATCTCTTCAAAAATGAAATGTGGAAGATATTCTAGGGAACTCTTCAAAAATCAACATAATGAGCTCTGCGTTTGAATTGAAGATATGTATACTCACTTAGGGCATTAAAGCCGTTATTGCCGATCGAAAAAGGCGAAAATGTTATTTTTCCCTTATTTTCAAAATATTATTTTGATTTGCCATTACAGAAAAAAATACTGTTTCTCCCTTGACAAATTTTCTATTATTTTAGGCTTTAAAGATTATTAAAGTTTCTTACACCAAGACATTTCTGTAAACCACGTTTTTAGTTTTGCCATCCTTTGCAAAAATATATAGGTCTTGTGGTTTTGACACTCTTGAGCACGCAACGTAGAGTTGTCCATGGGAGAAACAGTCTTTTTCAAGATGTACCCCCGCAACTTTAAGCGTTTGCCCTTGGGCTTTATTTATGGTCATTGCAAACGCAGTTTTCAGCGGAAACTGAACTCTTTTGAATTGGAATGGCAAATCAGTTGGAATGATGGGAATGCGGGGAATAATTACAGTTTCGCCTTTTGCCATTCCAGTCATAATAACGGCTTTAATCACATTCCGTCCTAAATAGGTTACTTGTAACCGTGTGCCGTTACATAGCCTTGGTGGATCTAGGTTTCTCATAAGCATCACAGGAACTCCAACTTTCAGCCTCAACTTGTGAGAAGGCACTCCTGATAACTCTAAGGAGTTGAGAAACTCTGTTGGGTAAGATGTCACTTGCTCGGTATCCACGACGTTATCTACTGATAGATACTCGATGACATCTCCCTCTACGTCAGACATAATTTGGTCATATAACCAAGCTTAAAAGTAAATAATTTAAAAGGAACGATCTAATTAATTTAAAAATTAAAACGAATTTAGACATACAATTTTAGTATCTACTAATAATCGAGATCAAACTAAACTTACATTATACAACAACCAGACAACCCAACAAATAAACCTTTTAATCAACAAATACAACGGAACCAATTTTGAAAACAAAACAACCACTAGACAACCCAACAAATAAACCTTTTAATCTACTAATACAACGGAGCCAATTTTAAATTTACGAAACGATCAATCCACAATTCCACGACAGTACCGAAGCGCTCGGCCGATACCCAACCAAATGCGTGTAACGAAACCATAGCGCGATCTATTTCGATCCCAACGCCATCTATCGAGCATAGTGACAACTCGGATTATTTATCTATACTCCGTTCGGGCATTTTCTTTGTACTAAAAGTTTTATTATATTGATATTATTTTTTTCATACCTTTTTACTATTTATTTACTTTTTTCCGATGAATTAAAACAATAACATGAACCGAACTCGTGTAACGATCGACACCATTGCGCGATCACCAACTCGACATATAGTACTAATAGAACTATCTATACTCCGTTAGAGCATTTTCTTTGTACTAAAAGATTATATTATATTTTCATACCTTTTTACTATTTATTTACATTTTTCCGATGAATTTTCAGTACTGAATTGATGCCGACTCTTGACCAATAGATGGCGCTGTATGTCCGGAATAAATTTTATTTTTTATTTTATTTTTTGTAATAAAAACTATCCTATGTCCTTTCTCAAGTTCCAAACTATGTCTGTACCAAATTTCACACAAATCGGTTCAGTAGTTTAGGCGTGAAGCAAAGACAGACAGACAGACAGACAGACAGAAAGACAGACAGACAGAGTTACTTTCGCATTTATAATATTAGTTTGGATGTTTATTAAAGAAAGACAAAATCTAAGTTGCAGCCATTTTGACTTAAATGTCAATATTCTTTGATTAATTATAGGTGTTGATAACACATTTGATGATGTCGTCCTACTTCTTTGATCAAACCATAGATGTAGTACATACTCCGTAGATTGGGCTTAAGAGTGAAAGAGAGCTCCCGCTCTTAACGGAACTTTGCTGTGTTAGAAAGAGAAAAAGCAACACGCTGTCAATAGGACCAAACACGTATTTGCTAAGACCCTGTAGGGCCCTTAGTAAATGTGCATACAAGTGTTTCGACCATTATTTCAGTGAATATAGTGATAACATCTGATTTAAGAACTGTATTGCGATGGTTTCTTGTGCAGTACTAGGATGTGAATCTTGCAAAAATAAAAATCCTCAGGATTACTCGTTTCACAAGTAAGTTTATAGTTTGTTTACATCGTTATTTCTGCAATCAGAATTCACAAAGGAGCCGGCTGTAAGCAAAATAAGGTGAAAAAATTATGTTATTTATAGTGTCCGACCGAAGCTTCGGCTTCGGCTTCGGCCACCTTCGGCCAAAAAAGCACCTTCGGCCAAATCTTCGGCTTCGGCCAAAAATTTGCCGAAGGTTTGGCCGAAGGCGAAGGTTTGCTAGTTGTCAAAATTTGAAATTTACTGAACGATGCTAGAGCGAGACGGAGAGTGTGCAGAGCAGCAGAGTTTCGCCGCGCCGCCGCACCGGCCCAAACGAATCGCAGTTAGTAAACTAAACGAGTCAAAACAAGTTTGAGAGCGCGTCTTAAAATTCTAATAAGTGTTTTGTTTTTAAATATTTCATATTTGTTATTACAAATTATTTTATTTATTACTGTGAGTAGTACCTGTGGTGATACGTTCATTATTGTGAGGCACTCTAAGAACCAAAAAACCGTAAGTATTGTCTGGTTTAAAATATTTTATGTTATCTAACGTTAGGTAGGAAACTAAATGGAAACAATGTTGGTTTGGTATGTTTTTTTATGCAATTTTTAGATAAAAAGACATGTGAAGATTGTTTACTTTTAGTTAACTACCTAAACCGATAGGATATAGGCGCATCCGCGTTGCAGAGTCCTACTGCGAGTACGGGGCGGTCGGCTCGGCTCGGTAGGTACTTGTGCATTTATATAGAATATTTTCTTTCAGGTAAACAATGACATCTTTAGAGCTGAATCCTATCTGGCAATATTTTATAAAGGCTACTGATAAAGCTTTATGTAAACAGTGCAATAAATCATTGTCTCTTGGTAGTGCTTTACCAAAAAAGCAGAGTACCACTAATATTAAAAATCATTTGATAAAAATGCATAAAATAGAGTGGGAGGCTTATTGTAATGCAATAAATGAAAAACAGAAGAGTAAGAGTTTAATGAAAAATAAAACAGAGGCAACTACATCTTCGCAATTTAATGTCAAGCAGAGTACTTTACCTCAAATCATAGAAAAAAAAGCAGCTCCATTGTGGCCAGATAGTGATCCAATATCTATGAGAATCGATAAAGGTATAATGGATCTCATCATCGTTGACATGCTGCCTTACAACGTTGTTGAAGGAGAAGCATTTCGCAGACTTAATTTGATTGATCCCGATGCTCCGTCAAGATACAGGAAAAAGACTGCGAATTTTTTTAGAACGACTTTAATGCCTGCGACATACGATAAGGTCAAAGCGAAAGTCATACGTGTTTTAGATAAAGCTTGCTGGGTTTTTTTTTTTTTTTTTTTTTGGGGGGTGGGAAATCATCCTATGACTTCTTCCGCTCTAGGGTGGAGCGGAAGGGTGTGTCAGACTCTTACTGACTAAAACCCACCCCTGTTCCTCCCTGCCTCGAGTGCCCGGGGGGCGAGGTAACTCTTTAGAATTTATCCTCCACCCCCGGGCAGGCACTGGCCGTGGCAGGCCCCGTCCTTTGCTGACAACTCTTTGAGGCGCGCGTGGAACACTACGCGCCGTCGACTCTCAGGCCTGGTGCTGATCGGACGGCGAGTTACCCGCTACTCGCCGTCCGCAGGCCCGGGTCTACGGTGGCCGGAGATCGTCTCGCAGCCCCTGGCGTCTCCTGCGACGGCTGCTGCTGGGGGCGCTAGGGCGACTCGGTCTCTGTTGAGTCTCCCTAACGTGTGCCGCCTCCCTCTTCGCGAGCATTACTGCTTCGCAGAAGGAGGAGACGGCCCCCCATTCCCTCTCGCTCCGTACCATGGCCTGAACCAGGGCACGGCGCGAGAGGTCGCTGCCGCCTATCGCATCCACGAGGACACGGCGGTGTTCTGCCCAGGCGGGGCAAACCTCCACCGTATGCTCCACCGTGTCCACTGGGCGATCCTCGCAGTGGAAACACGCAGGGGTCACCTCCGCCTTGATCCGACACAGGTACTTCCCGAAACAGCCATGTCCGGTGAGCACCTGCGTCAGGCGGAAGGTGAGGGCGCCGTGACGCCTCTCCAGCCACTCCTCAAAGAGGGGCACTACCGCCTCGATGGTGGCGTGCCCAGCGCTGGGTTGCGACAGTCGCTCTCTCCATGTCACCATGAGATCCTGCCGGAGCTCGGTCCGCCGAGCCGCGAGTTGTCGCGGCAGCGGAGTTTCGCCCCGGCGTTTGGCCTCCTCGCGCCACTCGTACAGGTGCGCGAGGATTTTTGCCTCCAGATCCCACGGTGACAGTCCGGCAAGGAGGCTCGCCGCCTCACGGGAAAGCTTGCTGGGTTAGCTTTACGACTGATATATGGAGTAATCCAGCAAAGACGTGTTCGTTGCTAAGCTGCACAGCTCACTTTATCCAAGGCCCTAAAAGAGAAAAAGTCATTCTTGCAGCTAGTGTTCTGGAGGAAGATCACACAGGCCTATATATTGCAGAAAAACTTCACCAGGTTATTGAAGAATATAATTTAAAAAATAAAATCCACATGGTTATTCGTGACAACGCTTACAAGATGGCTGTCTGCACAGCCATGCGACGTGGTAATTTTCTGTCGATTGGATGCGTAGCTCATACCCTGCAGCTAGTGATTCATGACGTTATATTTAAAGACGCTACTGTGATGGAAATAATAAAAAAATGTCGCAAAATTGTTGGCCATTTTAAAAGAAGTGAGCAAGCTTCTAGATATTTAAAAATGTTTCAAGAAACGTGTAATTTGCCTAAACACGTATTAATCCAAAATATTGAGACGCGATGGAACAGCACATATTTGATGCTGGAAAGACTCCTTGAACAGAAAACTGCCATCAATTTATACATGGCTGAACGTGGTGGAATAGAAGTCCCTACTGCAGAAGAATGGGTGCAAATAGGATACTTTATCACCGCTCTTAAATGTTTTTATGAAGCCACACTTGAGGTTTCAAATGATTCCTCATCGGTATCTATAATAATACCGTTGCTTGTCATGCTTAATACGAAATTAATCCTAAAAGAAGAAGATCCTGAAAATTTGAAAATACTGAAGACGAAGCTGTGTGAGGCAGTTAACAGAAGATTTTCTTACGCAAAAAATACCATGTGTTTATTGATTGAGACTCTATTAGATCCGCGTTTCAAAACTAACTATTTAACTGCCACTGAGACTGAAAACGCCAAAACTGAAATACTATCATTCTTACGACAGCAACATGAACTATTATCTCGTGCAGACAATATGGATATTGACACCAATGTACCTTCTTGTTCAACCTCAAATCCACATACAGAGAATGCATCTCCAAAAAGCGATGAAGGATTATGGGATTCTCACGATAAACTTGGTTTGCCGATTACAAGTGATAATGATTTGGATTTGGAACACAATTATCCGCTATTTCAAGAACATCTTAGTCGTTATTTAAAAGATCCTCGGATTTTAAGAACTGCAAATATTTACGAATATTGGGCATCAAGCCCATATACTTGTCTACAGCCAGCTGCAATCAAGTATTTGTCTGTTCCCCCCAGTAGCGTTCCTAGCGAACAGCTTTTTAGCGCTGCGGGGCAAATATATTATGCCGACAGACGGTCAAATTTGATGGGTGAGAATGCCGAAAAATTATTATTTTTAGCTTACAATATAAGACTGTTCAACTTTGATTACTAATTAAAGTAAATAATTAATAAAATTTATCGTCGTATCGGTGAGGCTAGAGCACTCATCGGAAAGCTTATCTGCTTCAGGGAGGGCAACACTCGCCCTAGGGTGATGCGCTTTGTGAGGCGGGCGTTCTCGGGGACTGATATTAGTTCTCGAGATTATTTGACCTGCGTCACAGAGCGTATCGACTTCCTGAAGCAGAAGATCTATGCATGGGCAAACCGTATACGTCGATACAAGCGGCGAGTGGAGCGGTTCACTCAGAATCGCACTTTCCAAAGCAACGAAAGGTGGGTATATAGGGCTTGGGAGCGACCGGACCAAGGTGTGTCTGATTTGCACCTACCTGATGATGACGCCATGAGTTCATTCTGGCGCAGCATCTGGTCGGTGCCGGTCAGGCACACCGAGGGTGATTGGACTCGAGAGGTTGAGCGCGCGTGCGATCTTATACCAGAAATGGGAGCTATTACCATCAGCCCCCAAGATGTAGCACGTGCAGTCCGTCCGTTGCCTAACTGGAAATCTCCAGGGCCGGACGGGCTGCACAATTTCTGGATAAAATGGTTTCAAAGATCGCACGCTCGCTTGGCAGCTCAGTTCCAGTCTGCCCTAGAGTCAGGGTCGCTGCCCCAGTTCCTTACGACAGGAGTAACCCACCTGCTCCATAAATCAGGTAGTACTGCGGAGCCGAAAAATTATAGGCCGATCACGTGTTTACCGACGGTCTATAAAGTTCTTACGTCCATCCTGAGAGCCAAAATTAACAATCATATTGACAAAAATTGTATTTTGTCTGCCTCTCAGAATGGATGTAGGAACGGGTCCCGCGGTACTAAGGAGCTGCTCCTTATTGATGTTGCCATTAGCCAACAGGTTCGTCGTTCTCGAAGAGATCTGTCGACATGTTGGATAGATTATAAGAAGGCCTACGACTCAGTGCCACATACATGGCTCATGAGGGTGCTGGAGCTGTACAAAGTGGATGCAACTTTGCGCACCTTCCTGATGTCGTGTATGGGGCAGTGGAGGACGGTCCTTCACTATCCAGGATGTCGACAGATCCAGGAGAACAGCGAACCGATAAGGATCGAGCGTGGCATATTCCAGGGCGACAGTCTGAGTCCACTGTGGTTTTGTCTGGCCCTAAACCCTCTCAGTACTCTACTGGAGGGCTCGGGCCAAGGCTACCGGTTGAGAAGAGGTGGACAGGTCATATCACACCTCCTTTACATGGATGATCTGAAACTCTTTGCCCCCAACAACTTGCAACTGATGAAGCTACTGAAGGTAACAGAAACCTTCAGTAGCGCCATCAGGATGGAATTTGGTGTGGACAAATGTGCAGTCATGCATGTAAAGCGAGGGGAGATTATGGAATCCGTGGGAACTCAACTCTCGGATTCCATACACCTTAGATCCCTCTGCTCAACCGAAACCTACAAGTATTTGGGTATGTCGGAAGCGTTAGGCATCAGCACTGCTGACGTGAAACAGTCGTTGAGGGAGCGCTTCTTTGGCCGCCTGAATAAAGTACTAAATAGTCTTTTATCAGGCGGGAACAAGGTGCGCGCCTTCAACGGTTGGGTCATGCCGGTATTGATGTACTCTTTCGGCATACTCAAATGGACTCAGACCGAACTTGACGCCCTGGATAGGAGGGTCCGCACACTGCTGACCGCAAATCGCATGCATCACCCACGATCATCGGTGATGAGGCTGTATATCCCGCGGAAGTGTGGGGGTCGTGGCTTCTTAAACGCTAAGACCCTACACAACCGCGAGGTATGCAGCCTTAGAGAATACTTCCTCAAAGCTGACGTGGGTATGCATCGAGATGTGGTCGCTGTGGACAAGGGCCTCACCCCGCTCTCCTTGGCAAACGAGAACTGGCGCAAACCTATAGTACTGGATACTAATGACCGCACGGAAGTATGGCAGAGCAAAGAGCTTCACGGACGCTTTCACCGGGTCCTACATGGGCCCGATGTAGATCTCTTAGCGTCCGTATCCTGGCTGCGTTTTGGTGACCTCTTCGGGGAAACCGAAGGTTTTGTCTGTGCGATTATGGACGAAGTTATGATGACGAATAACTACCGGAAATACATTGTGAAGGACGGTACGGTTGACATCTGTCGGGCATGCCACCGGCCCGGGTAATCAATCCGACACATTATTTCTGGTTGTTCTCGTCTAGCTAACGGAGACTATTTGCATAGACACAACCTTGTAGCCAGGATTATCCACCAGCAACTTGCTCTTAAATACAATCTTGTGGAATCTGAAGTACCGTACTATAGGTATGAGCCCGACCCAGTTCTCGAAAATGGCAATATCACGTTATATTGGGATCGATCTATCATCACTGACAGGACTGTTGTTGCCAATAAGCCTGACATAGTGGTGATAGATCGACTAGAGCGTCGCACAATGATTGTTGATATAGCTGTCCCTCATGACGAGAACCTCGTGAAAGCTGAGAAAGATAAACAACCAAAATATCTTGATCTGGCTCGCGAGGTTGTCGACATGTGGGAGGTGGATACAGCTGTCATTGTGCCGATAGTCGTGACGGCCAATGGCTTAATAGCCAAGAGCCTCGACGAACACCTAAGGAGGCTCTCGTTAGGCGGCTGGATCAAGGGCTTGATACAGAAAGCGGTACTCCTGGACACGGCGCGTATTGTTAGGAGATTCCTTTCTCAGGAGCCCTGACCACCGGTAGCTTGGACCCTATCCCGATACCGGTGGGCTACTATTTTTTATATTTTTAAATGTTTTTATATTTTGATATTTTAATATTTAAAAATGTAAATTGTATGTATATATTATAAAATAAATGGAATAATAAAATTAAATTAGTCATGAAAATTAAGAAAAGGTATCCTGTCTTTTAGAATCGCCAATTGAAAAAAAAACTTAACCCTTGCATAATAATTGCAAAATGTGTTTTTCTATTGATTTTGTAATGATGACTTAATTATTAGAAACAGTAACTATTGAAGTTATTGTCAAACTGAAATTATTGTTTTATACTTTGTTGTATACTTTCATCGAAAAAATATGTTTTTTTATTTTATTTTAGAGAATCTTTAGAATTAGCTGATTAAAGTGCATTTATTATTTATTTTTCTACAGTCGGATAACAGAAATCCATAGTGTTAGTAACATACCTTATATAATTATAGTGTTAGTACATAAATTAGAGTTTAAGAAGCATTCTACACAGAAGATTAACGTACGCTCATCCTCTCCATAAAATGCCTCATAAACGGGGAAAACACACTCTCGGCCACTGTTTTGTTCAGAATGCTGTTGCCACTAGCCCGGATTCTAGCTGCCAGAGACGCTATTTTCTTACGCACAATTGCGTGGAAGCCGTCAGTACGACTCTGTGTAAACATCTCTGACGCACTACAAAACCGGGGCAGTCCCAAGAGCATTCTAAAAATATTGTTGTACTGGATGCGCAGGACATCTAGCGACCTTTTGGTGTAGCTGATCCACAGACCCCCCGAGCACAGACCCTGACAATACGCCTTGAAAAGTGTTATTTTGATTTATAACTTTAAGTCTAGTCTCTTCTACTACCTAAGGTTTTTTCCAAATAGTGAACAAAAATGTTCATATTTTCTTTTAATTGTAAGTTTTTATTATAGTTTAGTTTTCCCAAATAGGTATATTATTGATAATTTTGATAAATGACTGCTTCGCCATATAATTAAGTATAAAGAGCTATTTTTAATTAAGACTAGTCGAAAAAAGTGAGTTTATTTTTTATTAATAAGGTGCCTCAAATTGTTACCAAAACTTGTTAAGTTTTTATTTTCTCCAATTGTTACCAAAAATGTTTAACTTAATTATCCTAAGAAATTACTTATAAGTATTTAATTTTCTCAAAAATTCCAAAAAATTATATGTAAAAAATAGATATTGAAAAAGCGTTAAACTTTGCTCAATTATTTTATAGAAATATTTTGTGTTCGTCTGATAATTAAAAAAATGTGACTGATTATTTGATTATTTTTGTTAAAATTACTATAAGTAAATAAATATTTAATTAACATTGTATATTTGAAACCTTTATTTTAGATAATATTTTATTACCTACTTGTATATGTTGGTCACTCGGCTCGTTATTGGGCTAAATCTCTAAAGCTCTCACAATATGTATCTAGTATATTCTGAGATCAAAGTAACTATCGTATTTCTCAAGGTCAATGACACCTTCGGCTTCGGCTTCGGCCGAAGGTTTTGGTGAATACCGATTAATCGGCTTCGGCTTCGGCCAGAATTGCACCTTCGGTCGGACACTAGTTATTTATTACTTAGATTAATTAGCATGTCTAAAACCGACTAATTTCAGAAATAACAAATAGAGAAATACGAGGGCATTATAACCTCACTTTTGAGTGATTTGATGGCTTGGTTTTTTGTTGTTATCGACATTTCAACATTGTTATCATTATGTACATTAATTATGTGATTAATAAAGCTAAAGTGTTTTTTATTCCACTATTTTCCTGTAGATGTTACTTTTATGGCCGCTAACTTAGTGGCACGGCGTGCCACGCTCAAAATACTCATGTAAATTTTAGAATCTTTCAAATAGAAATTGCGTTTTACTCAGACAGAGAAACATTGCAAACATATATTTACGGCATCAGTTTCATTCCCAGAAGTTATTTTTCTTTTTTATAAATACTTTGCTGTGCCATCTCACTCAAATCTTCCTGAGGGTTAGTGGCATCCCAGCAGCATTATTGCGTAGGAAACCATCGGTGCTCCATGGACCAATTGAAATTTGACCAATAGGGTAGTTTACTAAAAAAATCTAATGAGACCATCAGTTAAATAACCAAAAAATATTAAATACCAACCGGGCCATGAAGAATTGTACCTCTGCTCAGTTAATAATAAATAAATAAATAATAAATAAAAATCGTTTATTTTATAAAAGGGAGACAAATACAATAAAAATATCTTAACAATTAGACTAGAGCACAGTTTTATATTAGCCTGAACTAGGTGGAACCTGTGTTTCAGGCTAGACAGTTCATAAATATCTTATAAGAATTATAAATAAATTAAACAGTATAAAGTACTAAAATTAAAACTTACATAAAAATAGAATCAGCATGTTAGCGGGTTATTTGTCGACAATGAGTAGATCCTCTGTCTGTTCATAAGCAATGCTTCGTAGAAATGAAATGACAGTTTTTTTACAATTAAAATAGTTCAACTTATAAAAACTTAGTTTTTTATTTAACCTATTGTACAGAAATGGGCCTAAAAATGAGAAGAATCTTTCTGCAAAGACATTTTTGGAGGTTGCATTAGAAGTGCACACTATATCATTCCGCCTCTTGTTAGTACTGTCAGAAATGTACGAAAGCATAGTATGTTGTTTTAATACTAAGTGCAAAATGAAAAGCTGGCGAACAGTCAGCACGTTGCAGGATTTATATAACTGATCTGTGGGAAAGAAAAAGGGATGGAAGTTTGCTACTTTTAAAATTGCTCTCTGAGCTCTTTCAAGAGGAAGCAAGAGGGTTTTTGATGCGCCACCCCATGAAGTAATGCAGTATTGAATTATAGACTGGCATAGGGCCAGATAAACTTGTGTGATTAATTTTGAATTTGCAAAAGTTCGTATTTTTTTAAATACATATATTAACTTGCGCACTCTTTTAACCAGAGTTTCAATATGATGTCTAAATGTGAGTGTATCGTCAATGATTACCCCGAGGTATTTGATGTTACAGGTTTTGAGGATAAGAGGACAATGACACATGTTGACTGAAGGGTTACCACATTGATGGGCGTATAGATGAAAGCTAGCAGTGTTAAGTTGAGGCTTGCGCATGGAGAAGTGTATATATTTTGTTTTGTCAGCATTTAATGTTAGTAAATTGCTTTGAAGCCAATTAGTCACAATATTAAAACCTAGTTGAGCGTTTTCGTGCAGTTCGCTACTGGTTTTAGCTGTAAATATTAACGCCGTGTCGTCAGCATATGATACTATTTTGCCGTGCTTAATGTTCAAATTACACAAGTCGTTAATATAAACCAGGAAAAGCGTTGGGGCCAAAATACTTCCCTGGGGAACACCAAAACCAGTATTTTTCTGCTCATCGCTCGTGAAATTATCTATCCTAACACGTTGATATCGGCCGTTTAAGTAGTCAGCAAGTAGCGACAGCGGCGTTCCCCTTATTCCTATAGCCTCTAATTTGTCAAGAAGCGCGGAGACTGAGACAGTGTCAAAGGCTTTCGCTAGATCAAGTAAGACTCCTAGGACCTTATTCCCTTTGTCTAGCTCTTTTGAGACATAATCTGTTAGGCTATGCACTGCATCGGCTGTGGACAATTTGGCCCTGAAGCCAAATTGCGCAGGTGACAAGAAGTTGTTTTTTTCTAAAAAGCTTACTAGTCTGTTGTTAATTATTTTCTCAAGTATTTTTGACATAGAAGGGAGTATCGATATTGGCCTATAGTTGCTAGTCACTTCTCTGCTTCCAGTTTTATAAATCGGGATGACAACTGCCTTTTTTAGACAACTCGGGAAAATTCCTTTAGAAAGACAGATTCGAAACACATGCGTTAAGGGAGGTACAAATATATGCTTAAATAGTTTAAGCATCCTATTGCTTATATTATCCCATCCAACTGCACAGTCATCTTTTAGGCCAGCAATGATACGTGATATTTCCTCTTCATCTGTATCCAGCAAAACAAATGATTTCTGGTTACAGCTGTTGCTTAGTTTTTGGAAAGATGTTTGGACGCAACGTTTCGGGATCTGTTCTGCCAAATTTCTCCCAACATTTACAAAAAAGTTATTTACATTGTTTGCGGACAGCAGAGGTGAAGGATTAGTAAGCAGTAAACTCGAATTTGATTCACGTTGTTTAGTCATATAAGTGACGTTTTTAATATGTTTCCAAAGTTGCTTGCTATTGTTACCTGCTTTATTTAATTCATTTTTGTCATAATTATTTTTCAGCTTCTTTAGAAGATTGTTGCAGAAATTCCTGTATCTTTTATATGAGTTCAGAATTATTAAATTATCGGGGTATTTTTTTGTTTTTTGATGGAGTTTATCTCTGTGTCTTATGCAACGAATTAGGCCAGGCGTAATCCAAGGTTTGATATTATGATGACGCTTATTTAGTGTCACTATTGTCGTGTTATGCAATATAGCTTGTTGGACATGTTTTATTAAGTACGATAAAGCGGTATTAGCGTCAGCAGTTTTATAAACTGGGCTATAATCGATATTACGTAAATCATATTCGAGTTTTTTTATATTTATGTTAGTCTTGGTTTGTGATCGATTTAGCTTAGGCAGCGTTAAATTTACGTTTAGTAGGACAGCATGATGATCGGTTATTGTTGAGTTAGTAACAAGCGTAATATATGAATAGCTGGATTTGATCATCATATGATCGAGACAGGAACCACTCTGATGAGTAGGCAATGTGTGAGCGGGGAGAAAACCATGGTATGAGCAGATATTGAGGTAGTCTTGAGTCCCTGCATCGCAGTTCTCAGAGCCAATGTTAATGTTAATATCGCCTGTTAGGATTACATTTTGGAAATGGCTGAGTGCTTGAAGAATCTGGTTTATGGAACTGTGAAAAGAAGTCAGGTTTCTAGCGGAAGGAGATCTATAGATAGCAATTAACGCTGTATGTGTATTAATAGGTAAAGCAGCTACATTTATTATTCTAAATTTAAATACTGTATTACACAGAAGAAATGCACTTCTTAGCCATAATATTAGAAAGATGTAATTATCGATATCACCCGAAACAATCGAAAAAATTCACGATATGGTGTTGGCCGACCGAAGATTGAAAGTACAAGAGATTGTGGAAGCCGTAGTGATCTCGCATGGCTCAGTGGTTTCAATTTTGAATGATCACTTGGGCATGAGAAAGCTTTCCGCAAGATGGGTGCCACGTTTGCTCACAGTCGACCACAAACGCAATCGTGTAACAACTTCACAGGAAGGTTTGGCGTTGTTTAATCGCAATATGGAGGAGTTTTTGCGCCGTTTTGTAACCGTGGACGAAACATGGATCCATCACAACACACCAGAGACCAAACAACAGTCAAAACAGTGGGTTTCTAAGGGTGAATCGGCGCCAAAGAAGGCCAAGGTGGGTTTGTCAGCCAATAAAGTTATGGCGACTGTTTTTTGGGATGCACGCGGGATAATCCACATTGACTACCTTCAAAAGGGAAGAACAATCAATGGGGAATATTATGCCAACTTATTGGACCGATTCAATGACGATTTGAAAAAAAACCGACCTCATTTGGCCAAGAAAAAAGTTCTTTTCTACCAAGACAATGCAAGGGTGCACACATGTGCAGTTGCCATGGCAAAAATCCATGAATTGGGCTATGAATTGCTCTCTCATCCACCCTATTCTCCAGATTTGGGTCCGAGTGACTACTTCTTGTTCCCAAACCTGAAGAAATGGCTTGGTGGAAAAAGATTTGACTCCAATGATGAAGTCATCTCGCAAACAAAGGCCTATTTTGAGGACCTCGACAAATCATATTTTTTGGAAGGGATAAAAAAATTGGAGAAGTGTTGGACAAAGTGTATAGAGCTCAAGGGAGACTACGTTGAAAAATAAAATGATTTATTTATCAAAAAATCTGTGTTTTATTCCAAAAGTCACGGACTTATTGACCCGCCCTCGTAAATTACACAACTCACAGTACTAAAGCCCACCTTAATCAAAATGACGGTATTCTACTATGCCTAAAAGATACCTTACACGTGAATGTCTATGAACCAAATTATTGTCAAGAAGTAAATTGCCTTGTGACAACAATCAACAACGATTTAGCCGTTATATTATTTTAGGTACAGACCTCCAGCCTTCAAAAACCTAGATCCCTTTTTAAAGTCTCTAGATAAAATCTTGTCCAGTGTTGAACATTATAATAACATAGTTTTAATGGGCGATTTAAATATTAACATTAAACTGGAACAACTTAATCCTAAACATACAGAATACTTAGATCTGCTTGCTTCCTACGGCCTTCTTACCATGCACACTCTGCCGACTAGAGAATCAAGTTGCCTTGATCATTGCTTCGTCAAAACAAAACTAAAACCTTTGACTATAGTTTGTAATCCAACCCTAACTGACCACTTAAGTGTTATGATATCACTACCTCTTAAAATAAAAAATAGACCCAAAAAAACCCAATTCATACAAAAACTGACTATGATGCTGCTAATAGAGACTTAAAGCAGATTAACTGGGAAGAAAGGTTTCACAATGATGACCCAAATGCAATGACGAACATCTTCTTAAATACCATCAGAGACGTCCTTTGGAATCACACACACACCGTCAAGCAGTCGAGGCGACAAATAATCATTAAGCCTTGGATTACACCAGGTCTATGTAGATGTATGAGGAATCGCGATCAACTTCACCAAAAACTAAGAAAAGACCCAGAAAACTCAACCCTTGCTATAACGTACAAGTACTACCGAAATAAATGTAATAATCTACTAAAAAGCAAATATTTTAAATCAGAATTAGCCAAGTCTAGTCATAATATAAAAAAAAACAATGGGGATTGGTAAAGGAAAAGTGTAACTTAAACAGCTACCCAAAAATGCCAACAGAGCTTATTTCCACTAATTCAACACCTCAAGAAGTATTAAATAACATAAATAGGTACTTTGTACATACACAGGAGGAGCTCGTGGCTAAAGTAATAACAGCCGCACGGGTCGATCCATCAGGTTAAGCTACGCTTGCCGGGGTTGGTCCGTGGATGGGTGACCATCTTTACATAGCGAGACTCCTCCGTGCCTCGGAAAGCACGTTAAGCCGCTGGTCCCGGCTGTCAATCGTGGATCTTTGACAGTCGTTACGGGTCGTCAGAAGCCCGAAAGTCTGACAACCAGTCTTACCAAGGGGTATCGTATTACCCACAGTAACTGGGTTGTGGAGGTCAGATAGGCAGTCGCTCCATGTAAAATACTGATATTCAGCTGCATCCGGTTAGACTGGAAGCCGACCCCAAGATAGTTGGGAAAAGGCTAGGCAGATGGCAGATGAGATACTTTGTACATGTCGGTAGTAATTTGGCAAACGCCATCTTGTCCAGGACCCTCACAAATGAGATAGATCTGAGCAAGCGGTGTAGACCAAAACCGTATAGCGGACCCCTAAACTCTTTTGTGCTTCTCGCAACAGACCAATTTGAAATTAAAGAAATAATTGCCAACTTAGAAACCAAGAATTCCTCGGGATGGGACGGTGTCTCCACGTCTTTTATCAAGAGAGCAGTGGATTCCCTTATTGCACCACTAGCACATATAAGTAATTCCTGCTTTTCAAAAGGTGTCTTTCCAGATGCGCTTAAAAAGTCTGTCACTGTTCCTATACAGAGTGGTGATGACAATACGACAATAAATTAAACCTCGCATACCTCAAGACGTTCTCAATCTACATACAAAAAATCATTTGAATATATCCAGTAGTTTAGTCACAGGAAATTATTTTTCATTTTTAACATTTGCTACATGATGTATCTGATAATAGGGAAACACTGTCAGGTTAACGACCCACATCGGTATAAACATCAAAACATTAAAGTCACGTTGCCAACTCGCTACTTAAGCACTTTCGCCAAATTAGTATTTTCATCTGATTTAGTGAAAATTATACCTTAATTCTGAGTAATAAGAGTCTTAAAGCGTGTCATCAAAGTTGGATAAGAAAGTAACGAATGCGGAAATTGCAATGCACTCATAATATTAATAGAAAATTTAGTGTGTGCGAAAGAGATAAATCTAGTTTCGTTTGTTACTTCGCTTTCTTGAAGAAATTTGCTACTACTTTTACTTTAGCTTAGTGTGTCGCCGCGGTCCTGTGAAGAGTCACGCGTCCTCGCTTTGTAAGAGCCGCTAACTTTCGTGTAGGTACTTCCCCGCCGCTCGTGTTTAAATTTGTAAATTCATTTACGACGGTATTAGTGCGAAATTGGACGCTTTATTTTGGTGACAGGACACGTAACGTTTTAATAGGTATTTAGTTAAACAGTGAGTGAATTGTGCGAAATTAGACGCTTAGTTTTTATTGTTTTCGTGTTTTTTTTTAACGCAACCCAACGTGTAGTTCGCGAAGGGCAGGTCAGGTGTTGACCATACAACTATTCTTAAAGTTTTAAAACGCGACAAACGGAAGCTGAATAAATACAAGAAATTGCATGCATTGTTACCTAGAGACAAACCAGTTAGGGAAAACTTGTCGCTGGATTGAAAATAAACATTTCGAGAATCCGGATTTCTTGTACAATGTGATGTGGACTGATGAAAGTACATTTACAAGGAACGGTTTATGGAACAGACAGAATCTTCGTTACTGGAGCCGCGTGAATCCGCGTCTAGGACGGGAGACTTCGCACCAGTACAGACTTGCTGTCAATGTTTGGGCTGTGCTAAATAATCTGTGATTCAGTGTAATTTTACTGAGCATTAATCCATTATTAAAAGCCAAAAAATCAAGTCGCTACAGGACCGCGCGTTGTTGCCGCTCTTACGACAGGTTAGTGAACTCATATTTATAAATGGTGTTCTATTTCGTTTCTAGTTTTATGCCATTTAGTTTGTTTGAAATTTTTATTTTTTTATTTTCGATGTTAGGACATTTTTGATAGCTTAAACTTATTCTTATAAACTAGTATTGTCCGTATTTTCATTTATTGTCGTATTGTCTTCTCCACGCTGTATACAAAGCTGGAGACAAAACTTTGGTGTCGAATTATAGACCAAACTCTCTGCTCCCTAGTTTTCCAAAAATTCTAGAAAAAGTAATAAATAAGAGACTAAAACACTACCTAGAAACTCATAAACTTCTCTCAGGTAATCAGTTTGGGTTCAGAAAAAAAATATCTACCGCCGACGCTCTTCACAAACTAACCTCGTATGTAGTCGAAAACCTGGATACGGACAGAAGTCACTGGGTATATTCTTAGACCTAGCAAAGGCCTTCGACACCGTTTCCATACCCATCCTCCTGAACAAGCTCGAGACCTTAGGAATTCGAGGAATACCTCTCCAACTGTTCCAAGATTACTTGACAAACCGAAAACAGGTTATAAAAATTGATAACAGTGTAAGTCACGAGGAAAACGTTACCTTCGGTGTACGTTGAAACCATACAATAATAATGCACTAATGCTTATTCGTGCATTTTTACCTCATTTTACTAATTGATATTAGTCGAGCATTCAGTACACGATTAGCGGTCATCGCGTGTGCTCCCTCGCACCTTTATATCACTAAACCTTTGGTCCAGATAATATACTTAATTTGGTTTCATAAGCAGCAGTATCATTTAGCCATCTTCCAACCTCTAACATTCGGAGTGCCTCAAGGCAGTGTAATGTCTAGGTCTTACGCTGTTTTTAATATATATCAATGACCTCTGCAATTTGCTTTTACAAAATGGTCAAATAATAACATTTGCAGACGACACAGTATTATTGTTCAGCCGAAGCAGCAAATGAAGGCTTTGCTTTAGTAACCTCATGGCTGGACAATGATTTTTTGACACTTAATCTTGACAAAACCAAATTTATTACATTTGCAATTAACGCCAGAACTCAACCTTCTCCTAATTCAATAATTATACAAACTCATAATTGCAACAATTCAGGTACCTGTCATTGTAACCCAATCACCAGAACTAATTCTATAAGATATCTCGGTGTGATTGTAGACCAAAACTTAAACTGGAAAGAACACGTCATGAAAGTAACCAATCGCGCAAGAAAGTTAATTTATATTTTTAAAACTATTAGAAATGCATGTGACATTAAGCTATTAATAAAAATTTATTTAGCACTATGTCAGTCTGTACTAATATACAGCCTGAATGTATGGGGAGGAACTTCAAAAACCACCATGTTGTTTGTCGAAAGAGCCCAACGCATGGTACTCGTACTTAAAGTTATTTCTCGCAAAAAGTACACTTATCCAACACACCTACTTTACTCAGAACTGGGAGTCCTTACGGTACGAAAATTATTCATTTATTTAGAAATCATGGCACAACATAAAGTAAAACCGCACTTTGCAAAAAGGCGACGACTAGATATAGTTTACAACATTCCCAAATATAGAACATCTTTTCCACACAAATTTCACAATTATCTCGGTCCTAGCCTCTATAACAAAGTAAGTAAAGATCTAACATTAAAGAATCTTGATAGCCAGACATGCAAAAAGACTATGGAGAAATATTTGAAAACACGACTACAACAACACTGAAAATTTACTGAAAAGTTTGTATAAATAGGGCACATAAATAATAAAGCACACATAACTGTATACATACAGAAACATACATAAAACATATACACATATACATACAGAAACATACATAAAACATATACCCATATACATACACCCATCCATACCCAAACACAAACAACACAGACAATTCCAATCATGTAACTTAATTAATATAACTGTACTATGATTTATTACCTATAAAGTACCTATGTAATCAATCTGCTTAATTATGTGAAATGTAATTGGAACCTTGTGGAAATCCGTTGTTTCTAAGGTTGAGGAAGACTATCCGCTCGTGATACAGTTTTATACTAGTACGAGGGGATAGGGTAAATCAGTTTAAAGACAACCAAACCATTTTTACAAATACCATTTCACATTCTCCAACTGTTGACCTGCTTAAATTTTATTGTCAAAATAACTTTAAACAATTTTTGTCCATCTTGTGTTTGTTATTAAGTTGCTCTGTATGGTTGTCTCATATTCATGCAATAAAGATTATTATTATTTCGTTTATTAATCTTTGTTACTTATTAAATACAATTTTAAATATTTCTTAAAAAATAATATATAAAAAACATTTAAAAATATAAAAAATAGTAGCCCACCGGTATCGGGAACAGGGTCCAAGCTACCGGCGGTCAGGGCTCCAGAGAGAGGAACCGCCTGACAATGCGAGCCGTGTCCAGAAGTATTGCTTTCTGAATCAAGCCCTTGATCCAGCCGCCTAACGAGAGCCTCCTGAGGTGTTGGTCGAGGCTCGTGGCTATTAAGCCGCTGGCTGACACGACTGTCGGTACAATGATCGTTGAGTCCACATCCCACATGTCGACAACCTCGCGAGCCAAGTCAATATACTTGACTTGTTTATCTTTCTCGGCTTTCACAAGGTTCTCGTCATGTGGGACGGTAATGTCAACAATCATTGCACGCCTCTCGATTCGGTCCACCACCACTATATCAGGCTTATTGGCTACAATAGTCCTGTCAGTGATGATGGACCGATCCCAGTACAATGAGATATGACCATTATCGAGAACTGGGTCGGGCGCATATCTGTAGTACGGCACTTCCGATTCCACAAGAGAGTATTTCAGAGCAAGTTGCTGATGGATAATCCTGGCTACAAGGTTGTGCCTATGCAAGTACTCACCGTTAGCCAGACGAGAACAACCAGAGATTATGTGGCGGATTGATTCTCCCGGACGATGACATGCCCGACATATGTCAACCGTGCCGTCCTTCACAATAAATCTCCGGTAGTTTTTCGTCATGATAACTTCGTCCATAATTGCACAGACAAAACCTTCGGTTTCCCCAAAGAGGTCACCGACACGCAGCCAGGCTACGGACGCTAGTTGGTCTACATCGGGCCCATGCAGGGCCCAGAAAAAGCGTCCGTGAAGTTCCTTACTCTGCCATACTTCTCTGCGATCGTTAGTGTCAAGCACTAGAGGTTTGCGCCAGTTCTCGTTAGCCAAGGAGAGTGGAGTAAGGCCCTTGTCCACTGCCACTACATCTCAATGCATACCCACGTCAGCAGCTAGGAAATACTCGTATTCCCTTAGACTGCATACCTCGCGGTTGTGGAGGGTCTTAGCATTTAAAAAGCCTCGGCCTCCACACTTCCGCGGGATATACAGTCTCATCACCGACGAACGTGGGTGATGCATTCGAAATGCAGTCAGCAGTGTACGGACACGCCTATCCAGGGCGTCAAGTTCTGTTTGAGTCCATTTGAGTACGCCGAAAGAGTACATCAATACCGGCATGACCCAACCGTTGAAGGCGCGCACCTTGTTTCCACCCGATAGAAGGCTATTAAATACCTTCTTCAGGCGGCCAAAGAAGCGCTCCTTCAACGATTGCTTCATGTCAGTGATATTGATACCTAACGCTTCCGACATACCCAAATACTTATAGGTTTCGGTTGGAGAGAGGGATCTCAGGTTTATGGAATCCGAGAGTTGAGTTCCCACGGATTCCACAATCTCCCCTCGCTTTACATGCATGACTGCACATTTGTCCACACCAAACTCCATCCTAATGGCACTACTGAAGGTTTCAGTTACCTTCAGTAGCTCCATCAGTTGCGGATTGCTGGGGGCAAAAAGTTTCAAGTCATCCATGTAAAGGAGGTTAGATATAACCTGACCACCTCTCTTCAACCGTAGCAATAGCCTAGCCCTGAATTCTCCAGCAGTGTGCTTAGAGGATTCAAAGCTAGGCAAAACCAAAGCGGACTTAAACTGTCACCCTGGAATATACCCCGCTCGATCCTTACCGGTTCGCTATTCCTCTGGATATTTCGACATAATGGATAGCAAAGGACCTTCCTCCATTGCCCCATACACGACATCAAGAAGGTGCGTAGCGTTGCATCAACTTTATACAATTCCAGCACCCTCATGAGCCATGTATGAGGAACTGAGTCATAGGCCTTCTTATAGTCTATCCAACATGTCGACAGATCCTTTCGGGAACGCCGAACCTGTTGGCTAATGGTCATATCGATGAGGAGCAGCTCCTTAGTACCACGGGACCCATTCCTACATCCATTTTGAGAGGCAGACATGATACAATTACTATCTATATGTGTGTTAATCTTAGCTCTCAAAATGAATGTAAGAACCTTATAGACCGTCGGTAAGCACGTGATCGGTCTATAATTTTTAGGTTCCGCAGTACTACCTGTTTTATGGAGCAGGTGGGTTATTCCTGTTGTGAGGAACTCGGGTAACGAACCAGATTCCAAGGCTGCCTGGTAATGAGATGCCAAGCGAGCGTGCGACCTTTGTAGCCACTTTATCCAAAAATTGTGCAGCCCGTCCGGCCCTGGAGATTTCCAATTTCAGCGGATAAGACAAATTATATAAAGTTTTCGATGCGCAAACAAGCTTCTCATATTCCTTTAACGTTGTTTGCTCATTGTTGTACAGTGACTGCAGATTGCCCGTTTGTGTGTACCAATATTAGTAAGACCAATAAAATAAAATATTTGGGTGTTTTAATTGATGAAACTCTAACCTTCAAACAGCATATGGAAGCATTAAATAGCAGAATTCGTAAGCTGATATTCGTATTCAAAAAGCTACGATATATTGCAGACCCAATAATAATTAGGCAAGTTTACTTTGCTCTATGTCAGTCAATATTGACGTACTGCATTACCTCGTGGGGTGGAGCATGTAAAACTTTATTACTGCCCATCGAAAGAGCTCAAAGAGCGATTCTCAAGGTGTCTACTTGCCGCCCATTTCTCTTTCCCACTAACCTACTCTATAAATCTTGTGAAGTACTAACAGTTCGACAATTATTCATAATGAGCATTTTACTAAAACAACACGCATCTCTTCGCTACAGCACTGAATTTACTAACAAGAGACGAAAAGACATAGTTTGCCCCACAAAAAGTACAAAACATGCTTTCACAGCCAAATTTTATGTTTTCCTTGGACCACTACTCTATAACAGACTAAATGCAAAAGCAAATATTTATTCCCTAAATTATAGAAATTGTAAGAAAACTCTCAAGGTAGCTCTTCAAAGTTTGTCTTATGAAGATACAGAGAAGTTGCTAGCTGTAATGAAATAAAGAGTGTATTGTTCTATTAATTTTGTTTTTAATTAGTTAGCTAAGTTAGTATACTAAGGTTTTTTTATACTATTTACTCCTTTTTACATACCTCTAAAATGACTATTTTACTTTATTTTATATAATTACCGTGATTATTTCATAATATTTTTACCTCATATCGCCTGAAACACAGGATGTCCTAGTTCAGGCACATAACAATTGTGAACTTGACATAGATTTAAGCAAAAATGTATTTACTGTTTTACCAGACAACATGAATAAAAATTTTATTATTATTATTAATTAGGCAACGGGCGGACTGCACGGGCTACATCTTGGGGACTGATAGTGATTGCCCCCATTTCTGTTATTGGATCGCACGCTCGCTGGATCTCCCGAGTCCAATCACCTTCGGTGTGACTGACAGGCACCAACCAGATGTTGCGCCAGAATGAACTCATGGCGTCATCATCCGGCAGACGCGTGTCAGTCACACCTTGTGCCGGTCGCTCCCAAGCCCTATATACCCACCTTTCATTACTCCGAAATGTGCGATTCTGGGTGTATCGCTCCACCCGCCGCTTATACCTACGGATGCGGTTTGCCCATGCATACACTTTCTGCTTCAGGAAGTCGATGCGCTGTGTGGCTGTGGTTCCAAATCTGTGGCTCCAACTGTCAACCAAGGTGACAGAAAAAATTTCTCTGCGTATTTTTTACCAAAATTAATATTTTTACATCCAAATAAGCACATTAAATAAATCAAACACCAAAAATAAAGAAATCTCAAAAAGGAAAATAGACATGACACGAAAAACAACACATCAAAATTCTATGAAATCATGTACAATAATGGAAAACGTATTAATCACAAGAAGTTGACGTGAGAAAATAAAATGTTGACGAGAGCCGCAGCTCTAAAAGCACACCCACCACTTCCGGCCTCGTTGCTCAGCTCCGCCTCGCCGCCGCCGGAACCCAGCCCCACCGTGAGTGCTGTGACACCGTGAGTGCTGTGACACCGGCCGTGGCAGTTGCGTCGAGCTCCAGCGACGAGTTCTTCTCGCCGCCGACGACACCACTACCAGCACATCGACGGTGAGGACGCCGGCCGCCGAGCAGCTTAGGACCTCGAGGCCCACCGGCCTCTGATAGGGTCCCAGCTCCCGGCGGAAGTGTGAAGCGCATGCGATGGACACAAGCCATCAACGAGAATGTCATGCGCTCATACTATGGGGCTACAGAGGGAGGTAACAACCTGACCGCGTACCGTGTTCGGATGCTCTCTTTGTTTCAGGTGCTTGAGCCAGCCGTCAACGTTTCGGCCCAACGACTGTCGGATCAGGTGTGGGTCATCCAGCGTAATCATATGTTGGATGATACTGTACTTGATCGCCTCCGAACTGAAATGGGTAGCCATGTCATTGCCCCTCCGTCGCAGACTGCGGTACCAGTGGTGGTACCACCGTCTAACCATGCTCCTAGCCACGCTGACGAGGAGTGTTGTGACATGGTTACAAATGTAAGTACCCATTGCAATGACGAATTGAGGAGTGCTTTGGAGTGTGCTATTCGGGAATATCGCAACATGCCACCCGAACTTAGGCCACGCTCGCCTCGTTTTATTATTATTATTATTACCGGGGGCTGCCCACAAGGTGGAGTTATCTCACCCCTCTTATGGAATCTGGTAATCAATGACCTGATTACCAAACTCAACGCGAATCGTTACTATACAATAGGTTATGCAGACGACCTCGCAATCCTCGTACCTGGGAAGGTGACTGGAACGGTCAGCAACCTCGCTCAACAAGCGCTACGCATCGTGGAACGATGGTGCAGGGAGTATAATTTGTCAGTAAACCCCGTCAAAACTGAGTTAGTCATGTTCACCCAAAAACGAGCACTGGGCCGCTTCAGCCTGCCTAAGCTATTCAATACAGAACTCCAGTTATCTAACGAAGTCAAATACCTAGGGGTCACATTAGACAGTAAGTTAAACTTGAGTGTTCATCTAGACAATAAACTAAGCAGGGCCTGCATCACCTTTTGGCAATGTAGGAAAATGATAGGTAAGAGGTGGGGCCTACCTCCCAAAATTATACTCTGGCTGTATAGCGCAGTAATTCGGCCCATGATCACCTATAGTTCCGTAGTGTGGTGGTCCCGCACCAAGCTAGTCACAGCCGTAAACAAACTACAACACATGCAAAGGCTGGCCTGCATGGCAACCACAGGCTGCATGAGGACCACTCCAACGGCAGCGCTTGAAGCCATGCTGGGCCTCCCGCCGCTTCATCTGTTTATTCAGCAGGAGGCGACGATGGCCGCGGTATGCCTTAAAACACTGGATCTCTGGGGTAAGAGAGAAACTCAACACACCGCTCTGCTTATGGGACTAAACCATGATCTCCCAATAACTAGAGCAATCAACGACCGGATACCCAAGCAATTTGTCTTTGACAAAAAATGCAAAATCCAACTGCATGAGGACCACCGCTGTGAGGGGCTGTGCCCCGCAGAACTGCGGATCTTCACTGATGGATCCAAAACAGGTACTGGCACGAGTGCAGGGATCTTCTCAGAGGACCTCAACATCCATATAGCCACACCACTGGGGGTCCATAACACAGTCTTCCAAGCAGAGTGCTTGGGAATTTCCCTGGCAGCCTCAGCCATCCTAGCTAGGAATGTTAAGGACCACTCGGTGCATATACTCTCGAACAGCATGGCAGTCCTACAAGCGCTAAACAGCCAAACAGTTAACTCTGGGCTGATATACGAGTGTCACAAACGCCTAGGTACCAGGTATGTAAACACAACAAAGTAACCATTCAATGGATTAAAGGACACAGCGATTCCCATGGCAACGATGCAGCGGACGAACTCGTCAGAAGGGGGTCTAGCATGGCAGCGATAGGACCTGAACCCATTGTGCCTCTCCCCTTTGGATACTTATGCAATCTGGTAAGGAAACGCACCAGAGATCAACACAACAAGCTATGGGCTGATCATAGCGAGTGTAGGCAGGCCAAAAGGAGGCGCTCCCCTCCATAAATGACTGCTTCACAAAGCAAGCCCTACGACTGAGCAAACTTTAGTTGCGGAAAGTCACGGCCGTTACAACTGGCCTTGGGTGTTTTAATAAGCATCTCTCTGTCATAGGAGTCACAGACAGTCCACTCTGCAGAGCCTGCATGGAGGAGGACAAGACAGCAGCTCATCTGCTGGTAAGCTGCCCAGTAGTCGCTGCATACAGGGCAAAACACTTCGGACATCCAGGTAACCTAAGCGAGATGGTCAGTAACACCAGGGTGCTGCTGGCCTTCCTCTAGGAGCTGGGGTGGATCGAATAACAATGCAGTCCCACCTGTACATACATACATACATACATAACTACTCGTAGCGATGCTACACAACTGCGTTGGGACATCACTCACATGGATAAATATGAGTATGTGTGTATAGGTGCCGCAGCCCGTATAGCGAAGGCGATAATGGTCATTGCGGTGTAAGTGGACTTCTAAACATTGACTGTACATCGTAGTAATGAACTTCGCAAATATGATTGACTTGCCTCTCCGCTATCCTACTGACAACGATTGTCAACGACAGCGGGTGGCAGAAAGAAGAAAACTGAATGCGGAAAAATATTAAGGAGTATAAAAAGTTATTTTTATCTATTTATTCAAGAACATAATATATAATAATTACAAGCAGCAGATAATAAAGTTGCAAGAAATAACTACTAAATTAGTCATTTGTAAGTTTCGAATGGACGCACAAAAGTAAGATTCACTTTATTACTTGATAAATAAGAAAAAAACAATTTTAAACGTTTAACTATCGCATTCTATAAATTTCAAATGTAGTAGTTTAAAAATCTTTACATTCACAATATTTGATTCAATCCCGTGAGTACCAAAATGAAATCCCGGAAAAAAGGCTTATCCATGTTATGATTTCTATGACTATTCATGATGCAAGTACGTAAAATCAATCTACCTACTCCGACCACTGATACACACATATACATACATACTAAAACATTACCCTCCTTCTGGGGCACTCGAGTAAAAACTGAAGAATTCAGTGAAATATAAGTTCCGTTTCAAGAATTAATTAAAAGTAAGTTCCGTTTCAAGAATTAGTTAAATGTAAGTTGCGTTTCAAGAATTAGTTAGTGATTTACCAATTTATTAAAATTAATTAACGCGTCCAGCCCCTCATTAACAAACATATAAAATACATAATTAAAAACCTATTGTTGCATTACCATAAGGTAACGCAACCGTTACCATAAGGGGCCCGATGCGTCAAATATAGATTGAAACAGCTCTGCAAATCCCCTTGACCCCCACAGTGACAGAATTCTCAAACTTAGGCAACCAACTTCTAAACCCAAGCCAATAAATGTTGTTGTTACCACTAAACCTGTATTGGCTCACATAGCCAAATGTGATATTAGGAACACTACAATGTTAAAGCATAATCATAAAACAAACCTGTGTGTGCATAGGAGATGGGCACTTTCCAAATAGACACTTGTGAGCATATAGTGGTGAGGAACTTAGCGAAGGCGAGCGGCACAAGCGTGCGCCAGTAGTAGCGGCGCGGGAAATCGGCCGCGCGCCGCACACCACACAGCGCGAATGCGGGTGCGCTGCACACCACGATGCTCAGCAGCTGCACCATGGTCACCGTCACCGGGAACGGGAAGTCCGTCAGCACCAGCTTGCCGACCACGTTGCTGGCCGAGCTGGCGGCGTACCACGCCAGGCACAGCGCCACCACCACCAGCGACTCGCGCCGCGACCCGTCCAGCCCCATAGCGCTCACAGATCACACCGCGGCCCCACTACTGCCACTTGACACCACTACGACAACCTCATATTTCGCTTGCAACTATCATAATGCGGTCATTTGTAATGAAATTGAAAGAATGACAAGATGAGTTGCTAAATAATAGTTGCGAGCTAGCATAACATCCGGCACATGTTTTTATATTTTGAAATCAACATAACTAAAGCAAATCATTAAAACTTATCACATTATACAATTTTAGTCATCGGGAACATCTTTTTATATGTACAAGATTGTGTACTATGTAACTTTTCTAACACCAGCAGATTGTGCTTGTTCTGTTTTGATGTGATTCCCTAAAAAGAACTCTGTGAACACTGTACTATCGGTGAGTGAGTAAAATAAACTCAACAGCTAGCTCTGGCTGGACTGGACAAAGCTGGTTGCATGCTAGATGTCAAAAAATGGCTCAATCTATTTAATTTTGATTGCCATGCCATTGCCAAAGCGACAAACGTCAAAATTATTATATGTGGCACGACCATTGACATATGGGCACGACCATTGACATTTTTTTTTTTCCTTCGCCCTTCATGGACAGGCTAAGGTCTTGGACCATACCGCCTCGTCTTCAGTGCTTATTATCTTTCTTGTTTATAAGTAAGGCCAAAGCCTCGTCTTCAGTTTAATCCTTCTTGTTCAAAAGTAAGTAAGGCCGAAGCCTCGTCTTCAGTTTTATCCTTCTTTTTTCCATTAGAATACAGATGTAACACATTCTAATGTTTTTTGCAGTATTTGGCAACAAATGTGTCGAGTCAGCCTTCTCGGCAAACTTCACTGAGGTAGTCAATACTACAATAAAATTCACAGCTCCATTTGCCCGAGATCGCGCCTGTTTCAAAGATTCTACATATTGTCCATTTACGTTGACACTTGAGACACAAAACTACACCAATTTTACATCACAATATCCACTAGGAATCAATAAACGAATAATTAAAACAGCCACTGAACTTCACTCGACAAAATCCCGCCAAAAATGACCCGACCATTGACATATAAATTATATATGTCAATGCCACAGACCCTTTTTTTATGTTTCTTTTTTTTTACCCTCAGTCTTTTAATCCTATTGCCTAGTCTTACGTAGTGTATTTTTACTTATATTCCATTAGAATGCTGATGTAATACATTCTAATGTTTTTTGCAGTATTTGGTAACAAACGTGTTGAGTCAACCTTCTCGGCAAACTTCGCTGAGGTAGTCAATACGTCAAAAAATTCTCAGCTCCATTTTACCGAGATCGCGCCTGTTTCAATGATTCCAAATATTGTCCAGTTGCGTAGACACTTGAGACATAAAACTACACCAATTTTAAATCACAATATCCAATATGAATCAATAAACAATAATTAAAACAGCCACTGAACTTCACTCGAGAAAATCCCGCTAAATTTTTTTTGTTTTCTATTTGGAACAGCCTATGGTCAGAGACCATGCTACCTAGTCATCAGTAGTGTATTTTTATTTATTTTTTCCATTAGAATGCAGATGTAACACATTTTAATGTTTTTTGCAGTATTTGGCAACAAATGTGTCGAGTCAGCCTTCTCAGCAAACTTCGCTCAAGTAGTTAATACTACAATAAAATTCTCAGCTCCATTTTACCAAGATCGCGCCTGTTTCAATGATTCCACATATTGACCAGTTACGTAGACATTTAAGACACAAAACTTCACCAATTTTACATCACAATATCCACTAGGAATCAATAAGTGAATAATAACAGCCACTGAACTTCACTCGAGAAAATCACTCCAAAAACTCCTCTTTTTTTGTTCCTTTTGGAACACTAACTTCCGAAATTAAAGTTATTTTGCACTTTTTTTGTTTTCGTTTTTTTGGAAGTCGGTTCTATTTTTTGTAAAAAAGATTTTTATTAATAATTAATATTAATAATTTTATTAATAATTAATATTAATTAGGCCCAGTCACAATAACAACAAAAAACAGTTTTGCTTCCTGCCGTGTGCACACACTTTCACTGCCAGTCATTTGCACTTATCTCTGTATGTTCACAGGTGATAATCACTTGTCACTTGTCAGTTGCACTTGTCACTTTTCAAAATGTAAGGGTGTTAGTACACTTACAGCAATCGATCAATCGTCGATCGATGCCATCGATCGACACATGATTGATTGGTGTAATAGGTAGCCTTGGCTGATCGACGAATATCGGTTGATAAACAATCGACTGGTCGACGTCGACTAATCCATTTTACCATCGATCGAAACTCGATCGATTGGTGTACCTACCAGAAACTATCGATCGACGTCGACTAATTCATTCTACCATCGATCGACGGTCGAAACATAATCAAAAGTTGTAGAATTATATTACTTTCCTACGAATAGTACTCACTTTCCATGGATAAGTGATAATTTTATAAACGACAAAAGTGATTAAATGCATTATAAAACATGTAAGTATGTGTTTGAGGCCCGTATTAATAAACGCTCCTCAACTACGTCCTCAAGTGCGGTATCATTTGATCCGCGATTATTACGATGTCAGGAACTCAAGCTCCTTGCTAATTAAAAAACACATGAGAACACGAGCTCAGTTACCAAGATCGGCCAGATGGGAATGGCCCAAACACAGGGTAAAAAACATAGAAAGCACTCTGGGTAGGTGTACACCCGCGTGCTGCAGGTGCTCGATGCTAAGGCTGTCGTGACCCGGGGATTTACCCCTCACCATGCCTTTGATCACCGCGCCCACTTCCTTGGTAGTAAAATGAACACTACGCACACTACCCTCCTCAGCATCGGGCTCCTGCCACGCTGGCCCCAGGGGAGTCCACCCTGAAATGGTGGGAGAACATCGTGGCGATCTCACCAGGCTCGTGTACCCCCGCCACGCTGACGGGGAGGCCCGGCCTATGATTCATTTTATTGGTGTTTTTCCAGAACTGACCGAATTTCTTGTTTGAGTGAAGTTCAGCTATAATATCCATTCTTATCTGTTGTTGATTATTCTGACACCACTTTAATTTTGATTTAAAAGCGCGCCTAGTTTCACGCATATCATTATAAAGACGGCCAGCCCCGGGTTTACCGCCATACAACCATGCCTGAAAACATAGCCGAGCCCTCCCATGAGCGACGCGGACGTACCTGTTCCACCCGGTAATGTATTTACCTCTACGCTTTTCGGTAATTCTATAACTACATGTAGCGGCCTCCGACAGTATACAGATAATTTCGTCATACATTTTATCTAACAGGATTTTATGACTTTTGTTACAACACATATTATCTGAGCAGTGTCTGAATTCTGAAGGAAAATCAATTTGACGTAGTCTAGAGTGACATACACTTTTGAATTTCGCTATCTGAGTTGAGTCACGTTCACCCCAGACTATTCTATTTATACAAACAGTAGGTATACAAATCTTAGGCTTAACTAAATTAAAATTACATAGTATAGACACCGGGTAATGATCAGACCAATAGGTATTATACAACACAGAGGCTGCCGACACAGAGTGCCGCGCGGCACTAGTCACAAGACAGTGGTCGATTATAAAATGGTGTTTTAACTAAGTCCGTATATATTTACATAGGTATCAACCTGTAATGATGCTGTCGCGTAAAACCTTAAATTTAATGGGACTATAGGTAAGGTTATTTCTGGAGAAATTGGAAGACCTCTGAGAGCTGATGATGGAAACCATGCCTTTCCTAAACAATAGAAATTAGATATAAAAAACTGGTTTAAGTGACAGATATCACTTAATATGCAAACAAACAAACAAACAAACAAACATACATACATACAGATCGAATACAGAACCTCCTTTTTTGAAGGCGGTTATTACTTGTAATAATTATTTTGAACGTAACGTATTAACATTTTGTGAAGTACTCGTATAACGAAAATAAACCAAAATACAAATACCTCATTTTCTCAGAATTCCCCTACGTGAGAGAAAAGAATACTTCACAGTGTTAAAGCCGGTCTACTATGTAAACAAGTGATATAAATTTCATTACTTTCCGCGACTTTTCGAAAAACGGGTCAAATAGTTTCCAATGTCCTTTGTTTTAAAAATATTATTAGGATAATAATGAACATTAAATAATTTGAATTTAGGACTTACAACTTTTATTGAAAACTGTTTTAAGTCTTTTGTACCTATATTATTGATTGTAATAAACATAAAAATAAGCAAACGGATAGTATTTACGGATTTAAATTTTATGGCATGTGATATTATGTGACAAAGTTCGGGCAAATTATCACTCGGACACTTTACGGAACTTTTTAGTTGCTTTTTACAGTCGGGTTTTTTGAAAATATTCAATTTTGTTTATTTTCTACTTAGTGAGTTATATATTTGGAATCGGTCCTCGAACCCTTTATTTTGATACCCCACTTAATATAGTTCGTCGACTTTCATTTTTTTTCTTTTCCACAATATGGCGTCTGGTCGTCGCCATATTGTATTTTGATTACTGTCATGTCTCAGCACTCGCAAGATGAAGACGAATCAACAACAACGTAAGAATTAACAAAATCGGCCCTCGCGTTTGGTCTCTATAGTACCACAAAGGAACAAACATACATATATATATATATACATACATACATAGGCTGATAAACACAATACCCTCTCTTGCGTCGCGAAGTCGGGTAAAAAGTGGTTCTCTATGGTCATATGCGGATGCTCCCCACCTCGGATAGACTAGCGCGTGTTTTACAGTTTTACAACTCTTAGTGAACTATTCTGAAAATCTTAGGTTTTAGACTTCCAAAAAAAGTGCAAAATAACTTTAATTTCAGAAGTCGGTGTTCCTGGTTTTGTGTCTTCTTTATTTGACACCGACTTCCGAACTAAAAAAGTTTTATAAACCAAAATATCCCATGAGCCACAACAATGAATCATACCTTATTTTAAAGGTTTGAATGTTTAGTTATGTTAGCACGAAGAGTCGTGCTAACACAACTAGACATTCAACCCTTTAAAATAATGTATGATTCATCTGTGTCCACCGTGGGTACATTTTGTATGGTAAGGTTCCCAATGTCCTTTGTATTACAAAGCTTTTACCATGATCGGTAAAGGTTTGAATGTTTAGTTATGTTAGCACGAAGAGTCGTGCTAACACAACTAGACATTCAACCCTTTAAAATAATGTATGATTCATCTGTGTCCACCGTGGGTACATTTTGTATGGTAAGGTTCCCAATGTCCTTTGTATTACAAAGCTTTTACCATGAACAATTAAAATAGAACAAGATTTTTAAAGAATAAAATTTATCAAAACCATTGTTTTGTTTACAAAATAAGAGATACATTGGTCCCCAAACTAGGCAGCTCCAGTATCTTGGGGGCCGGAGTTACGATGACATTATAAAAAGTCATGTTCTAAATAAAAGAGTCAATAACTAGGATAAAGTTTAAGGTACCTACATAATATTTTGGTTATTATGTTACCTTTTAAAATTAAGCATAAGATAGAATTCCTGTAATGTTTGTGGTTGTGTGTGATGGTGTGAGTGTGTGTGGCATAGATTTGTAAGCGGTGTATTGGAGCCAGAGGTTTAATGTGCGTATGTTTTTGATGTTAGTACGTGTGTGTGATTAGTACAATCTTGAAATTTTTAATTGATTATATTCTTGGTTTCGACTTAAGAAAATGTGACAAGTAATTTTTGGACATCTTCTTTACATTTGCGATTGTTCAAGCCTTTGGTTTTTCAGATTTATTAATTTTATTGTAAACATAAGTGTGAGAGTAAGAAGCACAGCGTCTACCCAAAAAACTCGTCAAATTAGGAAGAAAGATGTGTAGAATGCGTTTGGAAATAAGTTTTTCATAATCCGGCCTATTTTATAAAGTTTTGTGAGTATGTAGTGTGGCGCTTAGAATAAATAATTGACGCACTCGTAGAACAAGAAATTCATTATAAAGCAAGTCCGTTGGGAACCTGAAGGGCTTTTTTAACATTACTTTAATAACTGCTCTCAGAGCTCTTTCTAGACTAGAAGAAATTGATTGTCAACATGTCGTTTTTACCCTCCTTCTGGGGAAGGAGGATAATGTTTTTCGAGAGTATGTGTGTAAGTCTATTTCTTTGACACGCGCTGTAATCTAAACGGCTGGTCGGAATTCAACAAATGAGATATCATTAGATTGAGTATAGCTGCCGAAGTGACTTAGGCTTTATGAATTTGGAAAAAAAACACAAAATTTCGACCGCCAATGGGTTAGTGAGGTCGTATTTTTTGTGACATGATCATGTGGGTTACCAAAATGAAGGGTTTGAGGAGGCGATTCTAAAAATATAGCTCACTAAAATGTTGAAAATAAAAACTGAATATTTACAAGTCACTTTTCAAGCAGTCTGATGCAGTTGGTGGCTGGAAATCTATAATTGAACTAAAATAACTGCCACCAACTACGTCAGACTGCTTAAAAAGTGACTTGTTTGGAACTTTTTAGTAGGAACTTTTTTACTGTCGGGTTTTTCGAAAAAGAAGCACGCAAGCAAGCTATCATGTATGCAGCAAGCATGAAGCGTGCAAGCAAGTATTCAAGTTAACTTGCAAGCAAGCATGCAGCTTGCAAAGGAGCATGCAATAAAGCATGTAACATGTAGCATGCAAGCAAGCATACAGCATGCAAGTGAGCATGTAACATGCGGCATGTTTTCTGTCATGGCTCCGGCAGTCCCATGCGAGCTATCGTCGCAGATGGTTTAACCACAGATTAGATAGCTGGTTTTACGCTCACCACCACCTTACCCCTCCACGTCTACGCGATTCTTAATTACACTCTAGGGATAGGGCAGACCAGACTGTGTGGAGGCGGATTTACAGCGATTCGTTTCTGTTACTAAAAACTAACTTTTAGCAAATGTTTTATGACTAACAATTTTATAATAATACACATAATAATAATAAGTATTCTTATGTGTATTAATATAATAAGTATTACATTCTAGAATACAATATTTAAGACTTACGACTTTATTTCATGCAAAATTATGAGATTTAATTATTATTGGTAGGTGGTATTACATTTATCCTAGATCTTTGTCCACTCCCACTGTGAGTTTGATCAAAGAAGTAGTACGACTTCCGGCCTTCGTCAAATGTGTCATCAACACCGATAATTGATCAAAGATAATTGACATTTAAATAAATATGGCTGCAACTTAGAGTTTGTCTTTCTTTCGGTGATACTTTCATAACAATGTGATTGAATGTTGAGTCACTTATACGTAAAAAAAAAAACGAAGTCAGGAATGTTTGTCCTCGAATTGTAATTATTTAATTATCTTGAATGCTTTTTTTCTCTTCGCCTTTCGATCCATGGCTTCACCCAAAGCTTTTTCTTGTTTTATTTTTTCTTTTTTATTAAAAATCGAATGTTAATAGCAGCACAAAAAGCTGCTCCACGTTCCTCCATTTTCTCAGACTACGTAAAATCTTGGACAAAGGTACTGGACAAGTGTAATGATAAATGATAAATGATGTTTATTCAGTAAATAGGTTACAACACAAGGAACACTTTTACACGTCAATGTTTTTGTCAGTTTAAGCTAGATGAGGGCGGTGTTTCCTAGCTGACTACCCTGAGAAGAAACACCGAAACAAACTCAGAGGTCAAAGTCTCTTTTAGTGTTCAAATCCATACAATGTCATCATCATTCTCCTGCCCTTATCCCAATTTATTTGGGGTCGGCGCAACATGTCTTTTCCTTCCATACTCCAAATCCATACAATGTGTACTGGTTAAATCATATGAGAACCATGTACGTTTATGTCTGGGATGAGCTTTATGAAGAAAGCAACACACGAATTCGAGTGGACCTGTCCAGACAGTGCAAGCATTTGTCAGTCATCGCGAAGCTCAACTCAGAACTTTGAGGAGCTCAACGAACCGACGAACAATACCAAAGTAAGGACATTTGAGTAGGCCGCAAAAATACTCAAACTGCCAGACAATCATAAAATCTACATGAATATAACGACATACATAGTTCTCGCATTCACATTATTCTATGTGAGGACCATGCAGCTTAGTGTCTGTAGTGGTCTTTTGAAGAAAGAACCAAACATATTTGAGTGGACCTGTCCAGTCAGTGCAAGCATTTGTCAATAGTCGAATAGCTCAACTTAAAAACCACTAAGGAGCTCAATGACATGACGAACAATACCAAAGAAAAGACATTTGGGTAGGCCGCAAAAGTACTCAAACTGTCAGACAACGTTGAAAATTACTGTAAAAAGGAGGAGAAAATAATAATAATAACCCACATAGTCCTCACATTTACAATAATTACGTAATAAAAAAAAAATATATATAATACTTTACAAAGTAAATATTTGTGTCAAACAAAATAGTAATCATAATATGTCAATCAAAAAATAAAAAATAAATATACACTAATAAATACACTAATACACTAATATATATAATATACTTAACAAAGTATTCAAGTCAAAAAAAATAATAATAATAAAATGTCAAAAAAAATATATATAATATAATACTATACAAGTATTCATGTCAAAAAGGAATATTAAAAAAAAATATATATATAAAAAATTTCATCAGTAAGTAGTACATATGAAAACAATGGCTCATGTATAACATTGAGGCAGCTCAATCCCACGCCTTTTTGTCCTCAAGAAAGTCATTAATTGTGTAAAAAGCTTTCTGGCATAGCTTACGTTTAATAAATGATTTAAATTTATTTATGCTTAGTTCTTGAATTTGGCTAGGAAGTTTATTATAGAAACGTATACATTGGCATCTAAATGAACCACCTATTTTTTTCTTGAGCCTGGTTTTAGGTACAATAAATTTGTGTTTGTTCCTAGTATTTATGCTATGGATATCACTGTATCTTTTAAACAGATTAATATTTTTATGTACATACATGAGATTCTCATAAATATATTGAGAGGGAACAGTCATGATATTAATCTCTTTAAATTTGTCTCTGAGGGAGTGTCTGGGACTTAATTTATAAATTGCACGAATAGCCCTTTTCTGTAAAACAAAAATTGTCTGAATATCGGCGGCATTTCCCCACAACAGAATGCCGTACGACATCACACTATGAAAATAACTAAAGTATATTAAACGAGCTGTCTCTAAATCAGTTAAACCACGAATTTTCCTTACGGCGTATGCTGCAGAGCTAAGTTTTTTGGACAGTTTATCTATATGAGGGCTCCACTGAAGCTGCGCATCCAAAGTTAAACCTAAGAACACTGTGGAATCCTCGGGTTTCAATTCTTCACCCTTTATTGACACACTAGTGTTCACTTGTATTACATTGGGTAATGTGAACTTTATGCATTTTGTTTTTTTCTCGTTAAGGAGAAGATTATTAATGTTGAACCAGTTAACTACAGTTGAAAGAGCATTATTTACATTATCAACAACCACCTGCTGACGTTTGAGTTTAAATAAAAGTGAAGTGTCATCTGCAAACAGTACTATATCATGTTTATCCTTTATAAGGGGCATCCGTCAAAGGAATTTGATCAAATATAGGACCTAAATGACAAAGATATAAGATAACTAAAATACAACCCCTTACTCGATATTGTGACAGAATAGTTCACAACAAAATTTCGAATTTTTGAACAGCAAAAGTGGGACTTGGAGCATATTATGCTCTTAAGGGTATGGATAATTTATTCGGACAAACAATTTCAGATTGACGTTTATCCTATATCTTTGTCCCCTTTGTCCACTATTTACTTTGACCGATTAACTGGGCATCCGTCAAAGAAATGTTTATCAAATTCGACGAATTCGTCCTGTTTCTTTGATCAAACTCACATTGGACAAAGATCTAGGACAGATGTAATACCACCCCTATGAGACGAAAGGGAGTACAAAAAAGTTGGTCTGGTTCACAATGTAAAAATTTCCTATGAGACGAAAGGGAGTACAAAAAAGTTGGTCTGATTCACAATGTAAAAATTTTATTTTATCTGTGGCGCTCTACATCTGTCATGATCTGTCATTGTAGCAGTGTAGCAGTGTAGTGAGTGTAGCTTCAACAAGAAAGTTTTTATTTTCGTTGTAAAACTATCAATATAGGCAACTTATCTGAAGTTATTTTGATCAAATAACAGGAATTAACTAATCATAATACTTGAAATAAAGTGTTTATAAATAAAACGTGCATAGGTATATAAAATTCGTGTTGATATTTAATGAGAATAATAGTGAAGTTGAAAACTATCTTTTCATTCTAAAAGGACCATATTATGGACAGCTTGTCATCTCCAGGACATCTCCTGTAATTGTAATTGAGGTGAGTGCAATTTTGGTGTTGAGCTATGTTCTTCCAAATCGTACTGAACAGATCTCTCGCTAAAAGCCAGTTTCTACACCCATACAAGTGGAAATAAGCAAGATAATTATTATTGTTATCTGCTTTTATGATATGCTGAACGAAATGAGGGCACACCTACTGGCAGCATAACCAGTAATAGTTGAAAGAAGTACCGTAATTTTATATTTTTCAAAGCTTTTAGTTGTGGTGTGCAGTAGCATAGGTTGTATTTCACAATTTCCACTTCTTTCCTTAACATTTAACCTGCGACATCAAAATTATGATTTTACTATTCAGTGTTAGCACACTTTATTTGATTTGATAGTGTGGCTCGAAGAGGCGATATTACCAATGATAGGCAACAGAAAGATAAGGATGTGGCGGCAGAAAAGTGTATTATAAATAATTAAACTAATTCGAACCAAAACAAGAGTAATTCTGGAAGCACTTTCATTTAGCGCCAATCGCGGATTTATAGTAGGTATTTTTTTTTGGGTAGAGGATACCCTTTTTAGTGTAAATTTGAAAACCCCAAAACGCGCAAAACCATAGGGGCCGAGAAAAAAATTGACAAAATTTTTCAAAATTGGTGAAAAATTAAGGGTGAAGAAGATCACGTGTGTGTGTAAAGACTATTTCCAAGCAATAATACGATCAATGGCATCTTCAAGGTCAAGATTAACACCCCAAAAGCCGAAGGTCAAGGTCATTCGTCGAAGGGCAAAGGCATTTTTTATTTTATTATAATGTTTTAGGTTTGCATGACGATGGAGCCACATGTCGACGGAGCCCCGCTTCGCGGGGCTCCTACTTCTGAGTGGTTTATAAAAAATAACCACGATGGGGATGGCGGGGTCTGTTCGCTCGCTTCGCTCGCTCTCTTGACCCCGCCATCCCCATCTAACCTAACCTGTCCGAGTCGGGGTGCCCTAAGTCCCGAGCTCGCTTCGCTCGCTCTTGCATCTTGTCATTGCTTTTTTACTTAGTGAAGATTGAGTGAGTGTTAAGTTTAGTGTGTAGTGTAATAGGTAACATAATAATAAAAAAAAAAAACAAAAATAGAACATACGAGTGAAGGACGTAAGACTAGGCAATATGGTCAAAAGACCTTGGCCTTCCCTTCGGGGTAAAAAAAAAATACGACGAGTGACAACTGTCAAACGTTTTTTTCGCAACATTCTTACGTTTCGTTACTTACGATCTTTAGAGTAAATAAAAATAGTACAACTTTTTTAAATTTAATTTTATTATATTTGCTTAATAATTGAATTCACGGCGGTAGCAGATATTTAAAAATGAATTAAAGGTAAAAACTCACAATGTTTACACTAAAAACCATTAAAAATCCACTGTCGTTTTGTCTAAACGTAAAACGAAACGACCTAGGAATGAAATTCGTACAGTATCTGTGGCATTATGTCAATTTTATTAAGTAAACTAGTAGAATTTTCTGAAACTTTAGGATTTTTTTTCTCAAAAAGTAGACGTTTGCGCGTTAAAATGTTTTACGAAAGTGTTTTACTTAAATACATGTACAAGCTGTAAAATTGTGAAGCCTCGCACAGATTGGCGCTAAAGGAAAGTGGAGCCGTAATTCTTTTTGTGTAAATTTGATTTGTAGCCAAGTCTGAAAATAAAGGTGTATAATATTATTGTAAGTAGTTACAAGTGAAGTCAAATTGTTCTATAGAACATTTATTAATTAATTCATTAAAACAATAACAATTTTCTTGGCCCCATTAAAAAGTTTGCCTTGACATTTGTTTCACTATGGCTCAACATTTTCAAGCCTTATTGTTATGGTTAGGTGTTTGTTTAGCAAACAATCATGAGAGTCTAACGGGGCTTTCTAAGACATGCTTGGGGCAATGTTATTGAAAATCACCTACTTACCTGCAATTTCTTTCCGTAGTGGGGTTGTCCTGAGCTGGCCCCAGCCAGAAAGGGTTATT
Organism: Polia nebulosa; assembly: GCA_951329385.1. Lineage (NCBI taxonomy): Eukaryota > Metazoa > Arthropoda > Insecta > Lepidoptera > Noctuidae > Polia > Polia nebulosa. Next base: position 207,488 of record OX589595.1, on the reverse strand, counting down.
TATTTTGATGAGGATTAAGCACTTAGGGGTACTTATTTATTGGAAACTAAAATGACAATTAACGCGTCAAGTCCCTCATTAGCAGACACAATTAAAAACCTATTGTTATGTCGACGCGCGGGGCCTGACACGGGCCATCGAAAAATTGTGTCACAAGAATTTCAGGATATTTTCACTGCTGGTCACATTTGTGACCCTTCTCTAGTGTGATGTCACATTTTTGCAATTTTACATCTAGAAATGATTTAAGTAAAGCAGCAGCTGAAATAAGTTTTCGAACTCACCAACAAAACGTTTAAACCTTATGTTCATACAGATAGGGGTTTAAACTATTTAGTTAGAGACTTATTTTTGAATGCACATTAAAAACCTTATTACCTGCCAATTTATTTACATCAATTGAATACTGATTGCACATCAAATTAACGACGTACATTTTCCAAGAGCAAGCGAAGCGAGCTCAGGAACCTAGGGAACCACCCCCACATGGACAGGTTAGGTTCGAAGGGGATGATGGAGTCTACAGTAAGCAAAGCAAGAATTGTCATTTTTCATTTATTTTCTCAAATAACTTAAATACATTTTGGAATTATCAAAAAATATATTTGAAATCCTTACAATAAGCCCTTTTTATATGTATGTAGATATTTGATATGTAGCACATTACAGTTTAAATAACGTTTTTTTTTTAATTTTCTGATTTGCATCCCCAAAGTGATAAATGGTGTTTATTCAGTAAATAGGTTACAAGGAACACTTACACATAAATGTTTTTTGTCAGTTTAAGCTAGATGATGCCGGTGTTTCCTAGCTGACTACCTTGAGAAGAAACACCGAAACAAACTCAGAGGTCAAATTCTCTTTTAAAGTGTCCTAATCCATACAAAATATGTACTGGTCAAATCATATGAGAACCATGTATGTTAATATTTGAGATGACCTTTTGAGGAAAGCACCACGCAGGTTTGAGTGGACCTGTCCAGACAGTGCAAGCATTTGTGAGTTATCATGTAGCTCAACTCAACTCAAAACTTTAAGAAGCTCAACGAACCGACAAACAATACCAAAGTAAGGACATTTGGGTAGGCCGCAAAAGTACTCAAACTGCCAGACAATCATGCAATCTACGTGAATATAACAACCGACATAGTTCTCACATTTACAATATGCTGAGGACCATGCAGAATGCAGATTAGTGTCTGTAATGGTCTTTTGAAGAAAGAACCACACATATTTGAGTTGACCTGTCCAGTCAGTGCCTGTCATCTGTCAGTTGAATAGCTCAACTTAGAACTACTAAGGAGCTCAATGACTCGACGAACAATACCAAAGATAGTTTGTGTAGGCTGCAAAAGTACCTACTCAAACTGTTAGACAACATTAAAAAATTACTCGAAAAGGAAAAAGTAAATAAAAATAACCCACATAGTCCCCACATTTACAATAACAAAAGTAATAAAAAAAAAAAATATTAAAAATATAATACCTACCTTACAAAGTAAATATTCATGTCAAAATTAAAATAAAATAAAATGTGTCTGTACATACAAAAAGCATAAAGTATAACGAAAACGAAAATATTGGCTCATGTACTCGTACATCACTGAAGCAGCTCAATCCCAAACCTTTTTGTCCTCAAGGTAATCTTTCATTGTGTAACCTTTCTGGCATAGCTTTTTTTTGTGAGGTGGGAAATCATCCAATGACTTCTCCCGCTCTGGGTGGAGCGGGAGGGTGTGTCAGAGTCTTACTGACTAAAACCCACCCCTGTTCCTTCCCTGCCTGAGTGCCCAGGGGTGCGGTCAACTCATGTTGAGAATTTATCCGCTACCCCTAAGCATGCAGGTACTGGCCACGATGGGCCCCGTCAGTTCTGGCATAGCTTACGTTTGATAAATGATTTTAATTTATGAATGCTTAGTTCTTGTATTTGGCTAGGAAGTTTATTATAGAAGCTTAAACGAACCACCTATAGGGAATGTGCAAGACGAAGATTCTGCCGCCTGGTGGCGCAAAACTGAATCATTTATAGAAACAATTAGAAAGTAGTCACATAATAGAAGTGAAAAATAACATTTAACTAAGTGAAAATGTATTGTTGCATTTCAGGATGCTTGAACACTTCAAAGAAAAATAAAAATAAGTCAAATAGTGTAAAATTCTATTACTTTCCTACAAATAGTACCTACTTGCTTTCCATGGTTATTTGATAAACGGCAAAAGTGGATAAATGCATTAATGTGAGTTTCAAAAACATTTAGGAATAAGGAATTATTAATGTTGTTTGTAAAAATAGCTAAGTTTTGTATGTAGTGATACTATTCAATAAAAATAAATCTGTACTTGTACCTAAACGTACCTAACCTTATACTTCTAAGACATGCATTGACATATAAATTATAAAGACATGTCCGGATTCGAACACTTTTTGGCCTTTTGACATATTCTGACCACGCGGGTCGCGGACGATCATTATTAATGGGACGGTACCCTTAATTTATCATTAAACGACTTTCGAAAAAAGAGGAGGTTCTATGTTCGACATGTATGTCCGCCGATTTCTCCGTTAGTTGTGGACCGATTTTCAAAATTCTTTTTTTATCCGAAAGTCGCCCGGTGAACGTTACCCCAGCCAGATAATGTCGAAATTAGTCATTTAAATTATATAGATAATTAGTTGCCTAGCTTCTGTAAGATAATTAGTTGCCTAGCTTCTGTAATTGTTGCACACATTTTCAAAGGAGAATGCCTAAGTTTCCTACAAGACTAGGCCCGAACCGACAAAGATGAATTATATACCATAAAATAGGAAAATAAATATAGAGTTTGATAGTATAATTAGTTTTTTTGTACAAGTACACCAAAAAAAGTTATAGTTCTTTAAAGTTGACCACTTAATACTTCTGATTTTAACGATAACATGAACTAAACTGATAAATGACTAATTAAATTAATGACTTTTGCCACATTATCCTCTCCCAAAAACATATAAATGTTTTTATAGTAAAAAATATACATAATACATAGCATTCTTGCTTAGATTATTTTAGAATGTATAAAAAAAAATCCCTTGCAGGTATACTTTTTAACAATTTATTATTCATCAAACAGTAGGTACATCATCATATTTAATTAATATATCATCTAAAAACTGGGTTGGAGGGGTTATATTTGTTTGATGTCGTGCCCAACCGAGATACCATAATATTGTCATTGTATGTGCACAGCAACCTACGGTTCTTCGCCCAACTAAGCAATTACAACAATATTGGTCAATTGCCTCTCTCCCAGTTTCATTATTATTAATTATGATATAAACATAATATATTTTTCGACTTATATGTCTGCTTTGAATTTTACCTCTAAGGAGCCAGTGATTTTGAGAGAGTGACAATTCATCCCGTATGTTGCTAAGATGAGCTTCTCTACACACTTCAATAATATAGGAACCATTGTTCCGAATATTATTATGTTCGCCGTAATAAGACCGTGCTAGTTTTATTTGGTAAGTACCACAAGCAATTAATATCAAATCTTCCTGTGTGAGTTGAGGGAAGTTATTTATATTTTGTGAATCAACATTTATGTTTGTGAAGTGAGCTCTCCTTCTATTATAATAATTATTATTTATTTATTTATTTACATCTTGCTGGGACATAGAATTTAAAATCTGCAAAAAGTCTTATTCTAATAGATAATGGCACCACAAGTCTTTCAGTATAGTGACAACCTGGAAAAAAAAAAACGTGCCTGTGTGTCTGATGCCCTCCCATACTGAGATAAAAATATTGTTGGCACTTCTTGAGGGAGAGACGGAGAAGATTCGATTTCAACAGGTTGTGTTACTTGCCCAGACGATGTACCCAGAAGATCAACTATGGATTTTTCAGATGTTGATGGTAGAGATGGAACTGCGATGCTTGATGTGGAAGGTTCAGTGTAAAGTACAGCCAAACTATTACACCTCTGCCAACAAGGGTGACAAATCTGTTCAGATGTACGTAGCTGTAATAAAATATAAAATAAATTATTATAAACACATGATTTACCGTGCAGGGAATACAGTCATGTTAAAAAAAAAATAGTGTAATTAATGATATTGTTTTGGAGCAAAAATAAATATAAGTGAGAGATAATAAAAGATTTGCTTATCATTTTAAAGCATTTTGATAAAATATTAGCATGAAAACATACCGAGTGTGGCAAAATCCTCTCTACAACAACAGCTCTTATACATGCTTCTTTCCGTATTACTTGATAATGTATGGACTCTTGATTGATACAAAGATCTTCCACAGTGTACACATAAGTTCCTATGTCCGACAGTATCAGTACCAGATCCTGGTGTTGCAACTGATTGATGTAGTAGCAACCAACAAGCATGACACAAAACAGTATCCCTTGGTAACTGTAAAAAAAAAAGATTGTGTTAAAACATTGAATAATGAGCTACAAACAAAGGGTTAAGTTGATACAGGTTTTATTATTAGCTCAGTAGCTTGTTTTTGCTTATTCTTTACATTCAACATCCCGCCTGTTATCCCCGTTAGGCAGAGGTGTACCGTACCCACGTTTCGCCTGTTAGCATCATCAATCGGGCGGGGTTTATTATTTTGTTTGTAACATCATGTTGTTATTACAATATTCAGGATAAAACATTAACTAATATATCACTTACTTCAGAAAGAACATTTTGGTACTGGACCAGTTGCTGAATCTCTTCAGTCTCTGTTTCTAACAAGTATCGTCGCATCCGAAAGGCATTTACACCACAATTGATGCAGCGAATCATGGTTAGTAAACTAAAGGTTCAGATATCCGTGTGAGATAAGCCAGATCAACAAGTATGCAGGTTCAGATTTTCAGTTGGGCGAGCCAGGTCAGCGAGTAATACAGGTTCAGGTTCAGTTTCAACAGCCAAGGTAGTCGTAAGTAGTAGAAAAATCGGAGTCCGGAAACAGCAATAAACAACACAAAACTCAAAAATAAACACGGAAAAACTTCGTCGCTCGTGATAATACGCGGGAGATGTAAAACTTTTTGAGTTTTTGACAATGACATCAAGTGTTGCCAGCACACTATAATCACATTATTAGATTAAACTATTGTAGACGTTATCGATAATCGAATTTAACTATTTTTAATTATTACTGTTTAATATAAATATATTCAAAAATATAATTAAGGGCAATATTATTATAAGAGCTACGAATTACGACATGTAAGTAATAAATTCACTTACATAGCTTCATAATGACATTATTTTAATCGATTTGTAAGTGCAATTTCGTATCGATATTTTTTTTTTTTTGGTATTGGTAACATTTCTAATTGAAATTGTGGCAGATGATTTGTTGGTCGAATAAATAACTATTTAAATGTACTTTTAAACGGTGTGGTTCTACAGATTTTATTTATAATGTATAATTCTTACTGTATTTTCATATGAATGATCCTAATAACAGAAAGTCTGTCGGACGCTACATGATTCGAGCCGATTCCTTTCATTCTCCTTTGTTGCACTTATAGTTTTTTAGTTATTTCACAAAAACATTTCCTGCTGGGGTAACGTTACCGCAGCCAGACATTTTCTTTTTTAATGGGAATATAGAAATAAGTATTAGCTATATAATTTTTTAAAGTTTTATTTTAATTTTAATTGGGAAAACAAACAATCGTACATTTTAAATTAGTCTAGATACACAGTATGCTATAAGTAAATGTACAATCCACTACGTTTCCACAAGTTACTAGCTTATATTAGATACAGTTCAGGAAAAATTAAATAAAATCAATATAGGTCTAACAACAAAACAATAAAATAAAATCTTTCTTCAACACAGAATTTTAAAATCTAATATTTAATACATACTTAAATAATACATAATATTTAAAAATTTTGAGCAAGGTGCATAATATAATAATTTGTTTTTTAAATTTATGTTTAGATAGGGCAAATACATCAATATCGTTAAAATTATTATTGTAAGCTTGAATCAATCTCTGGAGCGGCGCTCTGTCTCCTGCATTTGTTCGACAGGGAGTTGTAGCAAAAAAGAGCGCGCTTCCCGTTTCATTACTGTTCGAGGTACATTATAGCAAATTTTACTAATCAATTCAGGGCAATCAAACCTATTGTGTACAAGTCCATGGAGCATCATTCCTTGGAGCAACAAGCGTCTAGAGCGTAATGTCAATAATCTAAATTTATTTAAAGCGTTATTATAAGATAAACGTTTGATGCGACATGTCGCATCAAACGTTTATCTTATAAAAATCTCAAATGTCGCGACATTTGTACTGCATTCTACTGAGGAACTTACGCTGAACTCTCTCTATTGCAGTCTTATATTTAATATAATAGGGATCCCAGATCATACAAGCATATTCAACTTGTGGGCGAACTAAAGAATTAAATAAATACAGATATGTGGTTGGTCGTTTAAAATCTGACGTGGTTCTCATAACAAGATTATACATTTGAAAAGCTTTAGAAGTAATTTTATCTGTGTAGATTTAAGTTAAGTTTGCAATCAAGAAGAACGCCCAAGTCACAGATATAGGTTTCTTTAGCTAAAGTCTTATTACAGAGTGAATAATTGAAGGATATTATATTTTTATTTTTAGTAAAATTTATGTATTTGCACTTAGGGATGCTTATATTTAATTTATTTTCATTACAATAATCAGATAATCTATTCAAGTTTTCATGCAATAGGCTGCTATCAATAGTATTCTTTATTGTTCTAAATACGTATAATAAAAAATTACTATTTTGAAAGCAACTACTAATATCGTTTATATATATAATAAACATTAATGGGCCCAGAATTGATCCCTGGGGAACGCCTGAAGTCGCCAGGAATGAGTCTGACTTGTATCTATCCATTGCTCACTACAGTTTGATTACGATTGCTGATATATGAACAGAACCAACGCAATAAGTTACCTCTGATGCCATTCAAGGCTATTTTTAACCGACTTTTATTTAATAAAATTGAATGGTCCACCCTATCAAAAGCCTTTTTAAAATCTGTATAAACAGTGTCGGTCTGATGTCCTGCATCCATGTTATTGAACAAGTGATCTGTAAAGATCATTAAGTTAGTCACTGTAGACTTATTTCTAACGAAACCGTGTTGCTCCGGAATTATAATGTGTCGCAAAAATGGGTAAATGGCCTCATGAACTAGCTTTTCAAATAGTTTTGCAACAGTACAAAGTATCGATATAGGTCTATAATTTTCTATGTTTTGTCTAGATCCACTTTTATGCACTGGTATTATATTTGCTTTCTTCCACGTAGACGGAAATGTACCACTTTGAATGCACCTATTAAACAACATGGAAAGAGGCACACAAATTGTTTCAGCTGTCCTTTTTAGAAAATAGGGCGGAATGCCATCAGGTCCCGGGCCCTTGTTTATACCTAACGATTCTAGTTGTCTGCGAACTTCATGGACAGTGAAGTTCAAAGTACAGAGAGAGCTGTTATTGACATTACTCAAATCAGAAGCTGAGCACCAATAGGGCGAGAGACTACAGGGCTCATAGACTGACTGAAAAAATTCTGAAAACAAATTACAAATTTCAACTGGGTCGCTAGAAGTTACCTTATCATAGAACATGCAGGTCGGTATACCCGACTTGCCTTGCCGATTAGTGACGTAAACCCAAAAGTGCTTAACATCTTTAGAAATACCATCCTCGACTCTATTTATATATTTATGAAAACATTTGTCACATTCCTCTTTAAAACGCGCTCTATACAAGGAAAATACGTAGTCACTTATATTACGGTACCTTTTCCATTTAGACCAGGCTTTCTTTTTATACTTAAAAATGTGGATGAGCGGTTTGGAGAACCAGACCGGGAAATGCGAGTTTGGCGGTTTCGATAGCGGTATGCGGTTTTTTATTATACCATATAAACAGTTGTAAAAAGTATCAATGCACTTATCAGTCGAATGGCTCCCCAAAGTGCCCCCCCAGTCAATCTCATCAATGTCTTCATTAATGACCATGTAGTCGGCTCTACGGTAATTATATTTCGGCGTATGTATAGGTCTGCTTAAAATGATATTAATATTTAGGGATAACAGTGTGTAAAATGGTGGATGGTGGCTGTCAGCCTTTAAAAGATCTAGATTAGGTTTCAAAACAGTGCACTTCACATCAGAGACAAGGAGATCTAGTATGCGTCCATTCGAGTTGGATATATGATTGAATTGCTTGACATCGTGAATAATCAAAAAATCCCTTAAACGGTTACAAGTCTGTGAGGTGCCCAGGCAAGTCATATAGTTTTGAGCAGGATTAAGTTTAGCCCATTGAGCTGCAGGTATATTGTAGTCACCAAGCAATAATATATTATCAGTTTTTATTGAGTCGATTAAATTGTCCATAATATCAAAAAAAATATTGTATACAGCAAAAGGCATATTTTCATTGTTCGGCATGTGCCGAACAATATGCCTTTTGCTGTAGCCTTTTGCTGTGTGTGTTTGTGTGTGTGTGTGTTTTGCTGTTTTTTATTTTTTGCAGATAAGGGTATGTGAAGAATTGTTGTTGCTAGGAATGATAATAGCGATTTGTTCAAGGTATTGGTCTAATGTATCAAGCTGTGAAGAAGGAATACAAACAGGGTTATATTTTCGCAATACCGCTATCAATACACCACCACCATCACATTTACTAGTAGCAGTCCTACTCCGGTCACAGCGAAAAACTAAATACCGATCATCAATAAATTCACTGTTATTAATTGAAGGAGTAAGCCATGTTTCTGTTAAAATAATGAGGTCGAAACAGTTAGAGAGAATATTCATATACATAGTATTCAATTTCGTACGAATGCCTCTACTGTTTTGGTTATGCTGAAGTCATGATTTTCTGTAGTATTAGACATTTTAATTAATGATAACATAAATAATACTTAAATGAAATTAACTTGCTATAAACTAATTACATGGAGCACTTTTAATGTTTTTAATATCATTTTTACATCTAATGGCTATAGTGGGTGAGGTTTCAGATTGTTTTACAAGAATGGTGGCATGCTTTACCCAGACAAACTTATAACTGAACTTTTTAGCTGCCTCTCGGGTCTCGCGTAGCAACTGCTTTTTTCTGTAGAGTTAAGTGTTCATTAAAATATATAATGTGTGGTGTGCCAGCGATGCCCAGGTCCTTGGAGGTAAATCCTTTCTTCAGGCGGCATGCAGTAATTATATTGTCCGTCAGAGTACGTGTTTTCACAGTGGCAATGATATTTTTAGGTCTATCGCTGCTTGTGGCATGTGGCACGCGATGTATCGATGTAATATCGTCTCTTGATATACTATGGTCGATCCTTTTGCCTATATCCTCCAATAACACCGGTAAGTTTTCTCCTCGCCTCTCAGGGACATTGGAGATTTCTAAGTTACAAAGCCTGCCCTGCTGTTCCAAGCTGTCAATCTTTAATTCGAGAGCCCTCACTGCATCTGGGCTCACGCTCAAAGTACGTTTATTAACCGACTTTCGAAAAAGGAGGAGGTTCTATGTTCGACTGTGTTTTTTTTTTTTTTAATGTATGTCCGCGCATTTCTCCGTCAGTTGTGGACCGATTTTCAAAATTCTTTTTTTATCCGAAAGAATATACTCCCGAGGTGGTCCCATATAAATTTTATCGAAATAGCTTTAGCGCTTTTTGAGAAACTGAACCAAAACGAAAAATACGCATATCTTGATGACGTTTTTGTGTTCTCCAAATGTTTAAATTCCACGTTCCATGTTATTGGGGTTTGTAGTTCTGGGGTATAACAACTAAAAAGCACACTAACAACTAAAAAATAAAAACTTTTTTTTACAAAAAAAACAGCCGACTTCCAAAAAAAAATACACTAAAAATTTAAAAATAACTTTAATTTCGGAAGTCGGTGTCAAATATCGAAGAAATAAAATACAAACACCGACTTCCGAAATTAAAGTTATTTTTAAATTTTTAGTGTATTTTTTTTGGAAGTCTGTTGTTTTTTTTGTAAAAAAGTTTTTTTTTATGTTATTTAGTTGCTCTTGGAAGTCGTCATATTGGTTAGAGATAAGTTGAGCTGATATTTTTACCTCGATGACTTCTTCAGACAGTTTTGAGACCGTATCCTTTATAGCGGCATTATCGGAGCGAAGACTGGCCATTTCTTTTTTTGTTTCTTTCATATAGGTTTCCAAGTCACCTCTAATCGATGTAATATTATCATTGATTGCAGTCAGTCTACCATCCAAGCTTACCTTCCATTCGTTGAGAGTCTTTTGCATTTCCGCTTGGATAGAAGAAAACTTTTGGAGGTCCGCCCTAATAACCGAGACCGCTACCTCATGTTCACACTCAGGTTGTTTGCGTTTGCGACATGTAACATTAGAGTCGACTTTTCTGGGAGAGCAATTTACCAGGTCAGACTCAGAGAGTGACTGTTCATGTCGCAGCGAGGTTTTAGGTGGCGTACGCTTAGGGTTAAACATGACGAAGTCCCTGCAGTAATAAAATAGCCAACAAAAGCTTAAACGTGAATAACTCGTCGTTACGTCCTAGGCGCTGACTTGCAGTGAAGTAGCGGCACAGTGGCGTGTGGTGGGGCGTGCACTGCGCGGTCGCTTATTTCGCCGGTTGATGACTAACCTTGTTGGCGCGGTGGAAAGGTCGGCCGACTGCGAATCCAAGTGGCGCGGGCTCGAAGCTGGGCGGAGACACGATGGATCGAGAATCACAAAAATATTTTCGACTCTTTCTCGCACCGCCCACTGGGTGGGATCAGTCCATTTAATCTTCACAGGAACAAACGAGAAACGCAACTCAAACCAATTGGCCAATCACAAAAAACAACGAGGACAACTGTATTATACGTCCACTCCGTATCACAGCTTATGACTGAGAGAAATGAGAGCTTATGAGAGGAAAGTTGTCTAGACGAGGTAAATGTTGCAACTTATTTTGTATTTGTACGTTCTTCGGCTGCGAAGTTATTCGAGATCCTGCTGCCCCCGTAGCATGACCATTTCTATCTCTATTCTACCAAGAAAAGACAAAGTTCTTTCTATCCAATTTTGTCGAGTTTGAGTTGTCTTCTGCCCGAGCATGGGGCGCCGGTCGACCCGTAGACTGGTGTTTCTATGAAGACAAAGACATGTATTCACTCTTTCAATAATTATTAAAATATATTACTATTTATCGTCTGTCCGTCTGTCCATCTGTCTGTCTGTCCGTCGTCTGAATAAAAAATTATTGCGTCTAATCGGAGTCTGTCTGTACGTCTGGCCGTTTGTCTGTCGTCCGTCTGTCCATCTGTACATCTTTTCGGCTGTCCGTCTGTCTGTCTGTCCATCTGTCCGTCGTCCGTCTGTCCGTCTGTCTGATCTGTCCTTCTTCCGTCTGTCTGTCTGTCCGCCGTCCATCTGTCCGTCGTCCGTGTGTCCGTCTGTCTGTCTGTTCATCTGTCCATCGTCCGTCTGTCAGTCTGTGAGAGTGTCCGTCTGTTAGTCTGTGAGACTGTCCATCTGTCCGTCGTCCATCTGTCCGTCTGTCCGTCTGTTATCTGTCCAGCTGTCTGTCTGTCTGTTTGTCCTTCGTCCGTCTGTCCGTCTGTCCGTCGTCCGTGTGTCCGTCTGTCTGTCTGTCCATCTGTCCGTCATCCGTCTGTCCGTCTGTTCGTCTGTCCGTCTGTCTGTCTGTCCGTCTTTCCATCTGTCCGTCTGTCCGTCAAAGTTATTCTGCGTCTCGTACCTTTGAAACCCTCGAGACGCTACGCTCAGGTTTCTACATTAGAACCACTCGGTTCGCTCATGGTTCAATCCTAGAATTCTTCGCTAGCTCAGGCTTCAATATAAGTACTAGCGCCAACAAACAACTTTGCAGTCTTGCATGACAAATAACAATTTTTTGAAAAGCTATAATGTTGGCTACATTAAAACTTTTCTAAAAAACCTAACATGTTTAAAAACGAAGTTCAAAAAAAAAAGAAAAAAAAAAGATGAAGATGGTGACTTCAACACTTAATTTAATGGCTTTTGTGGAAGATTCACCACAACTTTCAAGTATGTTAGTCACAAAATTGAGTTTTTTTTAAATCAGTAGAGAACTTGTCTACGTCTAATGTGATGTAGACTATTTGTCCCTGTTGAGAAGAAATGTTTCTACCCCCAACACGGCGTAGCATGACCATTTCTATCTCTATGTAGAGTAGAGATAGAAATGGTCATGCTACGCCGTGAGTAAGGATAGACTAGATAGTTGAATACAAGTTCTTTCTATCCAACTATGTCGAGTTCGAGTTTTCTTCTGCCCGAGCACGGGGCGACCCGTAGACTCGCGTTTCTATGAAGACAAAGACATATTCATTCTTTCAATTTCGTCTGTCACAAAATTTTGTGCGACTAATCGGAGCCCAATTGCTGTCACTTACGTATCTGTCTGTCCGTCGTCCATTTGTCCGTCTGTCTGTCTGTCTTTCTGTTTGTCTGTGCGTCTATCCGTCTGTCTGTCTGTCTTTCTGTTTGTCTGTGCGTCTGTCCGTCTGCCCGTCTGTCTGTATGTCGGTCGTCCGTCTGTCTATCCGTCTGTCAGTATGTCCGTCTGTATATCTGTACGTCTGTCCATCTGTCCGTCTGTCCGTCTGTCGGTATGTCCGTCTGTAGGTACGTCTGTAAGTCTGTCCGTCTGTCCATCTGTCTGTCGGTCCATCTGTCCGTCTGTCCATCTGTCCGTGTGTCCGTCAAAGTTGAAAGTCTGCGTCTCGTACCTTTGAAACCCTCGCTACACTCAGGATTCTACATTTGAACCACTCGCTTCGGTCATCGGTTCAATCCTAGAATCCTTTACTTGCTCAGGCTTCAAAACAAGTACTCGCACCAAAAAACAACTTTGCAGCCTTGCATAACAAATAACATTTTTTTTAGAAATGTTCAACTTATGTTGCTATGTGACTTCAACTCTTGATTAATATTAGGCTTTTGCGGAAGATTCACCACAATTTTGATACTCGTATATTGAATAAGTCACAGAATTGAGTTTTTAAAATCATTATATATCTTATCTATTTGACACTTGTTGAGAAGAAATGATTCTAACACTTAAAAAAAAAAGTGTTAAAAGTAGAGAAAAATTGGTGGTCATGCTTTGCATTGTAGACTTTTGTCGACTGAAGAATAGAAACATTTCTTCTCGTCAGTTTTAACATCGCCATGCTTAGGACGGTAGAAATCTTTCTACAATCTGTAATTTTGTCTATTCTTCCGTCGACAAAACCCGTTTCTACGGTGGTCATGCTACGCGTGCTGGAGTAACGTTTGTGGTTTTGCTGGATCTCTGAAACGGATAGGCGGATTCTTATCATCTTTTGTACATGACTTCTTAAGAATTAGTTTTAATTAGTTGTGCAATAAAAAAAAAATAATGTACCGTTCAAAGGTTATTTAATTAAATATAAAAACACTTCAATATGTCCTAACATTTTGAATAAGAGCTCTAGAGACTTACTTTAAACGTTATTTTGTAGCTTGTAACTGTTTTCAAATGTATGTGAAGTTTCATTTGCATCCTGTTAGAAATTAACAAATTATGATGAAATTCAGTTCTCCACGTTCATGGTCATAATGCGCGCGGAGTTATTTGGCAACCTGTATGTGGATATATAAACTTAATGATAGATCAATAATTAGTTGCTTAGTTCAGTTTTATACCTGTAAAATTTCAGCGTAGTACATACAGTAATTAACGAGATAATAAAATAAAAGTCATTAGGGATAGCAAGACCGTGGTAACCTGACCATGTTTAAGTGGTTACAAAAAAGCGACCGCGTAGTACATTATGCTATCTTCTAAAATTTTTAGTATAATATACCTTACAAGTGCGGTACAGACGCGTACACTGTTAAAATACATAACAATATTATAATATCTGTTACAAAATAAAAAATATTGGTAAACATTATTATTATTTTATTTCTTGTTGTTTGATTGTAAAGAAATTATTCTTCCACCGGCTAGCGTCAAAGATAATTTATGGCATGAGACCCTAGTTACCAATCTTCGGGTTTATTGCATGAGGTATGTCTGTAGTAAATGAGAGTCCTTTGATTTGGTCTTCACATATATCACCTTTATTGTCAACATTGCATCACACTAGATAGTATTCAGTACACAGAAAATTGTATGTTGAACTTACAATTTATGATGAACCACTATTACCCTATCGTTTGAAGATCGAAGATTAAAGGGCCAGTGAGGAGATCCACAAGCAGTATCTAAGCCGTGGTCATCTAACCTTAGTCATCTCTGGACACGTGGACGTTTGTGTTCCGAACCTTTTGCTAAGACCGCATTGTTCTTCCAAAAAAATAAAGTGAAGTTTATGATCCGACCATTTTTATATTGTTTTTTCTTATATAATTAAATGTAAAGTAGGAACCCTGCCAACAAGAGAAAATTTCGGTGAGATTCATAAATGCCACGCTTAAGATTTAGCATCACTACAGAAAAAATCTCAAAAAGAGTATTTACAGCGTCCTACATCCCAATGCTTAACACATTTGAACTTAACTCTGGTTCCAGCTGCCTTTCGTGACATCAGTTAAATATTTTCTTAGATCTTTCCAACACACGGAGATTTTGTCTCATCGACGTATTAAGGCCAAAAAGGCGAAGCGCCATCTTCCCAAGATGACGTTCCGTTCACGCTAATCAAACGTCTCGTTTCACAGTGTGACATATAAATTTTAATTAAGTATTATTTATTTCTGAATAAAATGTAATCTAAAGTAGGAACCATTGTGTTTATTTTAATAGATTTTAATAACACAACATCCATCGTTACGATTTCAAGTAAGTTGGTCAAACGCCATCTAGTGTCTTCGTAGTATCTATTGATTCGACATTCGCAGTACTACACCCGTTCTCGGCCAGATGGCACCACAAACCCCGAACCAACAGGTACACTTATCATTTTTTTTTAACCGTTACATGATGTATCGGTTAGGTGTTTGAGTATACACCGACGAAAAGTTTTTCGCGTATAGTTGACAGATATCAGTAGGTACTATTATTAGCTACTTAATTGTCTAAGTTCATTCGTTCCGGGATTGTACTTTTATTTTTACGCTTATGCTTAACATAGGTCCAACAGTATTTAGAGTTGGTTCTTATTCTAGCTTCTATTTTCTTAATATAATCGATGTAAGATGATTTGTTTATCAACCGGCACCTCTCCTTCAGTAGCGATAAACTATTTTTTTTATCCATATCGTTTTGATACCATTCATAGATTGGTAAGTGGCTATTAACAAATCAAAAAATTAATAATTTCTGCTATTATCATCACGTTATTCCAGTTTATGGCATGACGTCTGTTTTTAGTACGCTTTTCTCTACACAGTACCCCACATCTCGCCCTGGCAGTCACATAAAGCTACTGCGCAGCGACTTGCCGAGTGTTTCGATCCGCCATGCGTTTTGATTCTACCTGTAACATAAATGTGATTGCAGACCACACACTAGAGTTTAATTATTGTGATTCCCACTTTCTTAGCAGCTGATTGGTAAGCCATAAGATGGATCCTTATACCAAAAAGGATCTGGGAGGAGCATAGTGAATATGAAAGTCCCGAAAAATATGTTTTATTTTGTAAATTTAATGTGCAATCTTTATATGTATGACAATCTTAATATTGATAGGAATAGACCTTGAAAACTTCATGTACATTGATAACAGTTAGCTGATTGTTAATAGCTCTGCCACTGGTAGGTACTGATTACAAACAGCCGCAAAACTTGAAAATCTAAATAGAGAGATAGGAGGTCATGATTCGATTAGGATTAGTAATGGTCCCTAGCTTTTTTTATGCATGTATTTATTTATATTTTTGAACTTCTTGGATTGGTATGTGGTATCATGAAGAAATCGGGATACAGTGAGCCTGTGTCGCAGGTGTGTCGAGGTGCGGTGCGGGGGTGATGCGGCGATGGCCTCGCGGCGCGTGACGCGCAAGTGGGAGGTGTTCGCGGGCCGCAACCGCTTCTGGTGCGACGGGCGGCTCATGACGGCGCCGCACCCCGGCGTGTTCGCGCTCACGCTGGCGCTCATCTGCGGCACGTGCGCGCTGCACTTCGCCTTCGACTGCCCCTTCCTGGCGGCGCGCGTGTCGGCCGCGGTGCCGGCGGCCGGCGCGGCACTGTGTGCGCTGACGCTGGCGGCGCTGCTGCGCACGGCCCTGTCCGACCCCGGCATCATCCCGCGCGCCGCGGCGGCCGAGGCGGCGGCGCTGGAGGCGGCCGAGGCGGGCCGGCCGCCGCCGCGAGCGCGCGAGGTGCTGGTGCGCGGCCGCGCCGTGAAGCTCAAGTACTGCTTCACGTGCAAGATGTTCCGCCCGCCGCGCGCCTCGCACTGCTCGCTGTGCGACAACTGCGTGGACCGCTTCGACCACCACTGCCCCTGGGTGGGCAACTGCGTGGGCAAGCGCAACTACCGCTACTTCTACACGTTCGTGGTGTCGCTGTCGTTCCTGGCCGTGTTCGTGTTCGCGTGCGCCGTGACGCACGTGGCGCTGCTGGCGCGTGGCGCGGGGCTGGCGGCGGCCCTGCGCGCCTCGCCCGCGTCCGCCGTGGTGGCGGCCGTGTGCTTCCTGTCCGTGTGGTCCGTGCTGGGCCTGGCCGGCTTCCACACCTACCTCGCCTCCACCGACCAGACCACCAACGAGGACGTGAGTCCCCCGACTGAATCCTTGTGACTATACTTATGCTCGTATACATCATTGATGACGTAATCGATCGTTTCAGATCAAGGGCTCGTTTTCAACACGTCGTGGCGTGTCCAACCCGAACCCGTACTCGCGTGGCAACGCATGCGCCAACTGCTGGCACGTGCTGTGCGGCCCGCTGGCGCCCAGCCTCATCGACAGGTACGTGTCGCTCCAGGACGGGGCCCTAGCGCTCCCGCGGCCGCTCTCACACTCTCTCTGTGCAGGCGCGGCGTGCTGCGCGACGAGATGCCGCCGAGCTTCGCGCGCGTGGTGAGCGTGCCGCCCGCGCCGGCGCCCGGGCCTGCGCCGGTGCCGCCGCCGCCGCCGCTGCCGGCGCGCGACTCGCCGCCCGCTCCCGACTCGCCGCCCGCGCCCGGCGGCAGCTACACGGAGCTGTTCTCGGGCGGCGAGCCGGCGCGCCACGCCTACATGAACCGCTCGCTGGAGCTGGACCCGGTGCCGCTGCAGCGCACGCCGTCGCCGCGGCCGGAGCGCCGGCGCAGAGCGCGCGAGCCGCCGGCGCTGGCGCTGGAGCCGGCGCCGGCGGGGCTGAGCGCGTCGCGCCTGCGCCTGCTGCACGACACCACCATGATCGACGCGGCGCTGGACCTGGACGAGCCGGAGCCGCCGCCGCACCTGGCGCCGCACGTGCAGCACGGACACGCGCACATGCAGCACATGCAGCACGTGCAGCACGTGCAGCACGGGCAGCTCGCGCCGGTGCACGGCCGCGCGCTGGCCGCTCTCTGACGCGCGCTGGCGGCTCGCCGCCGCCGCCGCCGAGTGCGCGCGTGTATTGTAAATAAATTATGATAATTATTATAATAAATAGCTTGTATTGTAGAGTTCGTTTGCCTTTTATTTTATTTTAATATAGACTAATAACCATCGCACAGCTTATACCAATCGATAGACACGTCCACTTGTGTGTGGGAGTGCTCGACTGAAGGGCATTCGCACAATGGGTTGGGAATGGAGGTGTCCACTGCAGCGTCACAGTGTTGCGGTTGAGCACTGCAAGGCGTTATAGTGCAGTTTATTTCCATTTCGTCAAACATTATTAATCTATATAGTATGGTGGATTATGGCCCCACCCTCTCACAGAGAGGAGGCCTGCGCCCCAGCAGTAGGGACATTAAAAACTTTTTTACAAAGAAAAAAACCCAATTTAATTTATAACGTTCGGTGTTGGAAGAAAACACGTACCTTTAACAGTTTATTCTTCAACAATACAAATAGGCACGTAAGTACAACAATTACACAATTAGGTATGTACTACGTCGAAATACTAGGGGTCGCGAAGACGCGAGCGACACACGAGCGCGCAGGCGAACTCCCGAGCCCTTTCGGTGACCGACTGGCGCGAACGCATCACACCACCGCCTCGGGGGTGGAGGCGTTCCCGCCCCTCCCGCAGGCTTCACACTGATTTGATCAGGTGAGGGTCTCCCACCTGGTCAAAAAACCCTACGAATAACGCTATCTAACACTTAGACAATAGCCTTGCGCGGACGACCTCTAGCACGCTTCGGAACTACCGGTCAGGACATTCACCCTCTCTGGCATGATAGCGCCTTAAGTCCGAGACGTGATACTTACCAAAAACTTCGCCAGATTTATGGGTTAATAGGTACGTAGTTGGACTCACCTTTTTAGAGATGACGTACGGTCCATCACGTTTCGGGTTGAACTTGGCAGTTACACCCTTTGCGGCGTTACTGAGCACATGGGTCCTCATTAACACCAAGTCACCTTCAACATACTCCTCAGGAGACGACCGGCCCTGATCAGCGTAAACCTTGCGAGCATCCTGATGACGCTCAAGGTTCTCTTTGGCTGTCGAGATGGTATCTGCGAGCTTGAGCAAGTATGGTGTAATCTGAGGTACGAAATTTTCCGACTCTACGACCGCTCTTAGATCCGCCTGGACAGTCAGAGGGGACCGTAGCTCACGACCGAAAGTCAAGTAAGCAGGCGTCTACTCTGTAGACCTGGTGAGAGAACTATTAAAAGCAAACCGCACAAACCGCATACCTCTGGCCAGTTTTGGTGACGACCTTCAACCAAGATGGCTAGTTGAGCCTTGAGGTCCCGATTCTTTCGCTCAACCGGATTTGACTCCGGGTGATATAGAGGTACCCAGCTCTGCTTTACCTACACCTAAAACAAACATGGCCTTCTGCATGACGTCTGCTAGAAATTGCACCCCGTTATCAGAGATCAAGCGCCGAGGGATACCAAATCTCATAAATACCTCATTGACCAGAGTCTTAGCACACAAATCTCTGCCGTAGCTTCCGTGAGAGCGAAGACTTCTACCCACTTACTGGCAGTATCCTCCACAATAAGGATTCATCTCTCACCCTGCGGTCATTTCGGCAACGGACCAAAGAGGTCAGTTGCGATGGTTTCAAATCGCTGAGCTGGGACTGGAGTCTGCAGCAGTCCAGTTGGCTTAATGTTAGACGGCTTGTACCGCTGAGTTTCTACACAGGTTTTAAGATATTGAGTTACAAACCGCCGCATACCCGGGAAGTAGAACCGTTGCGAGATAAGATGCAATGTTCTATCGATACCACCATGAGCGGCCGTGGGTGAGTCATGGCATTCTAACAAAATTTTGCTTCGCAGGCTTTCTGGTATGACGAGTTGAGGCTCCTCGGAGTCAGTATCAGGCACATACCTATACAGAACAGCTTGATTCAAGAGATAGCCTCTCTCAGTCCAGTGTGTAACAGCAAGTTCATCTTTACCTCCTAAGTCCTGGATAATCTTGGCAACTTCTGGATCAGCCAACTGAGCCTCCCGGGTCCCAGTTGCATCCCAGTGTGGTACGTCCACGACAACCGGACAGATATATCACATCCCGGTGACACACCATCCTCAGTCACAGGTCGACTAAGAGTATCGGAAAGTACATTGGCCTTACCTGGTGTATAATCAATGCGTAAGTCAAAAGATTGCAGCTTCATGGCCCAGCGAACCAACCTGCCACTTGGTGACTTGAGGGAAAACAGCCACTTCAAGGGTTGGTGGTCAGTCATCACACGGACTTGATGAACATCAATATAGCCGCGGAATCGCTCGACAGCCCAGACTATCGCGAGAGCCTCTCTTTCAGTAGTCGAGTGGTTTTGCTCGGCTTGAGTGAGCAGACGGCTAGCGTATTCTATCGGATGTTCATCATGGGGTGACTCCCCCTGGAGTAAAGCTTCACCCAAAGCATAATTATTTGAGTCCGTCCTCAGTAGAAATGGTTTCGTGTAATCCGCTTGGACCAGAATAGGAGACGTGGTCAGCAGCTTCTAAAGAGCTTCAAAAGCCTTACCTTGCTCCAAACTCCATTCCCACACGTGCGATTTCTTGGTTAAGCGCGTGAGTGGTTCAGCTTCGCAAAGTCTGGTATAAATTTGCGGAACCAAGAGCATGTTTGAAGAAAAGTGCGCAACTGCTGAAGACACGTAGGCTCCGTCATATTCAGAACAGCACGTACCTTGTCCTCATCCGGTGATATACCTTCCTGAGAGATTACGTGACCCAAGTACTTGACATTTTCCCTGGCGAAGACACACTCTTCTCGATTCGCACGGAGCTTAAGGCTAGGATATTCGAGCGCAATAGGCATTTAGCGTTACCTCAGTCCCCGCGCAGTAAGTCGCGCGAACGCGCATTTCAAATGAACTCTCTGACCCCGCTGTGCAAAAAGTTGGCGTCCCGGTATAAAATTGTAACAGTAGGTTAACTTTGTTTTACGGAATTAATGTTAGTTTATTTTCGTCTGTTTTTGTTATTTTGTACCGAGGGTAGGTACAGTATCTCATTGACGGCGCTACGTAGTACTATAGTGTTTGGACTCATTTGAAAGAGCTCATGGAGAACTTCGTGACTGATGATGTGATCTACCTGATGGTGGACTCTGAAGGTGGGTATAGGATCTCATTGATGGCACTATGTAGAACCATCATGTTTGGACTCATTTTAAAGAGTTCATGGAGACCTTGGTGACTGATGATGTGACTGACTTGATGGTGGACTCCGTAGGTAGGTATAGGATCTCATTGACGGTGCTACGTAAAACCTTCGTGTTTGGACTCATTTGAAAGAGTTTATGGAGACCTTGGTGACTGATGATGTGGCCGACCTGATGGCGGACTCCGAAGGTAGGTACCTATAGGATCTCATTGACGGCACTACGAACCATCGTTTTTTGACTCATTCGAAAGAGTTCATAGAGACCTTAGTGACTGATTAAGTGACCGACCTGATGGTGGACTCCGATGGTAGGTATAGGATCTCAATGACGGCACTACGTAGAACCATCGTGTTTGGACTCATTTGAAAGAGCTCATAGAGAACTTTGTGACTGATGATGTGACCTACCTGATGGTGGACTCCGAAGGTGGGTATAGGATCTCATTGACGGAACTACGTAGAACTATCTGTTTGGACTCATTTGAAAGAGCTCATAGAGAACTTTGTGACTGATGATGTGACCTACCTGATGGTGGACTCCGAAGGTGGGTATAGGATCTCATTGACGGCACTACGTGGAACCATCGTGTTTAGACTCATTTGAAAGAGCTCATGGAGAACTTTGTGACTAATGATGTGACCGACCTGATGGTGGACCCCAAAGGTGGGTATAGGATTTCATTGACGGCACTACGTGGAACCATCGTGTGTTGACTCATTTCAAAGAGCTCATAGAGAACTTTGTGACTGATGATGTGACCTACCTGATGGTGGACTACGAGGGTAATTATAGAATCTCATTGACAGCACTACGTAGAAACATCGTGTTTAGACTCATTTGAAAGAGTTTATGAAAAACTTTGTGACTGATGATGTGAGTGACCTGGTAGTTGACTCCGAAGGTAGGTATAGATTCTCATTGACGGCACTACGTAGAACCTACCTACCTTTGGAGTCCACCATCAGGTCAGTCACATCATCGGTCACAAAGTTCTCTATGAGCTCTTTCAAATGAGTCCAAACACGATGGTTCTACGTAGTGCCGTCATTGAGATCCTATACCTACCATCGGAGTCCACCATCAGGTCGGTCACTTAATCAGTCACTAAGGTCTCTTGTATGAGCTCTTTTAAATGAGTGCAAACACGATAGTTCTACGCAGTGCCATCAATGAGATCCTATACCTACCTTCGGCGTCCACCATCAGGTCGGTCACATCATCTGTCACTAAGATCTCCATGAACTCTTTCAAATGAGTCCAAACACGATGGCTCTACGTAGTGCCGTCAATAAGATCCTATACCTACCTACGGAGTCCACCATCAAGTCAGTCACATCATCAGTCACCAAGGTTTCCATGAACTCTTTCAAATGAGTGCAAACACGATAGTTCTACGTAGTGCCCTCAATGAGTTCCTATACCTACCTTCAGAGTCGACCATCAGGTCGGTCACATCATCTGTCACTAAGGTCTCCATGAACTCTTTCAAATGAGTCCAAACACGATGGCTCTACGTAGTGCCGTCAATGAGATTCTATACCTACCTTCGGAGTCCACCATCAGGTCGGTCACATCATCAGTCACAAAGTTCTCCATGAGCTCTGTCAAATGAGTCCAAATACGATAGTTCTACGTAGTGGCATCAATGAAATCCTTTACCTACCTTCGGAGTTCACCATCAGGTCGGTCACATCATCAATCACTAAGCTCTTCATGAACTCTTTCAAATGAGTCCAAACACGAAGGTTCTACGTAGTGCCTTCAATGAGATCCTATACCTACCTTCGGAGTCCGCCATCAGGTCGGCCACATCACCAGTCACCAAGGTCTTCATGAACTCTTTCAAATGAGTCCAAACACGAAGGTTTTACCTAGCGCCGTCAATGAGATCCTATATCTACCTACGGAGTCCACCATCAAGTCAGTCACATCATTAGTCACCAAGGTCTCCATGAACTTTTTCAAATGAGTTCAAACACGAAGGTTTTACCTAGCGCCGTCAATGAGATCCTATACCTACCTACGGAGTCCACCATCAAGTCAGTCACATCATCAGTCACCAAGGTTTCCATGAACTCTTCCAAATGAGTGCAAACACGATAGTTCTACGTAGTGCCCTCAATGAGTTCCTATACCTAACTTCGGAGTCAACCATCAGGTCAGTCGCATCATGAGTCACTAAGGTCTCCATGAACTCTTTTAAATGAGTCCAAACACGATGGTTCTACGTAGTGCCGTCAATAAGATCCTATACCTACCTTCGGAGTCCACCATCAGGTAGGTGACATCATCAGTCACCTAGGTCTCCATACTCCGTCAAACAAAATTTTCAAGAGAGAGTTCAAAACTATAACAAAATAAACAACTTTGAAAAATAATGTAGGATAGATACTTAGGTACCAATAGTTTCAGAGAGCTCGGCCACGCTATAAACATATATTTCGATCGATGCGGGGGAACGTAGCGAGCCAGCAAAAGCGATACAGGTCCTACCTTGGTAACGCCTGGCGGGCTACTGACGCGAAGCGCGCAGGCCGCTTTGTTTTATAATAAATATAATAATATTTTGTTAAAATAATAAACTGTTTTGAGAAAAAGTAACCGTAGAATATCATTCTAAACCTCATTGCCTATTTTTTGACGTTTTTTAAGAGTAAGAGTTGAGTCTACTTCAAGTACGACTTGAAAAACGATTAATAATTTCCCTGTTTTCGCGATTTTTTATGATCGAGTGAAGTTGTAAATATCGTGTTTTGAACCGTAGAATAACCAAAAATGTTTATTAAACTATAACATAGGTATATTTTTATCAGATCTGAACAGAGAA
Source organism: Polia nebulosa (assembly GCA_951329385.1). Lineage (NCBI taxonomy): Eukaryota > Metazoa > Arthropoda > Insecta > Lepidoptera > Noctuidae > Polia > Polia nebulosa. The sequence goes on along the minus strand of OX589595.1, from coordinate 183,921 downwards.
TGTTTGATTGTTTAATGTTGAACCAAAAATAGGTCGATTCTGAGAATCCTGGCCTTAAATAAGCGGAGACCGTCGCGTCGAATACCGCACGGAGATCGGAAAGGTGACGGGTGTACGACTCTGATATCACCAGTATATCATCGAGGTACGAGTATGTTAGTACGGTAACATCCTTAAGCGAGGATCCCGAACGAAACCTGTCTATTAGCCTCTGGAACGTAGCCGGCGCATTTTTAAGGCCAAACGGCATACGCTTGAAGCGATACGTACTGAATGGTGTGACAAAGGCTGTTTTATCCTGATCCTTGATACTACACTGTCAGTAACCACTTCGAAGGTCACAGGAGCTCGACATCACGCAACCCTTCTTTATTGATTGCAGCAACTCGTCGATGCGTGACATAGGATACGCATCACTTTTTGTCACTGCATTGAGCCTCCTGTTGTTCACACAAAACCTATACCCACCATTAACCTTTGGTACCAGAACCGTTGGTGCAGACCAGGCAGACTCGCATTCCTCAATGATTTCTTCTTTTAACATCTGATCGAGTTCCGCACGAATAATTTCCTTCTTCGCCGGCGTGACTCGATATGGTGGAACAGCAATAGGGGGATGGTTCCCCGTATCTATGTGATGTTCGGCAAATGGCGTCGGATCCCCAATTAAGTCAAAAATATCAGAACACTCACCGAGTAGTTCTTCTAAACTGGAACGTTCCTCATGAGTCAACAAAGTGCCTTCATCTTCCCTCAACAGGTTGACAGAGGCACACTCCACCACGTCGCGTGAACTCTCTGTTAGCAGGGGGTGAATGACTTGAGGCCGATCAGCTGTGAACCATGTCATAGACGAAAAATTCAAGACTAACTTAAACTTTGTAATGAAATCTATCCCTAAAAGAGTCTCGTTATTTGAGGCGTCAGGGAACATAACGAATTCTATAGGTACACACACAGACATACAATTTACATTAACACAAGCTAGCAAAACATGATTGGTACGAGTATGCTACCATCAGCAAGCTTAACCGACATAGTTTGCGAATTAAATTGAATGCCTAAACGCAACAAAAGTAAGTAGAGCGTTGAACTGGTTGAACCTGCGATAATGCTTAACATTACATATCGTATTAAGCGAGTAAAATACATTATTTTCTGATTACGTATTTAAATCTACAACATCGCAAGTCGAAATGCTATTATTTTTACAAATAAGACAATTAGCTCTAATATAACCCTTTTCGCCACAACCATAGCAATACAAGTTAGATTTATTAATATTAACCGAGTCTTTAGAGTCTTTTTTCGGGCATGAATCACGAGTGACCACGGGACGATACACGCAAAATTGCTTTTTATCACTCTTATCACTTTTCACTTTATTCGCGCACTGATTAGGTATTATCTGCACTGGTTGGAATCGAAGGCGATGACGAACGATGCGGAGAAAGAACTTGCGACCGCTGAGCTACCGCGATATATCTCGGATGACGCTCGGACGATGCGTTTCCCGCCGAATTCGCGCTCTCCGATGCAACGCGAGAAGCTCGCGAACCGGGCGCGGGCGGCAGCATAGGGCGCGTCCCTCGCGCATTCGCCGACTGCGTACTAGAATTTTCCATGAGCGATTCTTCTATTGATCGCGCCTTATCGATCAGGGATTCGATACTGTCTACGGCATCCCTTGTTAAACGTTTGTGAATACGTTTATGTAATAAGCCGTATATCATGTCCAACTTCGCTTCTTCGGGCAATACATATGGTAATTTTTTTTTATCGGGGCAATCATCGTGTTGGTCTCGTCGGGCTCGTTAAGATAGACCCAAGCACGGTCCGATTCGGCCTGGTGGTTGCGGAGCTGCAGGGTTTTGACTATGTTCTGGCCGCCATCTTGGATGGTAGCCAGAATCTTTTAATTGCGGTAGCTCCGGGACCCCTTGGGCTAGGTGCGTCGTGTTTGGGATCGTTGGATCGGGCTCGGCGGGCTCTGTTCGGTGGTGGCACTGGGTGGACTCTACATAGAGCCAATCTGCTAAAAAAGCGGAAAATAGTTTTTATCACAATTATAATTGGTTATTGAGGCCTATGTGGAGCCCTTGAGGACTGCCCGAAGTCATCCAAGCCTGGGTAGAGTCTCGAATAGACGTTATAAGCTTTCTCTGTTTAAGTACCATAGTTTTTTAAGAATAGTTACTGTTTTGTTTCGTTTTACATATTGGACTCTTTAAATTTTTAATTTAATTTAATTTTATATATCGTCCCTTTTGACGAACGTCCCTATTGACGTTTTTAGAATAAGCTTCTGACGCATACACCCAACATGTTTGGCATTAGAACACCGCAGAAAACGACTGACGGTGAGAAGTCACCACCCAAGCCTGGGACAGTTGCCTCCCTAAGTGTAAGACGCAGCATAGGGGAGTGGGAAGCCACTAAAACCAGCCCCATCGCCTCTACATCAGGCAAGACGACGCAGGCCGGCCCTGCTAAAACCACTGCTAAGACTGCTTTGACGCAGGAAGGCAAAGTGGCGACTGTAACCACAACGAGGAAGTCCACTGAAGCAAGTCCAACGTCTAAGGTTAAATATGCGGACCGAGCTGCGGAGGCAAAAGCCTGCCTAACGAAGGCAAAGCTTCACCTAAGCAGCTCCAGAAATACAAAGACGGAAATAAAAAACGGTATCGTTGAAGCCACAGAACGACTTTACCAACTGGTAAAAGAGGCCGAACTAGAGCTGAAGGTGGCAAAGCAAAAAGGGACAAAGGAAGGGCTGGTACTGACAGATAAAAGATCACTTGCCACAAAACCATCCTCTCCCGAAGAAAATGACGCAAATAGTTACATAGTAAAAACTATGGAACAGCACACAAAGCTTCTTGCGGAAAATAACAGGAAAATAGAGGAGCTTAAGGAGAAGATGGATTACCAGAAGGAGTTATTGGAGAGGGGCACATATGCGAGTGTGGCCGCAACTCAGGTCGCAAAGTCACTGCCAAGGCGTAGTACACTGCACTCAGTTGTGGTCACCTCCAAGGATGAAACTGAGACGGGCGACGAGGTTCTCAGTAGAGTGAGGGAGGCGGTAAACGCCAAAAACGGGTGGATAAGGGTGGAGAAAGTGCGAAAAGCCAAGGATAGGAAGGTGATAATAGGTTTGGGAACAGAGGAGGAAAGAAGTCAGATTAAGACCCGACTTCAAAAAGAAGGAGTAGACCTCACTGTGGAGGAGGTCAAAAACAAGGACCCGCTTCTGATCCTCAAAAATGTCCTAGTCATTAATACCGACGAAGACATAATTAAAGCACTGAGGAACCAGAACAAGGGGGTTTTTGACCGTCTCGACAGCGAGGAGAACAGGGTTGTGGTTAAATACAGGAAAAGGACACGAAATCCCCACATAGGTCACGTCATCATTAGCGTCTCGCCCATCATCTGGCGAAGGGCCGTGGAAATCGGGACCGTGCATATCGACCTCCAGCGAGTTAGGATTGAGGATCAGACACCGTTGGTCCAATGCACTCGCTGCTTAGGTTTTGGGCACGGGAAACGGTTCTGTAAGGAGCCTGCGGATCTTTGCGGACATTGCGGTGGCCCTCATATGAGAGCAGAGTGCCCGGACTGGCTATCGGGATCGCCGCCGGTTTGTCGAAACTGCACGAGAGCAAAAGTAGAGCACAATACGCAGCACAATGCATTCAGCCACGACTGCCCAGTGCGAAGAAAATGGGATGACGTGGCCAGATCGACCGTCGCGTATTGCTAAGGGCACCCAGACAGGAAAAACCTCATATGGAGTACTGCAGGCCAACCTCCAACGAAAGAAGCTGGCCACCAACGAGCTTCTGATCGAGGCTACGAGACGCGGAATAGCGGTGGCACTTCTACAAGAACCTTATGTGGCCGGCGCAAAAGTAATGAGGAGTCACAGGGGCGTTAGAATCTTCCAGAACACTGGCATTGGAGAAGGGACTGTTAAAGCGGCAATAGCTGTCTTTAATAGCAATTTAACAGTTAAACAGTACCCGCAACTCACCACGAACAACATCACAGTGGTGGGAATCCAGACCAGTGCCTGGGAGATCACGCTTGTCTCCTTTTACTTTGAGCCAGGCCAACCTATCGAGCCTTATTTGGAACATCTTAAGAAAATATGGCTCGCAGTCGGTTCCAGGAGACTGATCGTTGGAGGGGACGCCAATGCAAAGAGCACATGGTGGGGTAGCCCGACGGTCGACCCCAGAGGGGAGGTTATGGCAGGAACTCTCGGCGAGCTGCACCTGAACATACTGAACCAAGGGGAAATCCCGACCTTTGATACTATCCGAGGAGGAAAGCGGTACAGCAGTTTTGTAGATATTACCGCTTGTTCCAACGACATCTTGGACCTGATTGACGACTGGAGACTAGACGAAGGACTCACGAGCTCGGATCACAACGGCATCAAGTTTGGGATCCTCTTGCAAAAATCGAAAGGCATAAAAATCGAAAGAACAACCAGGAAATTTAACACCAAAAAAGCCAATTGGCCCAAATTTCATGAGAAATTTGGCCAATTAAAAATAGACCATAACATTACAATAGTTGAAATAAACAAAATTAAAAACACAAAAGAAATAGATAAGATGGTAGATAACATTACAAAAGCAATAGACGAGGCATGCACGCTTACAATTCCGTCCATAAAAGTGAAAGAGGAACTTACCTTGCCGTGGTGGTCCGAGAGACTCGCCGAGCTCAAGAAATCTGTCGCCACCAAGAAGCGCAGAATTCGCTGTGCTGCCCCAATCCGGAGGGCGAAGGTCGTTGGAGAGTACCTAAAACAGAAGGAAGAGTATGAGTTAGAAGCAGCCAAAGCTCAGACCGAGAGCTGGAAAGAATTCTGTGGGAAACAGGATAGAGAGGGGATCTGGGAGGGGATATATAGGGTGATAGGTAGGACACAACGCAGGGAGGAGGATCTGCCGTTGGAACGGAACGGCAACGTGCTGGATGCTAAGGGCTCAGTGGAACTCTTAGCCGAAACCTTTTACCCAGAAGATCTCCCGGAATTCGACAACGCCCATCACCGATCCGTCCGAATGAAAGCCGAGCTCGTGAACTCTGGTGAGCAAATTGGTTTCTGCGATCCACCTTTCACGAGTGCGGAACTAAAAAACTCGCTTGAGTCCTTCAACCCGAAGAAGGCACCGGGTTCGGACGGTTTTACAGCTGACATTTGTCGTCATGCTATAGGTGATGACCCAGGATTGTTCCTAGAGCTCTTGAACAAGTGCCTGGAACATCATTGTTTCCCCGCAGCCTGGAAGGAGGCAACAGTAGTGATCCTAAGGAAGCCTGGTAAAGAGTGTTACTCCACTCCTAAGTCATACAGGCCGATCGGACTGTTGCCTATATTGGGAAAGATCTTTGAGAAGATGCTGGTGGCCCGCCTGAAGTTCTACCTTTTACCTAGGATGAGCACCCGGCAGTACGGGTTCATGCCGCAGAGGGGCACCGAAGACTCCCTCTATGCTCTCATGCAGCACGTTAGTAAAAAACTGAAACAAAAAAGGATAATAACGCTCGTATCCTTAGACATAGAGGGAGCATTCGATAGTGCCTGGTGGCCAGCTATTAGAGTCCGTCTGGCCGAGGAGCAGTGTCCAATTAATAATAATAATAATAATAATAATAATATAAACTCTTTGCCCCCAACAACTTGCAACTGATGAAGCTACTGAAGGTAACAGAAACCTTCAGTAGCGCCATCAGAATGGAATTTGGTGTGGACAAATGTGCAGTCATGCATGTAAAGCGAGGGGAGATTATGGAATCCGTGGGAACTCAACTCTCGGATTCCATACACCTTAGATCCCTCTCCTCAACCGAAACCTACAAGTATTTGGGTATGTCGGAAGCGTTAGGCATCAATACTGCTGACGTGAAACAGTCGCTGAAGGAGCGCTTCTTTGGCCGCCTGAATAAAGTACTAAATAGTCTTTTATCAGGCGGGAACAAGGTGCGCGCCTTCAACGGTTGGGTCATGCCGGTATTGATGTACTCTTTCGGCATACTCAAATGGACTCAGACGGAACTTGACGCCCTGGATAGGAGGGTCCGCACACTGCTGACCGCAAATCGAATGCATCACCCACGATCATCGGTGATGAGGCTGTATATCCCGCGGAAATGTGGGGGTCGTGGTTTCTTAAATGCTAAGACCCTACACAACCGCGAGGTATGCAGCCTTAGGGAATATTTCCTAGAAACCGACGTGGGTATGCATCGAGATGTGGTCGCTGTGGACAAGGGCCTCACCCCGCTCTCCTTGGCAAACGAGAACTGGCGCAAACTTAAAGTACTGGATACTAATGACCGCAGGGAAGTATGGCAGAGCAAGGAGCTTCACGGACGCTTTTACCGGGTCCTACATGGACCCGATGTAGATTTCTTAGCGTCCGTATCCTGGCTGCGCTTTGGTGACCTATTCGGGGAAACCGAAGGTTTTGTCTGTGCGATTATGGACGAAGTTATGATGACGAATAACTACCGGAAATATATTGTGAAGGACGGTACGGTTGACATCTGTCGGGCATGCCACCGGCCCGGGGAATCAATCCGACACATTATTTCTGGTTGTTCTCGTCTAGCTAACGGAGACTATTTGCACAGACACAACCTTGTAGCCAGGATTATCCACCAGCAACTTGCTCTTAAATACAATCTTGTGGAATCTGAAGTACCGTACTATAGGTATGAGCCCGACCCAGTTCTCGAAAATAGCAATATCACGTTGTATTGGGATCGATCTATCATCACTGATAGGACTATTGTTGCCAATAAGCCTGACATAGTGGTGATAGATCGACAAGAGCGTCGCACAATGATTGTTGATATAGCTGTTCCTCATGACGAGAACCTCGTGAAGGCTGAGAAAGATAAAAAAACAAAGTATCTTGATCTGGCTCGCGAGGTTGTCGACATGTGGGAGGTGGATACAGCAGTCATTGTGCCGATAGTCGTGACGGCCAATGGCTTAATAGCCAAGAGCCTCGACCAACATCTCAGGAGGCTCTCGTTGGGCAGTTGGATCAAGGGCTTGATCCAGAAAGCAGTACTCCTGGACACGGCGCGTATTGTTAGGAGATTCCTTTCTCAGGAGCCCTGACCACCGGTAGCTTGGACCCTATTCCCGATACCTGTGGGCAACTACTTTTTATATTTTTAAATGTTTTTGTATTTATTTATGTTTTTCTAAGTACCTAAATATTTAAAAAATTAAAATTGTATGTATAGAAAATTGAATAAATGGAATAATAATATAATAATATTCCACAACTATCACACAACGCCATCTAGTCCCAAGCTAAGCAGAGCTTGTGTTATGGGTACTAGGCAACTGATAAACATACTTATATATTTCTAAATACATACATATTATAGATAAATTACACCCAGACACAGAACAAATGATCGTGCTCATTACACAAACATTTGTCCTGGGTGGGAATCGAACCCACGACCTCCGGCATAGCAGTCAGGGTCACTAACCACTAGACCAACAGGCCAGCCAATTGGTCTAGTGGCAAACATTAACCTCAGGCGGGTCATAGACAGCTACCTCAGAGACCGGAGAGTCTCAGTCAGGTACAGTGGGGAAGCTTGTGGCAGAGAGACAAGTAAGGGCTGTGTCCAGGGCTCAATAGGCGGCCCAATATTCTGGAATTTGCTCCTTGACCCCCTCCTAAAAGCGCTGGAAGGAAAGGGATATTACATCCAGGCGTTTGCGGACGATGTCCTTTTGGTTTTCGACGGGGAGACTGCGCTAGAAGTGGAGGAATGTGCCAACGCCGCTCTCAGTCATGTTCTGGCGTGGGGTGTCGAGAACAAACTTAAATTCGCACCGCACAAGACCACAGCTATGGTAATAACCAATAAACAAAACTACGACACACCGCGCCTGAGCATGGGGGGGATTGACGTTGGCATATCGAAAGAAATGAAGCATTTGGGCGTGATCATCGATAGCGGACTAACGTTCAACACCCATGTCTCACTCGTGTGCAGGAGGGCAATTGTGATTTACAAACGAGTGTGTAGAGCCGCAAAAGTCAGTTGGGGGCTTCACCCGGAAGTAATCCGGATTATGTATATAGCAACAATAGAGCCCATAATTCTTTACGCTGCTAGCGTTTGGGCAGCGGCTGCCAAAAAGATATGCGTAATTAAACATCTTCGGACCGTCCAGCGCGGAATCGCGCAAAAAATGTGCAGAGCATACCGCACGGTTTCTTTAAACTCGGCCCTGGTACTGACTGGGATGCTCCCGCTCGACCTTCGTATCCGGGAAGCGGCTGCGCTTTACGAAGCCAAGAGGGGGGTACCCCAGCCCGTGCTGGGAGGTAGGGAAGTGGAGCGGATGTTCCCAGCTCTGGAGGCCCCGCATCCCGCGGAGCTGGCGAGCCTGGAGTTTGAAAGTCTGGTAGACGAGGAACAGTATCGCAACCACAGCAATTTTGCTGTGCGGATTTTCACCGACGGCAGCAAGATTGAGGGCAAGGTTGGGGCGGCGCTATCCTTGTGGAATGGCTCCGCCGAAACGAAAACTCTCAAGCTTGCTTTGCCGTCATATTGCACCGTCTACCAGGCTGAACTCCTGGCCCTACAAAGAGCAGCAGGGGAGGTGCTCAAGCGCGGTGAGGCTACGTTCGGAATCTTCAGCGACTCCATGGCGGCTCTTCAGTCGGTAACCAACTCCAGTTCCTCCCACCCCTTAGCCGTGGAAGCCAGAGATGCCTTACGTCACTGTAAGCTCCAGAGCAAGGAGGTGTCCTTGTTCTGGATTAAGGCCCACGCGGGGTTGGAAGGAAACGAGAGAGCCGACCAGCTCGCGAAGGAGGCCGCCCTGAAGTCGAAGAAGAGGCCGGACTATGATCTGTGTCCCGTATCATTCATCAAGCGAAGAATCCGGTCGGAAACGCTTGATGAATGGAACGGGAGATATAAGTCGGGTCTCACTGCCTCGGGCACAAAAATCTTCTTCCCAGACGCGGTGGTAGCGTACGGCGTGGTTCGAAAAATGGCTCACACGAGCATAACCACGCAAATCTTGACGGGGCACGGTGGGTTCTCTGCATACCTGAAACGCTTCGGGTGTAAGGAGGACCCATCGTGCGCCTGCGAGCCTGGTGTCCAGGAGACGGCTCTACACACGCTGTTCGATTGCCCAATCACTGCAAAAATTAGGTATGAGACAGAACAGCAACTCGCCGTGGAATTGGTTCCTAAAAATGTACCAGAATTAATGACGGGAAAAAGCAGAGACTCATTTATGGAGTATTGTAGTATAATAGCGTCCATAGTAATAAAACGAAACAAAACCGCATAAGTAAATATGCTGTCATAGTATAATAATGTATATTAGTGACTAGCATAAAATAAGTAAGTTGAGTAATAATTAAGTTAATATATGTAATAATTACAATATCTTAGAGTCTAGAAATAAGAAAAAATACTTCGTCTCCTGTTTCGGTGTCCTTTGTTGAGGAGACAACCACGGAGTGCAGCGTAGCTCGCCCTAGAGTCTGAGCTGCGGTCTGGTTGTTATGCGCAGCAGCCACAGCCGCGTATGTTCTCTCCTCAACAAAGTCCCTTGTCGCCAAAGCTTCTCGCAGCAACTCCATTTTATTTATGTTTTCCCTAATAAGGGCACTGTTTGACTCGAGTTGGTTCATGAGTTGCTGGTTAATGACGGTTGTGTCGCTGGAAGAGGGCAGGCTGGCCAGGTCGGTAGTTGGAGTGGTTGCAGAAGCGACAGGAAGTTTAGACTTTTCCGACTCCTTCACTAGCTCATAGAGCCGATTTATTGCTCCCAAGACCTCCGTTTTTATCTCAGTCTTTAAGTTGCGAGAGTTGCCCAAGTGAAGTTTTGCTTTACCTAGGCAAGCTCTCGCTTCCGCCGTGAGGTTGGGGTATTTACTTTCGGTCTTTTTTACAGGACCCGCAGCGCCCCCAGAGACCCGGCGCGTCACCAGAGAGCCGGGGATTCTTTGCGTGGTTGGTGGTGCAGCATCATGGTCCGGGATGGCTGGAGACCTAACCCTAGGCTCAGCTTTCCCAGCCTCCCATTCCCCGATACTGCGCCTCACGCTCTGCAGTGAGGTTCCGGCTTTCTCCGCCGATCGCGGCGAGCTCCCAGAACTCTGCGGGTCTGAGTCCTTTTTGGCTGTCGTGCGGAATATGATTGAGTCGGAAAACAAATCCAGTCAGAGGACAAACGTTCTTTGACTGAAACCCTGTAAAGGAGGGATCAGTAAATAATATTTATATAATAAAAACAGGTCAACACAAACTAAATCAATCTATAGATCTAGATCCCTGTAAAGAGGGGATCAGACAAAAGTACAAAATAAAAGAATAGAAAAAATATAAAAGTTTTCAAGTCAAAATTATGTGACTAAAAATTTTAGTCACGTCAAGTGTCAATTAAATTTTTATAGTCCACTAAAAGCAGACTTATTCAAAATAAAAATAAAATTTTCGAAAAGTTTTTGCAAAATTTTCCGTGTCTTATGTATAGAGCTTAAAATTTACTATGGGAGGGTGGGAGGGCAATTTTTTGACGTTTCGTGAGAGCTAGGCTCACGTGTGGGGTGTCAAAAGTTGCGTCTCCGTGCGGGCTAACTAATTGTGCTGAAATAAAAATTTTGATAGAACAAAAATGTTGCACAGTGTGCAAAAAACCAGTTTTTTGAGGAAATATTTAGAAAATTGATACCAAAACCAGGACTCGGATACGCGAAACACGCACCGGGACACAGGTAAGGGTTGGTGGAGTCCTATAGAGTTTAAACCAAAAGAATCTATCGAGTAGAAACGAAGATAACAAATTTTGAAAATAAGAATTTTGTAAAAATCACAATTTGTGAGGTATTCGGAAAATAAAGCCGCGATGGTCAATTTTTAGCGTCTGGATAGCAGGAGCTAGCCTGTCTTATAATTACTATGCAAAAAACTAGGTCAAAATCGCATTCCTGGAAGCTGAGAAATCGATGGTTAGGTTAGGTTAGGTTTTTTTTTTTTTTTTTTTTTTTTATAACTACCCCCAACATTATTGGAGTCTACTATCTGTCTACTTACATTCATACAAGTTCTCGCATTTATGCCTCTCGCACTTTCTTTCCTCATACTTTATCTTTCTGTCATTCGTCTTCATTTTTTGCTTTTTATGGGTGGGATTCCCAACTATCACCTATCCATTTCTTTCTACTACTATTATTATTATAGATGTCTTGTTTTATTCTTTCCATTATATTTGGGTTTTTCAATAAAAAAAGGGAGAACACATTTTTATTCTTTTTAGCTTTCCTCGTACATTTAAACTTAAGACTAGCCTTATGTCTATTTTTATACAATTTTAGGTAGGTATTGTTACAAAAAAAAATTGGTTGCCTGTAAAGTCGGTATACGGGCGAAAGTTTTACGTGACAACGACTTTGAGTGGTAAAATAATTTTAATGTTGCCCGAGGGGAAGGGACGCGTGCCTCTCACTCGCTCTCATTGTGAGCGCATAACGTGAGCGGAGCGTAACGCAGTTTCTTGAAGTGTCACCCGGCAAACCAATATATAAGACGTTGTCACGTCAAAACAGGGTGAAAAGTTTTATTTGCTGGTTTCTTATCCATCTATTCTTAACTACTCTTATAACTAATTACAGTTTTATGTTTACTTTCTATTACACTATTATACTAGTTTACTCTTCCTTATCCTATTACATTTGGCCGTTTCCAGTTTTGCCTTAGCCTTATACAGGTATTACAGAGAAGGAGGGAGCAGTTCCAATTTTTGCTCTTGGTTATTTATTTTCTTATTTCTAGACTCTAAGATATTGTAATTATTACATATATTAACTTAATTATTACTCAACTTACTTATTTTATGCTAGTCACTAATATACATTATTATACTATGACAGCATATTTACTTATGCGGTTTTGTTTCGTTTTATTACTATGGACGCTATTATACTACAATACTCCATAAATGAGTCTCTGCTTTTCCCCGTCATTAATTCTGGTACATTTTTAGGAACCAATTCCACGGCGAGTTGCTGTTCTGTCTCATACCTAATTTTTGCAGTGATTGGGCAATCGAACAGCGTGTGTAGAACCGTCTCCTGGACACCAGGCTCGCAGGCGCACGATGGGTCCTCCTTACACCCGAAGCGTTTCAGGTATGCAGAGAACCCACCGTGCCCCGTCAAGATTTGCGTGGTTATGCTCGTGTGAGCCATTTTTCGAACCACGCCGTACGCTACCACCGCGTCTGGGAAGAAGATTTTTGTGCCCGAGGCAGTGAGACCCGACTTATATCTCCCGTTCCATTCATCAAGCGTTTCCGACCGGATTCTTCGCTTGATGAATGATACGGGACACAGATCATAGTCCGGCCTCTTCTTCGACTTCAGGGCGGCCTCCTTCGCGAGCTGGTCGGCTCTCTCGTTTCCCTCCAACCCCGCGTGGGCCTTAATCCAGAACAAGGACACCTCCTTGCTCTGGAGCTTACAGTGACGTAAGGCATCTCTGGCTTCCACGGCTAAGGGGTGGGAGGAACTGGAGTTGGTTACCGACTGAAGAGCCGCCATGGAGTCGCTGAAGATTCCGAACGTAGCCTCACCGCGCTTGAGCACCTCCCCTGCTGCTCTTTGTAGGGCCAGGAGTTCAGCCTGGTAGACGGTGCAATATGACGGCAAAGCAAGCTTGAGAGTTTTCGTTTCGGCGGAGCCATTCCACAAGGATAGCGCCGCCCCAACCTTGCCCTCAATCTTGCTGCCGTCGGTGAAAATCCGCACAGCAAAATTGCTGTGGTTGCGATACTGTTCCTCGTCTACCAGACTTTCAAACTCCAGGCTCGCCAGCTCCGCGGGATGCGGGGCCTCCAGAGCTGGGAACATCCGCTCCACTTCCCTACCTCCCAGCACGGGCTGGGGTACCCCCCTCTTGGCTTCGTAAAGCGCAGCCGCTTCCCGGATACGAAGGTCGAGCGGGAGCATCCCAGTCAGTACCAGGGCCGAGTTTAAAGAAACCGTGCGGTATGGTCTGCACATTTTTTGCGCGATTCCGCGCTGGACGGTCCGAAGATGTTTAATTACGCATATCTTTTTGGCAGCCGCTGCCCAAACGCTAGCAGCGTAAAGAATTATGGGCTCTATTGTTGCTATATACATAATCCGGATTACTTCCGGGTGAAGCCCCCAACTGACTTTTGCGGCTCTACACAGTCGTTTGTAAATCACAATTGCCCTCCTGCACACGAGTGAGACATGGTGTTGAACGTTAGTCCGCTATCGATGATCACGCCCAAAAGCTTCATTTCTTTCGATATGCCAACGTCGATCCCACCCATGCTCAGGCGCGGTGTGTCGTAGTTTTGTTTATTGGTTATTACCATAGCTGTGGTCTTGTGCGGTGCGAATTTAAGTTTGTTCTCGACACCCCACGCCAGAACATGACTGAGAGCGGCGTTGGCACATTCCTCCACTTCTAGCGCAGTCTCCCCGTCGAAAACCAAAAGGACATCGTCCGCAAACGCCTGGATGTAATATCCCTTTCCTTCCAGCGCTTTAAGGAGGGGGTCAAGGAGCAAATTCCAGAATATTGGGCCGCCTATTGAGCCCTGGACACAGCCCTTACTTGTCTCTCTGCCACAAGCTTCCCCACTGTACCTGACTGAGACTCTCCGGTCTCTGAGGTAGCTGTCTATGACCCGCCTGAGGTTAATTGGACACTGCTCCTCGGCCAGACGGACTCTAATAGCTGGCCACCAGGCACTATCGAATGCTCCCTCTATGTCTAAGGATACGAGCGTTATTATCCTTTTTTGTTTCAGTTTTTTATTAACGTGCTGCATGAGAGCATAGAGGGAGTCTTCGGTGCCCCTCTGCGGCATGAACCCGTACTGCCGGGTGCTCATCCTAGGTAAAAGGTAGAACTTCAGGCGGGCCACCAGCATCTTCTCAAAGATCTTTCCCAATATAGGCAACAGTCCGATCGGCCTGTATGACTTAGGAGTGGAGTAACACTCTTTACCAGGCTTCCTTAGGATCACTACTGTTGCCTCCTTCCAGGCTGCGGGGAAACAATGATGTTCCAGGCACTTGTTCAAGAGCTCTAGGAACAATCCTGGGTCATCACCTATAGCATGACGACAAATGTCAGCTGTAAAACCGTCCGAACCCGGTGCCTTCTTCGGGTTGAAGGACTCAAGCGAGTTTTTTAGTTCCGCACTCGTGAAAGGTGGATCGCAGAAACCAATTTGCTCACCAGAGTTCACGAGCTCGGCTTTCATTCGGACGGATCGGTGATGGGCGTTGTCGAATTCCGGGAGATCTTCTGGGTAAAAGGTTTCGGCTAAGAGTTCCACTGAGCCCTTAGCATCCAGCACGTTGCCGTTCCGTTCCAACGGCAGATCCTCCTCCCTGCGTTGTGTCCTACCTATCACCCTATATATCCCCTCCCAGATCCCCTCTCTATCCTGTTTCCCACAGAATTCTTTCCAGCTCTCGGTCTGAGCTTTGGCTGCTTCTAACTCATACTCTTCCTTCTGTTTTAGGTACTCTCCAACGACCTTCGCCCTCCGGATTGGGGCAGCACAGCGAATTCTGCGCTTCTTGGTGGCGACAGATTTCTTGAGCTCGGCGAGTCTCTCGGACCACCACGGCAAGGTAAGTTCCTCTTTCACTTTTATGGACGGAATTGTAAGCGTGCATGCCTCGTCTATTGCTTTTGTAATGTTATCTACCATCTTATCTATTTCTTTTGTGTTTTTAATTTTGTTTATTTCAACTATTGTAATGTTATGGTCTATTTTTAATTGGCCAAATTTCTCATGAAATTTGGGCCAATTGGCTTTTTTGGTGTTAAATTTCCTGGTTGTTCTTTCGATTTTTATGCCTTTCGATTTTTGCAAGAGGATCCCAAACTTGATGCCGTTGTGATCCGAGCTCGTGAGTCCTTCGTCTAGTCTCCAGTCGTCAATCAGGTCCAAGATGTCGTTGGAACAAGCGGTAATATCTACAAAACTGCTGTACCGCTTTCCTCCTCGGATAGTATCAAAGGTCGGGATTTCCCCTTGGTTCAGTATGTTCAGGTGCAGCTCGCCGAGAGTTCCTGCCATAACCTCCCCTCTGGGGTCGACCGTCGGGCTACCCCACCATGTGCTCTTTGCATTGGCGTCCCCTCCAACGATCAGTCTCCTGGAACCGACTGCGAGCCATATTTTCTTAAGATGTTCCAAATAAGGCTCGATAGGTTGGCCTGGCTCAAAGTAAAAGGAGACAAGCGTGATCTCCCAGGCACTGGTCTGGATTCCCACCACTGTGATGTTGTTCGTGGTGAGTTGCGGGTACTGTTTAACTGTTAAATTGCTATTAAAGACAGCTATTGCCGCTTTAACAGTCCCTTCTCCAATGCCAGTGTTCTGGAAGATTCTAACGCCCCTGTGACTCCTCATTACTTTTGCGCCGGCCACATAAGGTTCTTGTAGAAGTGCCACCGCTATTCCGCGTCTCGTAGCCTCGATCAGAAGCTCGTTGGTGGCCAGCTTCTTTCGTTGGAGGTTGGCCTGCAGTACTCCATATGAGGTTTTTCCTGTCTGGGTGCCCTTAGCAATACGCGACGGTCGATCTGGCCACGTCATCCCATTTTCTTCGCACTGGGCAGTCGTGGCTGAATGCATTGTGCTGCGTATTGTGCTCTACTTTTGCTCTCGTGCAGTTTCGACAAACCGGCGGCGATCCCGATAGCCAGTCCGGGCACTCTGCTCTCATATGAGGGCCACCGCAATGTCCGCAAAGATCCGCAGGCTCCTTACAGAACCGTTTCCCGTGCCCAAAGCCTAAGCAGCGAGTGCATTGGACCAACGGTGTCTGATCGTCAATCCTAACTCGCTGGAGGTCGATATGCACGGTCCCGATTTCCACGGCCCTTCGCCAGATGATGGGCGAGACGCTAATGATGACGTGACCTATGTGGGGATTTCGTGTCCTTTTCCTGTATTTAACCACAACCCTGTTCTCCTCGCTGTCGAGACGGTCAAAAACCCCCTTGTTCTGGTTCCTCAGTGCTTTAATTATGTCTTCGTCGGTATTAATGACTAGGACATTTTTGAGGATCAGAAGCGGGTCCTTGTTTTTGACCTCCTCCACAGTGAGGTCTACTCCTTCTTTTTGAAGTCGGGTCTTAATCTGACTTCTTTCCTCCTCTGTTCCCAAACCTAGTATCACCTTCCTATCCTTGGCTTTTCGCACTTTCTCCACCCTTATCCACCCGTTTTTGGCGTTTACCGCCTCCCTCACTCTACTGAGAACCTCGTCGCCCGTCTCAGTTTCATCCTTGGAGGTGACCACAACTGAGTGCAGTGTACTACGCCTTGGCAGTGACTTTGCGACCTGAGTTGCGGCCACACTCGCATATGTGCCCCTCTCCAATAACTCCTTCTGGTAATCCATCTTCTCCTTAAGCTCCTCTATTTTCCTGTTATTTTCCGCAAGAAGCTTTGTGTGCTGTTCCATAGTTTTTACTATGTAACTATTTGCGTCATTTTCTTCGGGAGAGGATGGTTTTGTGGCAAGTGATCTTTTATCTGCCAGTACCAGCCCTTCCTTTGTCCCTTTTTGCTTTGCCACCTTCAGCTCTAGTTCGGCCTCTTTTACCAGTTGGTAAAGTCGTTCTGTGGCTTCAACGATACCGTTTTTTATTTCCGTCTTTGTATTTCTGGAGCTGCTTAGGTGAAGCTTTGCCTTCGTTAGGCAGGCTCTTGCCTCCGCAGCTCGGTCCGCATATTTAACCTTAGACGTTGGACTTGCTTCAGTGGACTTCCTCGTTGTGGTTACAGTCGCCACTTTGCTTTCCTGCGTCAAAGCAGTCTTAGCAGTGGTTTTAGCAGGGCCGGCCTGCGTCGTCTTGCCTGATGTAGAGGCGATGGGGCTGGTTTTAGTGGCTTCCCACTCCCCTATGCTGCGTCTTACACTTAGGGAGGCAACTGTCCCAGGCTTGGGCGGTGACTTCTCACCGTCAGTCGTTTTCTGCGGTGTTCTAATGCCAAACATGTTGGGTGTATGCGTCAGAAGCTTATTCTAAAAACGTCAATAGGGACGTTCGTCAAAAGGGACGATATATAAAATTAAATTAAATTAAAAATTTAAAGAGTCCAATATGTAAAACGAAACAAAACAGTAACTATTCTTAAAAAACTATGGTACTTAAACAGAGAAAGCTTATAACGTCTATTCGAGACTCTACCCAGGCTTGGATGACTTCGGGCAGTCCTCAAGGGCTCCACATAGGCCTCAATAACCAATTATAATTGTAAAAAAAAAAACTATTTTCCGCTTTTTTAGCAGATTGGCTCTATGTAGAGTCCACCCAGTGCCACCACCGAACAGAGCCCGCCAAGCCCGATCCAACGATCCCAAACACGACGCACCTAGCCCAAGGGGTCCCGGAGCTACCGCAATTAAAAGACTCTGGCTACCATCCAAGATGGCGGCCAGAATATAGTCAAAACCCTGCAGCTCCGCAACCACCAGGCCGAATCGCACCGTGCTTGGGTCTATCTTAACGAGCCCGACGAGACCAACACGATGACAGCCCTTTCAGGTTTAAAAATTTTGTCCTCCTGAAAACTCCCGAAAGCCAGCCCACACGAAAGACAAAGCTCAGTCGATCTGCGAGAAACAAACCCCGCCGCTCTACGACCCTCCGTTGAGGAGATATGGGAGTTTAAAAATTTCCAAAGATGGCGGACCGCTGTCAAAGTCAGTCTTTGACAGCCAATATCTCCTCTTTGGCTGGCCGCAGACCGTCCGTGTTCGGGTTCTCTCGACTGGGCGAGACCCAGTCTGTCCGCCCGATCTGGTTTCAGGCTGAAAACTTTTCAGGTCCTGAAAACCACTGAAAAGGCTCAAGCCAGGTAGGGGAGGTCAAGCCAACGTCACCGAAGAAAACCCGAACGCTCCACGACCCCCGGTTCGGGAGTTACACGGGTCCGAAAAGGCGTCTGACAGTTCGTGAACTGTCAAACTCAATCTCAAACCCGGGCTATCTTCCCTTCCAATGGCCGTAGAACGCCCGTGCTTGGGTTTATTTGGCTCAGCCTTACCCGCTCCAGCGAGCCAGGTGGTTTTCAGAATCCTGAAAACCCACAGCGCCAAAACACTCCGAAGCAGGCGGACCGGATGGATATTACCCTCCCTTGTACAACTGCGAAAACCGCAGCTTTCCAAGTCAAGTGAGTCCGGAGCTGTCTCGGGCGAGAGTTTCTCAAAATGGCGCCCAAAATGGCGGCTACTTGTATAAAACTAGCAGTTCTTGGCCGAAATGGCCGAGTTTGGGCTCTTTGCATTGGGCTTGAAGAGCTCAGTCCAGATTTTTTAGTTCTAGCCCTGAGAAACTTACCCCCGATTTAATAAACACAAAAAACCCCCTAAATTTAGATAAAACGTCAACAATACAATAACTACACACTAAAATCAGTCAAAACTTAAATTAGGGCTATATCTAACTTAACCTAATTTTTGGGTAGTGGTCCCAGAGATATCACACCCTTTTTTAGCAACCCTCGTTGCAACCCCAAAATTTAAAAAAATCCTAACTTATAAACTAAAAGAGATAAAAATCTGAAATTTTGCTATAATCTAAAGAAGACAAAGCTGCATCGATTTCCAAAATAAAAATGGGGGGTCGTCGCGACAAATAATTAAATATGGATTTTTGAAATCTTAGCAAATTTTTAAAACTTAATATCTCTGAGACCACTTAACCTTTTTTGCTGCTCGAAGCGCCGTTCTGGTGGACTCGACGTCCCGCCTCGAAGCCGCCAGATGGTTTCAGCCGCCCTCAACTGGAACCAGTTGCACGTGGCCACGTGGTTTTTTGTTTTTCGGGATTTCCTCAAAAGGCGTGGCCCGAAAAATTCAGCAAGCAGCACCAAACTGTAGGCGTCAATGAGACGCGTCGTTTGACACAATAAAATACACGCTGCGAGAAGGAGATCGGCGACACCTATGTCGCCGATCTCCTTCTCGCAGCGTTTTAATTTTAAGATTAAGTTTTTCACACTTTTTCACTTTTTTGTGATTTTTTCACTTGTCAAGGCACTTACACATGCGCGGTTTTCACTATCGGGTAGCCCGTATTTTTACGCAACTTTTGGTGGTAAACACGATGTGATACGGTTAAAAAATACCACTTTTCCGAATTTTTTAGTGAATTTTTTGAAACTTTTAAGCGCGGAGCAGCCTTGAAAACGTGTGCTCGTCGCGGGGGGAAGCCGCGGACTGGGTTAGGTTAGGTTAGGTTAGGTTAGGTTTTTTTTTTTTTTTTTTTTTTAAATCCTCATGGACGAACTGGCTGACTCGCGAGCGAGCCAGCCCGAACAGTGTCAGACTCTTACTGACTAAAACCACACTCCTGCCGCGCTGATTGTCCTCCGACAGGATCGGAGGCTGTGTTTGCAATTTTGAATTTTGTGTTTGTTTCTTTTATATTAAAATCATGACATTGAATGTGTCCTATGCTTGTAGCTAGAATCGAAACAGTACTTTTGTTATTCTTCGTGTGTTTCCTCTGAACACATCTTTACCTACTTAATATAATTGTGTTCGTAATATATAAATGTTTACCTACTTATATTATGTGTTGTTGTCAGTATACGTCTTTACCTATTAATATAATTCCTGGCTTAACTGCAAAATATGTTTAGTTTAGATTATTGTCTTTTTTTTTTTTTTTTTTTTTTTTTTTTTTCCACTTGTGTTTTGTTAAGACACCTAAACTATATTCTCATAATATAATTAAGTATCTTGGTTTTCTTTTACTATTTTATTTCTCTTTACTACTGTTGATGCTATTTTTGTGCAATAATCTAAAAATGTACTCCTTTTGTGGTCTTTCATTAAATTTGGTAAATTTACAACAGCCAGTTTTTCTTCGAGGTCCTGTTCGGCCTCGTACCGCGCTTTCGCTGTGATCGGGCATTCGAGCAGAACATGGATTACTGTTTCGTCCTGTCCTGGTTCACAGGCGCACGATGCGTTCTCCTTACACCTGAAACGTTTCAGGTATGCAGAGAACCCACCGTGCCCCGTGAGAATCTGGGTGGTGAGGCTAGTTGGCTCAAATTCCCGCACTATTCTATACGCCGCAACCGCATCTGGGAAGAACAGTTTGGTGCCAGAGGCTGTTGCCCCCGACTTATATCTCCCGTTCCACTCGTCAAGCGACTCCATACGGATCTGCCGTTTGACGAATGAAACGGGGCACAGATCGTAGTCCGGCTTCTTCTTCGACCCCAAGGCGGCTTCCTTTGCGAGTTGGTCGGCTCGCTCGTTACCCTCCAATCCTGCGTGGGCCTTGATCCAGAACAAGGAGACACTCTTGTTCTGGAGCTTACAGCGGCGTAGGGTGTCTCTAGTTTCCACTGCCAGGGGATGGGGGGAACTCGCATTGACCACCGACTGGAGCGCCGCCATGGAGTCGCAGAAAATGCCGAACGTGTCTTCCCTACGTTTAAATATTTCACCAGCCGCTCTGTGTAGGGCCAATAGCTCCGCCTGGTAGACGGTACAGTACGACGGCAAAGTAAGTTTGAGGGCTTTTACTTCGACGGCACCATTCCACAGGGATAGCGCCGCTCCAACCCTGCCCTCAATCTTACTGCCGTCTGTAAAGATACGCACAGCAAAATTGTTGTGGTTGTTGTAGTGTTCTTCGTCTACCAGGCTGCCAAAGTCCAGATTTTCCTGCTCTGCAGGATGCGGGGCCTCAATCGCTGGAGGCATCCGCTCAACCTCTCTGCCCCCAAGCACAGGCTGGGGTACCCCTCTCTTAGCCTCATACAGCGCAGCCGCTTCGTGGATGCGGAGGTCGAGCGGGAGTAGCCCAGCCAGCACCAGAGCCGAGTTCAGAGAGACCGTGCGCTAGGCTCTGCACAGCTTTTGTGCAAACCCTCTCTGGACCACGTTCAGCTGCTTTATGACGCCCAGCTTGTTGGCGGTCGGTGCCCATGCACTTGCGGCGTACAACAGTGTTGGCTCAACCGCTGCGGTATATATCACCCGGATGACTTCCGGGTGCAAACCCCAGCTCACCCGGGCCGCCCTGGCCAGCTGCTTGTATATAGCTATGGCCTTCTTACAGGCGACAGCTATGTGCTTGTTAAATGTGAGGTTGGAGTCTATGATGAGGCCCAAGGAGGAAGTCACCGACGATACCATCGGAGAGCTAACGGGACCGATGATTTACACCGACGGCAGTAAGATCGGCGGTCAAGTAGGTGCGGCTCTCTCTGTCTGGAACAACGGCGCCGAAACTAGCCACAAGAAGTTTAAGCTCCACAAATTCTGCACGGTGTTCCAGGCAGAGATGTATGCGCTATGCAGGGCCACTGAACTGATAAAAGCTGCAAAATATAGCACCAGCAGTATTCTCAGTGACTCCAAGTCATCCCTTGAGCTGCTCAGGAGTAGTGATACGTTCCATCCTCTTGCCTTCCAGATACGTAGAAATATAGCGGCGATAGAGTCGGAAGGACACTCCATCCGACTCTTCTGGATAAGAGCCCATGTTGGTACGGAAGGCAATGAGCGAGCTGACGAACTAGCGAAAATGGCCGCGCAGGGACTGAAGACTCGCACTACGACAAGTGTCCTATATCATTTGTGCGTGGTGAGCTCCGAGCGGAAACGCTGAGAGCGTGGAACACCGAGTATGTCGAAGGCGAAACGGCAAGCACTACGAAGCTGTTTTTTCCGCATGCAGTTTCTACTTATAAAATAATAAGGAAAGCCAGTTTCGATGCAACGATGGTCCAAATCCTGACAGGCCACGGCGGTTTCTCTGCTTATCTTCACAAGTTTAAATGCAAGGACAGTCCATCCTGTATCTGTGACCCCTCGGTAGACGAAAGCGCAGTACACTTAATAGTGGACTGTCCTAAATACTGCAAACAACGATCCGACCTAGAGCTGGAAATACAACGGAGGATAGGTAGAGATACCCTGTGGGAAGTCATCGCTGGGAACCAAAAAGCATTCGTAGAATTTTGTACGAAAATCGCTCTAGAAGTAATAAGTAGGAATAAGTAGATTTATAGGTTCAATATATAGTTAATATATATTTAAGCGTATAATATAAGAAGATTATTAAATAAGATAAAATAGAATAAATAGCATTAAGAAAATTATGATACTCGTATACTGGTATATAGTGAGTATATACTTAAATGTCATTATGTTAAAGAGTAGTATAAAATAGTAAAAATAAAAAATAAAAAAATAAAAAATAGTAAAAAAACAAAAAAGATAAAATAGTAATAAAAAAAAAAATAAAAAAAAAGATTTAAGGACCATATTATTAAGAAAATGCCATAATACAGCAGAATAGCCATAATGCGAATAAAAACACTTAAAATAGTTCTGTACCCTGTCAAAATATTAAAATTTGCTGCTCCATAACCTCTTATCGAGGCGAAAAAGTAATACTGAAGATAGCACAACTCTAATTACGCAATCAAGGTCTCTGACCAGGTCAGGGGACAAATAGCGAGGCAGGAGTGTGGTTTTAGTCAGTAAGAGTCTGACACTGTTCGGGCTGGCTCGCTCGCGAGTCAGCCCGTTCGTCCATGAGGATTTCCCAATCCTGGCAAAAAAAAAAAAAAAAAAAAAAAAAATAACCTAACCTAGGTTAGGTTATTTTTTAACCTAAACCTAACCTAACCTAACCTAACCTAACCTAACCTAACCAAAGGAGAGGCAACTACTGCCAGGCATTCGCCGACGATGTCGTAATGGTGTTCGTCGGCGAATCGGCAGTAGAAATCGAGGGACAAGCCAATGCCGCTCTCGAACATGTTCGAGCGTGGGGTGTCAGAAATAAGCTCAAATTCGCACCGCACAAAACCTGTGCGATGGTGATAACGCGGAGGCTGAAATACGACACGCCGCGCTTGAACATGGGAGGGATCGACATTGGAATGTCCCAAGATAGTCTATGTAAGTCTCGGTTGCGGGATGAGGCGCTTCCAAGACATTTACCCTTCGCTCGAGCTCGTGATCCCCGAGAATATCATCCACAGGTTTTCCGCGACGGGCCTCGTATAGTTTTGCCGATTCCACTATTCGGGACTCCAGCGGCAGCAATCCCGACAGCAACAGGGCTGCATGCAGCGACACCGTTCTATAGCTCCGGCAAATTTTTTGTGCAAACCCTCTTTGCACAGAGTGCAGGATCTTTTGGACACCTTTCTTTTTGGCAGCGTTTGCCCAGGCGCTCGACGCATACATGACCGTGGGCTCTATTACCGCCACATAGATGGTACGGATCACTTCCGGATTCAAACCCCAGGAGATTTTCGCAGCCTTGGAGACCTGTTTGTATATGTTTATGGCCTTTCGAGTTACGTTTTCAACGTGGCTGTTGAAGGTTAAGCCTTCGTCTATAGTCAACCCTAAGATTTTTATTTGTTTGGCCATTTGTATTTCCGTACCACCCATGATCAGGCGTGGAGTGTCATACTTGGTCTTCTTCGTTATGACCATTGCGTTCGTCTTAAGCGCTGCGAACTTTAATTTGTTTTTGAGCCCCCAGTCATGTACCCAGTCGAGAACCGTGTTTGCCCGTCGGCCGATGTCCGACCCACTGTGCCCCGAAAAGACTAGGACGATGTCGTCCGCGAATGCCTGCACGTAAACTCCCTTGGCTTCGAGTTCTTCTAGCAGAGGATTAAGGAGTATGTTCCAGAACAAAGGTCCCCCTATAGATCCCTGAACACACCCCTTATTCGTGCTTTTTCCAAACTCCGCTCCAGCGTATCTAATGCTCACTCTACGGTCCTCGAAGTAGCTGCTTACCATCCCTCGCAGGTTCCAAGGACAATCCTTCTCTGCGAGTTGGCATTTAACAGCAGGCCACCACGCACTGTCGAAGGCCCCCTCTATGTCCAGTGAGATGAGTGTGGTAATTTCATGTCTCCTCAGATTACCTTTGATGGTTTCCATCAGGTCATAGAGGGCGTCCTCCGTACAGCGCTGTGGTACGAAGCCGTATTGCCGAGTACTGAGCTTTGGGAGTACGTGCCACCGAATCCGTTTCACCATGATCTTTTCGAGGACCTTACCCAATATTGGGAGCAGTCCTATGGGTCTGTAGGATTTCGGCTGCGTATAGTCGGATTTCGCTGGCTTCCTTATCACCACTATTGCAGCTTGCTTCCATGTTTTTGGGAAGTAACACAGCTCCAAACACTTATTCACTATGGCCAGGAACAAAGATCGGTCCGTGTTAATTGCGGCCGAGCATATATCCGAAGTAAAGCCATCTGCCCCGGGTGCTTTCTTCGGGTTAAAGCTGTCCAATGCCATGAGCAGTTCTACCATTGTGACAGGCGGGTCCAGCTTGTCATTCGGGAGTTTCGTGGTCGAATTGCTGGCTCTTCTCCTGATGGCCTGGTGTTCGGCGTCGTCCGTCTCTTCCGTGTCATCTGGGAAGAATGTCTGAGCCAGCCATTCGGCGGATGCCGCTGGCTCGAGTGTGTTACCATCCTTAACCAGCGGAAGACCGTCTGACTTCTTCGCCGTGCATCCTATCACCCTGTACACCCAGTCCCACATACTCTCTCTGTCCTGTTTGGTACAGAAAGCCTTCCAGCTCGCAGTTGAAGCTTTATTGGCGGCTTCTTCATATTTTGTTTTTGCTTGCAGGTACTCTTCAATAACGTGTTGGCGGCGTCGAGGAGCAGCGCAGCGGATCCTTCTTCTCTTCGTGGTCACTACTTTCTTCATCGTGTCAAGATCGTCAGTCCACCAAGGTAAGTAGTTTTTCTTTCTCTCTTTTATTTTAGGTATTGTCTTTTCGCAAGTTCTTTTTATACAATCTTCATATATTTTAACTATTTTGTCTAATACGTCTACATTATTTATTGATTTAGTACTCTCTGTTGTTAATTTACAATTATTAATTTCTACTTTAAACTCTTCCCTAAACTTTGACCACTTTGCGTACTTTGTATTGAAGGATCGGGTGGATTGTCTGGGCCGCGGATTTGACGGTTGGCAGAGCGCTATGTTGAAGGAGATGGCGTTGTGATCCGAGCTAGTCACGGTCCTGTCAACTTGCCAGTCACCCACGATGTTCATCATCTCAGGCCGGCAAGCCGTCAAGTCCACGTGACTTCGAAATTCTTTCCCTCCTCGAATGGTGTCGAAAGTGGGCACGTTACCTTCGTTTAGAACGTGCATGCCCAGTTCCTGGAGGATACCAGTGAGCGCCGTCCCTCTGTCATTCTCCGATACGCTGCCCCACCACGTACCCCATGCGTTCCAGTCACCTCCGATTAGTACCCTCTCCGTACCAATTTGGTTGCACACAGCTTTGAGTTGCTCCCCGTATGGCTCTATAGGTGAGTCTGGCTCAAAATAGAAGCTTACTACTCCGATAGTCCATTCAGTAGTCTTGAGGACTGCAGCCACAATGTTTTCGGTAGTGAGTGTTGGCCTTTCCCATACCTCGATTTGATCGTCGAAAACAATGATGGCCGCTTTAGTTGGTCGGTCCGTGACTTGTGCCTTCTGAATTACTCTGGTACCGGAGTATTGCTTTACCTCCCCCGTTGAGCCCACGTATGGCTCCTGGATCAAAGCCAGCGCAACTTTCCTTTTGAAGGACTCCTGCAGCAGCTCCTGGTGGGCCAACTTCTTTCTTTGCAGATTTGCCTGCAGCACACGATAATTCCCCGTGACCACCTTAGCAGTATGCCACGCTTGACCTGGCTAGGCTGTCCCATTTCATCCGCACTGGGCAGGCACTGTCGAACGCACTGTGGTCCGACCTCCCGGCCTTCGCGACCTGGCAGTTCCGGCACTGCGGTGCAATACCGGTCGCAAACGCCGGGCAATCCGCTCTCACATGTGGGTCCCCACAGTGACTGCACAATGGAATGGTTTCCCGGCAGTACTTCTTCCCGTGGCCGTACCCCAGACAGATGGAGCATTGAACTAACGGCGACTGGTCGGCTACCCGCACCCGTTGCAGGTCGACGTGCATCCGACCCGCCGCCGTCAGCCTCTGCCACATTGCTGGGGACACCTGCAAGATGATGTGGCCCATGTGGGGGTTTCGGGTTCTACGGCGGTACTTTACCGTTAGTCTCCTATCCTCTGGAGCCACATCACCCAGCAGATGGCTGTTCTGAGTTAGAAGGGCCTGGGTCACTTCGCCATCAGCGTGGCAGGAGAGGACATCCTTGAGGATGATGAGGGGGTCCTTGTTCTGGACCTCCTCAACCCGGAGACCTCCTGACTTCCGGATCCTCTCCTTAACCGCCACCATCTCCTCTTTAGTAGAGAAACCGACGATGACCTTTTGGTCACGCGCCTTCCGCAGCCGCTCGACCCTCGTTCCTTCGTTTCGAGCATCAACCGCAACCCTCAGCTTTCCTATCACCCCTTCGCTAGTGTCGTTCTCATCGACAGATGAGACGACCACTGAGTGAAGAGGCTTCTGGTGTGGCTGTCTTGGGGCGGCAGCCATCTCGGCGAAGGTCGGTCCTTGGCCTGCGGCAAAGCGCGGGGTCTGCTTCAGATGTTCCGACAGAGCCCGTGTGTGCTGCTGACACTCCTCCAGTGCCTGATTGTGTTGTTGGAGGTTCGCCATAAGCTGCCTCATGAGCTCCGTCGGTTCGCCCGTCGTCGTCTTTGGGTCCTCATGGTTTCCTGCTCGGCTACCCCCTGCCTCAGGAGAAGCAGTTAAACGGGAACCCTTGTCCAATTCTGCCTCCTTCACCAACTGGTAGAGTCTCTCCACCGCCTTAGTTATCTCGTCCTTTATCTCTTTCTTAAGGTTACGAGAACTAATCAGTTGGATCTTCGCCTTCGACAGACAAGCCTTCGCCTCCGAGGTCCTGTTCAGGTATTTTATTGGTTGCGAATCTTTAGGTGAGCTCACGTCAACACCCTCCTGTCGCCTCGCTCCATCAGGCTTCGCTTCTTGCGAAAGCGATGTCACAGATTTGAGTTTAGGGGGACAAGTCGGGAGGGTCTTCTTCGGGGGCGACGGTGTTTTGGGGGGTGGAACCGTTTTGGGTCTATTGGCCTCCCACTCCCCAATGCTACGCCTCACCGACGGGCCCGCCCGAGCCGCTTGAATCCTTTCCAAGTCCGAATTCTCCTCCGTGGGCTCTATCTTTTTGGCTGGTGTCCTATGTCCAAACATCGTGTTTTAATGCTGTAGCCAATGGAGAGACAATAAAATACAGTCAGAGGACACTCAAAAAAGAACTGTACTAATCCCTGTAAAGGGGGGATTAGACAGAGTTATAAATAAAGTATATAAAATTAAAAAGAAAAGATTTAAGTTAGCTTAATATAAAGCCAAGTCGGATATTTCAATGCAGAAATAAGTCTAAAGTATGTCAAAATTATATATAAAAATAATAAAAAATAAAACAGTTTTTACAAAATTATTCGTAATATTTATCGTGGTTTCCTACACAGCTTAAAAATTTACTATGGGAGGGTGAGAGGGCAATTTTTTGACGTTTCGTGAGAGCTAGGCTCACGTGTGGGGTGTCAAAAGTTGCGTCTCCGCGCGGTCTAACTAATTATGCTGAAATAAAAATTTTGATAGAACAAAAATTTTGCACAGTGTGCAAAAAACCAGTTTTTTGAGGAAAAATTTAGAAAATTAATACCAAAACCAGGACTCGGATACGCGAAACACGCACCGGGACACAGGTAAGGGTTGGTGGAGTCCTATAGAGTTTAAACCAAAAGAATCTATCGAGTAGAATTTAAGATAACTAAATTTGAAAATCAAAATTTTGTAAAAAACACAAATTGTGGGGTATTCAGAAAATAAAGCCGCGATGGTCAATTTTTAGCGTCTGGATAGCAGGAGCTAGCCTGTCTTATAATTACTATGCAAAAAACTAGGTCAAAATCGCATTCCTGGAAGCTGAGAAATCGATGTTTGTGTTTTGATCTTGTTCCTATAGGTGGATTTTCTGGATAACCGACCAAATTTAGTGGATTTCAGATTTAATTTAATATTAAGGGTGCCCAGCAAGCTAGACAGACGGGAGAGGTGTCAAAAGACGCAGCCCCGCAAGATCTAGCCAGCTATACTAAATTCGGTATTTTCGCCTGAAGGGCCTTTGCACACTGGGTGGAAAACCCGTTTTCCGGGGATACAATCGGGAATTTTTTGACGTTTCGTGAGAGCTAGGCTCACGTGTGGGGTGTCAAAAGTTGCGTCTCCGTGCGGGCTAACAGATTTTATAAAAATAAAAATTTTTGTAGAACGAAAATTTTTGAAAATGGGCCAAAAACACGATTTTTTAAGAAAAATTTGGAAAATTTATACCAAAACCAGGACTCGGATACGCGAAACACGCACCGGGACACAGGTAAGGGTTGGTGGAGTCCTATAGAGTTTAAACCAAAAGAATCTATCGAGTAGAATTTAAGATAACTAAATTTGAAAAACAAAATTTTGTAAAAAACACAAATTGTGGGGTATTCAGAAAATAAAGCCGCGATGGTCAATTTTTAGCGTCTGGATAGCAGGAGCTAGCCTGTCTTATAATTACTATGCAAAAAACTAGGTCAAAATCGCATTCCTGGAAGCTGAGAAATCGATTGGTTAGGTTAGGTTTTTTTTTTTTTTTTTTGGCAGGAGTGGGAAATCCTCATGGACGAACGGGCTGACTCGCAAGCGAGCCAGCCCGAACAGTGTCAGACTCTTACTGACTAAAACCACACTCCTGCCGCGCTACTTGTCCCCTGACGTCGTCAGAGACCTTGTCTGTCTATTTTGTGATTGAATATCTGTACGAATTGATGAAAACTGGGTTTTAACCTAAAATTGACTTTAATTTTTAATTTTGGAAAGGTGTTTTAATTATTTCTATTTCTATTTTGTTTATTTATTACTCTAGTTAAATGCGTGTGTAAATCTATGCTTAGCATTTCTTGTAAGCCTACATGTAATGAAAGCACAGTTTTTTAAATTTTTCTATTTCGGTTTATGACTCTAGTTGCTACTCTAATACAGTATTCCAAAACCATCTTTCTTGATTTTGCTGTCTTAATCAGCTCGCTAATTGTATTTAGGTTTAGTTCGGTCTCAAGTTCCTGCTCTAGTTCACACCTTTCCCTTGCAAATACTGGACATTGGAAAATAATGTGCGGGACCGACTCTACCGCATTCGGCTCACAGATACACGATGGGTTCTCCTTACACTTGAAGCGATGCAAGTATTCGGAGAACCCACCGTGCCCTGTCATAATCTGGGTGACTACCCCTGCTGGTCTTATCTTCTTCACCAATCTGTAGGCGTCAACTGCGTCCGGGAGGAAGATCTTGGTGATCGACGCTGTTCCTCCAGTTTTATACCTACGATTCCATTCGTCAAGCGACTCCAAACGGATAAGCCGCTTTACGAATGAAACCGGGCAGCGGCCGTAGTCCGGTTTCTTTTTTAGATGTAGTGCAGCTTCCTTCGCCAGATGGTCGGCGCGCTCGTTGCCTTCCAGTCCAGCATGTGCCTTTATCCAGAACAAAGAGACATCTTTGCTCTGGGACAAAGCCACATTGAGATTCGCCCTCGCCTCCACTGCCAGCGCGTGGAGGGAACCCTGGTTTGTGACCGTCTCCAGTGCGGCCTTCGAGTCACTGTAAATACCAAAGGTTCCCTCCCCGCGACGCAGTATCTGGCGTGTAGCTACGCATATGGCCAGGAGTTCCGCCTGGTAGACAGTACAGCACGTTGGCAAGCTAAGTTTGACGGACCTAATCTCGGCATGCCTGTCCCAAAGGGACAGTGCTGCTCCGACTTTGCCCGCAATCCTGCTGCCATCGGTGAAAAACCTCACCTCTTGGCTGTTGTGGGACTCCACATGTGACTGATCTACCAAGCTCACGAACCCCATGGCCGTATGTTTCGCCGGGTGCGGAGTCTCTGCAAATGCCACCACACGCTCCACCTCCCGTCCCGCAAGCGCTGGCTGGGGTACTCCCCTCTTTGCCTCGTACAGTGCGGCTGCTTCCTGTATTCGGAGGTCGAGTGGGAGTATCCCCGCCAGCACGAGTGCGGAGTTTAGCGAAACGGTGCGGTAGGATTTGCAGAGCTTCTGAGCGAATCCCCGCTGGACTGAATACAAGAGTTTTTGCACTCCGATCTTTTTAGCCGCTGGCGCCCATGCGCTAGCTGCATACAATACCACCGGCTCGACCGCCGCGGTATAATCGAGCGTATCACCTCCGGGTGTAGACCCCAGCTCACCTTGGCTGCTCTGGACAGCTGTTTGTAAAAAGCAATGGCCTTTTGACAAACGTTAGCAGCATGCGAGTTGAAGGTGAGCTGGTGATCCACAGTGAGCCCCAGTATCTTTATTTCCTCAGACATGCCAATGTCGACCCCGCCCATGGTCAAGAGCGGGACATCGTACTTTAACTTCCTTGTCACTACCATAGCACATGTCTTGTGTGGTGCGAACTTCAGTTTATTTCTGATGCCCCACTCTCGAACATACTCGAGGGTGGCATTGGCATGTCTTTGGACCTCCAGTGCTGTATCCCCGTCGAAGATGAGCACCACGTCATCGGCAAAAGCCTGGCAGTGGTAACCCCGCTCTTCGAGCCCCTTCAACAGGGGATCCAGCACCAGATTCCAGAGGATCGGACCGCCAATCGACCCCTGCACACACCCCTTCGTCGTCCTTCTCTGGTACTCGGCCCCTGCATACCTGACCCGGACACTTCTGTCGTCCAGGTAGCTGTCCAGCAGCCGTCTGACGTTCACCGGGCACTTTTCCTCAGCCAGTCTGGTTCTAATGGCCGGCCACCATGCGCTATCGAAGGCTCCCTCTATGTCAAGTGAGACAACAGTGATCAGCTTCTTTTGATCCAGCTTTGCCTTGATGTGTTGCATCATTGTATAGAGGGAGTCTTCGGTGCTCTTCTGGGGCATAAAACCAAACTGGCGAGTACTCAACCGCGGGATCAGATGCCACTTTAGACGAGCTACCGCCGACTTTTCCAGGATTTTGCCCAGGACTGGTAGGAGGCCGATCGGCCTGTAGGACTTCGGGGTGGTGTAGGTGTCCTTTCCGGGTTTACGGAGCATCACTACTGTAGCCACTTTCCAGGCCCCAGGGAAGTGACCCAGCTCAAGGCACTTATTTGCCAGTGCAAGGAACATCCCTGGATCCCGGAAAATGGCCTGGGCACATATCTCGGCTGTGAGACCATCCGCCCCGGGTGCTTTTTTGGGGTTGAAGCTGTCCACCGCGGTCTTCAGCTCCAGAAGTGTAAACGGCGGGTCATGGTATTCATCATGCGCCCACTCGTTTACACGACTGGCCGCTTCTCGAGTCCGACGGTGATCAGCGTTTTCTCCCCCTTCCAGGTCATCCGGGTAGAATGTCTCAGCTAACAACCTCGCCGAGTCTTGTGGGCTGAGTGACACTCCGTCCCTCACCAAGGGCAGGTCTTCATACCCTTTGGCAGTCCGTCCGATTACCCGGTATACGCCCTCCCAGACTCCCTCCCTGTCCTGCTTTTCGCAGAACCTCTTCCAGCTCTCAATCTGCGCCTGCTTAGCCCGGGATTCGTACGCTTCTTTGGCCTGCAGATACTCCTCGACGACCACTTGTCTCCGAACTGGTGCTGCGCAACGGATGCGGCGTCGACTGGTGTTGACTTTCTTTTTTAGGTCAGCGAGCTCGGTGGACCACCACGGCAAAGTAAGTTTTTTATTTTTATTTAATTTAGGTAAGGTTTGTTGGCATGTTTTCTCTATTGCATGGATGTATGAATTTATGCTATTTTCTAACTGTACTTTGTTGTTTATGTTATTTATGTTTTCTGTATCTAATCTATTGTCTGCTTTTAATTCGGCCAGTTTCTCATGAAACTGGCTCTGTTCACGTAAATATAGAATCAACGAAACCATAGCACGAATTATACAATTGGTAAATTAAAGTTTTAAAGGATTAGTACCGCTAAGCTCGATAGATGGCGTTGGCGTCGAGATAGATCGCGGTATGGTTTCGTTACCGGCGTTTAGCTAAGAGGTAAATTTATTTTTTTGTTTTCTTTGAGCAGCAAGTCAAGTACTGATTGTTTATTATACGCGCTTAGTATTCAAGTCCAGTGTTTGATTTTCCAACCCTCTCCAAGTCGAACCTCGTTCATGGTCCTTCGGAGTCGGATTGGCCGGGAGTGTTTGTGGTAGGCTCCAGTGGTGGTATAGAGTACTACCCTTCGCGTCATTACTGGGCAGTGGATCGCTGTCCAGATCATCCCCTTCATTGGGGTACCAGGTGAGAGGTACCCGGAGGTGGAACCGGAAGAAGCCGGGAGCAGCTGGCGGTGCAGCGTCACTGGTGGGCGGCAACATCCGGAGGGACGACAGCAGTTCGAGGACAAGCAGGCCGCTTGTGTGGTGTGGTGCAACAAGGCAGCAGTTCGTGGACAGGCAGGCAGAGGGCGCCACTATTGTGGTGCAGAGCAGCGCGACGCGACGTGACGTCGTCAAGTCAGTGAGTGCAATAAGTGAAAAAAAATCGTGAGTACTCTCAATATTATTATAACAGGAAGAATTTAATTAAAGTCGTTCGTGTGTTGGATTTTTAATTAAGAAAAAGTGGTTCAAACGGGTTACTCATAAAATTAAACTGAAAAGACTTAAATCAAATTTATACTTTTATGTTTGGAACAAGTGCAAGAAGATTGTTAATTAGTGGACATTAATGTCCACTAATTAACAAGTTTAGCATAATTATATTCTTCCACCTATTGTTTGAGTTGGTTACTTATATTGTGTAATTGTGTTGTAGTTTGAGAAATTCTTGTGTTATCTCATTTTTCTGTGTGATTTGTGTGTCTTATACCGGTGTTCAAAATGGATCTTTTTATTGATATTCAAGAAGACGTAAAAACTAAAATTGAAAAGTCTTGGTCTAACTTTAAAAAATGCCCTAAAGATCGGCTTACAGTATCATATTTTGAAACACGCTTAGAAAGCTTAGAGCAACTTTGGCAACTTTTCTATAATACACATGTTAAAATGATAAGCGAAATTAAAAAACCAGAATTATATAGTTCTAAGTATTATAAAGATGGGGAGTATGATGTGGTGGAGGAACTATATATTCATTTTAAAAGTACTCTTAAAGAACTTATTAGAAAAAGTAACGCGATTGACCCTAGCCCGGGACCTAGCAACATGGAAGGTAGTAATTTTCGATTACCAGAAGTTAAAATACCAATGTTTTCGGGTAAATATTATGAGTGGTCAACCTTTCGAGACTTGTTCGTAGGATTGATACACAACAATAGTAGGTTAGATGATGCACAGAAATTGTATTATCTGAAAGGATATTTAACCGGGGACGCGGAACTCTTACTAAGAAATGTAAATGTGACATCGGACAATTATAGTACAAGTTGGGAAAAACTAGAGTCCATGTATAATAATAAAAGATTTTTGGCAAACGGAATAGTAAAACATTTAGTGAATCAAAAGCCTTTAACTGGAGAGTCCGCAACAGAAATTAAAAAACTTCTTAATACAACCACCGATTGTTTGGAGGCAATAAAAAACCTAAAGATAGATCTTGCATCATTTTTAACCATCCATATAGTGACTGAAAAACTAGATAAGGCTACGAGAAGAGCCTGGGAGTTAAAAATAACATCAGATCCAAAGGATGACTTTCCTACTTTTGATCAACTTAAAGATTTTCTGGTAAATCGGTATCGCGGTTTAGAGAATATAGAACCTAAGGTAGATAGGGCTCCAAGGGCTACACAGGTACTACACGTAATTAAAGATAAAAAGGCATCTTGCGCATTTTGTGCAAGTGAGCATAGGATAAGTTCATGTCCAAAATTTATTAAAGAAAGTATTGAAAACCGACGGAACTTTGTTCAACAGAATAATTTATGTTTTAATTGCCTGCTTAGCAACCACACTGCCAGGTATTGTAAGAACACTCTCAAGTGCCAAGTGTGCAAACGCCGCCACCATTCGTTATTACACCCTACGGGTGTTGTGGGGTCGGAAGGGGGTGAAAATAGAAGTGCTGCTCGCGCGGAAACCCCATCGGTAAATTTTGGGGAAATTAAGGCCGCCAATCAAGCGGAGGAGTCCGAAACACCATTAGTTTCATGTCTTGCGACAGGAAACAGTACGAAAACTGTATTATTAACCACAGCCTTAGTAAAGGCTGAGTCGAAGAATGGAACTTACCAAGTGGTTAGGGCTTTACTGGATCAGGGTTCCCAGGGTTCTTTTGTCACAGAATCCATGGTCCAGTATCTGGGTTTAAATAAAATACCGTCAAAAAATACGGTGTTAGGTGTGGGTGGAGATAAAGGTACAACTTCAACATCCATTGTGGTGATCAAGCTTCGGTCAAGAGTAAATCCATCTTTTCAAATAAAGGTCAATGCCTATGTGCTGAAATCGGTAACAGCCCTTCTTCCGTCTTCGAAGGTAGCTAGGATAGAATGGGCAGACTTGAGCGACTATGATTTGGCTGATCCGGATTACTTCAGGCCTAATAAAATCGATGTTTTATTAGGTGCTGAAGTATACAGTCAAGTCATACAACACGGTATTAAAAAAAATGTGAGCGGGACACTCTTGGCCCAGGAAACAACATTAGGTTGGATACTATCGGGTGCTTTGGAAGTGGACCAAGGTATAAATTCTCACTCAAAAATTACCGTGATGCATACCAGCGTCCAAGATGATGAATTATTGAGAAAATTCTGGGAGTTGGAGGAACCATCTGGAACAAAAAGGATGCTAACGGAGGAGGAAACTAAATGTGAAGAGTTGTTTACAACAACGACACGTAGAAACCAAGAGGGTAGATACATTGTAAGATTGCCGCTACGGGATACAAACCTGATTGGTGGATGCGGTGAATCCAAAGGGATAGCTGAAAAAAGGCTTAAAGGGTTAGAAGCAAGGTTAGCAAAAAATAATAAATTAAAAGACGAATACTCAAAGGTTCTGCTAGAATATTTAAAGCTGAATCATATGATAGAAGTAACAGAGCAAGAAAAGAATAATAAAAGCGGTGTTTACTTACCTCATCACGCGGTCATCCGTGAGGATAAAGACACAACGAAAGTGCGTGTTGTGTTCGATGCGTCCTGTAAGCGAAGCAACGGGAAGTCGCTTAACGACGATCTAATGGTTGGTCCGTCTTTGCAAGATGATCTTCGCCATATTATTATGCGATGGAGGGAACATAAGATTTGTATAGTGGCGGATATTGTAAAAATGTATCGGCAGGTTTTAGTGAATAGACAAGATACTCCATTACAACGTATATTATGGCGGGATAGTCCTGAAAGAGAAATCACAGAGTTTGAATTGCTAACAGTTACATTCGGCACAGCCTCGGCACCATACTTAGCTGTTCGGGCGTTGCAACAGCTAGCGATTGATGAGTGTGGGGAGAGTCTAGATACAGCTAAAATAATTTTAAACGATTTTTATATGGACGATTTGATGTCCGGAGCTGAAACGAAAGAAGGAGCGTTCAAAATTTATATGGAGTTAACTAAAGTGCTAGCCAAGGGTGGATTTCAGTTACAAAAATGGAAAAGCAATAGCCAGGAATTATTAGATAGAATTAGAGATGGAAAGGATGAAGCGTTACAGATAAAAATAGATGAAATTACAAAAATTTTAGGACTCACCTGGAATTCCCGCGATGATTGCTTCAAATACTCTCTGGAACTGAAGCCCATAGATGAACCTGTAACCAAAAGAAAAATTATCTCGGATATAGCAAGATTATTTGATCCATTGGGGTGGCTAGCACCAAGCATAATCATAGCAAAAATATTGATACAAAAGCTGTGGTTAGCAGGCTTACAATGGGATGAAGAAGTTCCAAACAACTTAGTAAGGGAATGGTTTACTTACCGTCAATCCTTGGCTTCATTAGTTGACATAAAAATACCACGCTGGTTGTACACGGGCAATAACATAAAACGAGAGTTATACGGGTTTGCGGATGCCTCAAAAGTAGCATATGCGGCAGTGGTATACCTTAGAGTGATTGACGAGAGGGGGTATATTCACATTTCTTTAGTGTCTTCCAAAACGAAAGTCGCGCCTATAAAGCAAGTTTCAATTCCTAGGCTCGAACTTTGCGGTGCAGTACTTTTGACTAAGCTCATTTTGGAAATAGCCGAAGCTATGATGATACCAAAAGAAAATTTGTATGCGTTCACAGATAGTGAAGTGGTATTAGCTTGGTTAAATAGTCATCCAAGTCGATGGAAGACTTTCGTAGCAAACAGAGTTTCCGATATTTTGAGCAGTTTAGAAACACATCATTGGGCCCATGTAGCTTCGAAACAAAATCCAGCAGATTGTGCGTCACGCGGGGTATCTCCTTCAGAGCTTGCCAGTGTATCTCTCTGGTGGGAAGGTCCAACCTTCTTAAAGGAAACTATAGTTGAGTCTAAAAGACCCAAACATATTGCTACACAATTAGAAGAGATCAAAGTACACACGAGTACTTTAGATGTTACATTTTGGAACCGATTTTCTTCGTTATCAAGATTAATTAGAGTGATAGCTTACTGTCGCAGATTTTTAAATTTAAGAGTAAAGGTATCAATTAATGCTGGTACAAGGTTACGACAGTTAACTACACAAGAACTAGACGAAGCAACAGAAATATGTATTAAGAGATGCCAAGAAGAGAAATTTGCGAATGAATTGGAAGAATTAAAAAACAATAAGTCAGTGAAGAAAAACTCAAAATTAAATTCATTAAATGTATTTTTAGATCCTAAGGAAATAATTCGAGTAGGAGGTAGGCTTGAGATGTCTCAGCTAAGTTATGGAAGAGTACATCCCATCCTGTTACCAAAGGAATCCTTTCTAACTAAGCTTTTAATCGCTGATGCACATGAGAAAACAATGCACGGGGGTCCGCAACTAATGATTACATACTTACGGTCGAAGTATTGGATCATGGGAGTTAAGACATTGGCAAAGGGGTATGCAAGGAATTGTGTAAAATGTATACGATACACAGCGAAAGTAAGGACCCAACTGATGGGACAGTTACCATCCTCTCGATTAACACCTGGCAAACCTTTTCTACGAAGCGGGGTAGATTATGCAGGGCCAATAAATATTAGAGTGTCAAAAGGCCGCGGTAATAAATCGTACAAAGGTTATATAGCCGTGTTTGTATGTATGGTCACCCGAGCATTGCATTTGGAAGCCGTAAGCGCTTTAAGTACAAAGGCTTTTTTGGCCGCTTTCAAAAGATTTGTGGCTAGGCGTGGTCGATGTGTGGAACTACACAGTGACAACGGGACAAATTTTGTAGGGGCCGCGCGCGAGTTGCTTCATTTATTTAATGAAGAGAAATCAGCATGTAATCCTGAATTAGCGGAGGAATTAGGAAACAATGGGACAGCGTGGCATTTTATTCCCCCTCAGTCCCCTAATTTTGGAGGTCTCTGGGAAGCCGGAGTAAGATCCACTAAACATCACCTTAAAAGAGTTATTGGTAATTCAACACTTACCTTCGAGGAGATTACTACAGTACTGGCTCAAATTGAGGCATGCCTTAACTCAAGACCATTATCATACGTTGAGGATCAAGACAAACTAACTATTTTGACACCAGGTCATTTTCTGGTAGGGGAGCCACTAGTTGTACCGCCCGACTCAAATTATGAAAAGAGTAATATTAGTAGCTTGAAGCGATGGCAACTGCAACAACGAATGATGCAGGAATTTTGGAAACGATGGTCGCACGACTATCTACACCAATTTTTGCAACGTCATAAATGGCAACACAAACTTCCAGAGCCTGCTATTGGTGAGGTAGTTTTAGTAAAAGAGGATAATATGCCCCCTGGCAGGTGGTTGTTAGGTAGGATAGAAACAAAACACCCTGGATCTGATGGTATTACACGTGTAGTTACGTTACGAACACAACAGTCCATGATAAAGAGACCCACATCTAAATTATGTGTATTACCTGTGACCACTTAGTTTAAGGAATGGTTTAATTATAGAAACATGTTAATTTTAAGAGTTTTTTAAACATAGGTATTTGTTATGTAAGATTATATTCCATTTATTATTTGTTCTAAGATTGTACTGAACATAGCTTTAACAGTCAACTTATTGTCTGATTATTAAGCACTGAAAGCTATTTGTAAGGACATTTGCCATAATGTCCTTGGTGGGCGGCATGTTCACGTAAATATAGAATCAACGAAACCATAGCACGAATTATACAATTGGTAAATTAAAGTTTTAAAGGATTAGTACCGCTAAGCTCGATAGATGGCGTTGGCGTCGAGATAGATCGCGGTATGGTTTCGTTACCGGCGTTTAGCTAAGAGGTAAATTTATTTTTTTGTTTTCTTTGAGCAGCAAGTCAAGTACTGATTGTTTATTATACGCGCTTAGTATTCAAGTCCAGTGTTTGATTTTCCAACCCTCTCCAAGTCGACCCTCGTTCAGGCTCCAATTTGCTCTTTTTGTATTGTAAATCCTGGTTGTACTATTTACTCTAATGCCTTTTGATTTTACCAGTTTAATTTTGAAGACAATGCCGTTGTGGTCCGAACTCGTGATGCCTTCCTCAACCCTCCAGTCTTCCACCAGATCCAGCAAGTCGGTTGAGCAGGCCGTTACGTCAACTAAGCTGGCGTAAGACCTGCCCCCCCTGACGGTGTCGTAAGTTGGAGTGTGGCCGACGTTGAGCACCTGCAAGCCCAACTCATCCAGCGTCCCGGACATTTCCTCGCCCCTATCGTCGACAACCGCACTACCCCACCAGTGGCTCTTGGCGTTGGCGTCCCCACCAACCACTATTTTGGTTTGACCCAATTCCTCGCGAATCCGCCTGAGGTGCTCCAGGTATGGCTCTATGGGCTTGCCGGGTTCAAAGTAGAAGGAGACTACTGCGATTTCCCAGGCGCTGGTTCGGATCCTCACTACCGTGATGTTGTTGGTAGTGAGTTCTGGACACTGTGAGACGTCGAGTTCGTGATCGAATACGACTATTGCCGCCTTCACAGTTCCACTTCCTTGATCAGCGCACTGGTAGATTCTCGCTCCCCGGTAGTCTCGCATCCTCTTGATCCCACCCACATAAGGCTCCTGGAGCAGCGCGAAAGCAACCCTCCGCTCGCTTGCCACTTGTAAGAGCTCTTGGGTTGCTAGGTTCTTCCTCTGCAGATTCGCTTGGATGACGTGGTATCCCGGGTGGACGCCGGGGTCTGTCCGAGTGCGGCTGCCTGGTTGAGTATTCCTGACTGCGGCCGTCACCACCTCAGCAGTACGCCACCGACAGGCGCGCCAATGCGTCCCACCTAGCACGGATCGGGCACTCGCTGTCGAAGGCGTTGTGGTCAGTTGTGGCAAGTTTTGCCGTCACACAGTTTCGGCATGACGGTTTTCCCGCAGCCAGTCGCGAATTTTTTGACGTTTCGTGAGAGCTAGGCTCACGTGTGGGGTGTCAAAAGTTGCGTCTCCGCACGGGCTAACGGATTTTATAAAAATAAAAATTTATCTAGAACAAAAATTTTTGAAAATGGGCAAAAAACTAGATTTTTTGAGAAAAATTTTGAAAATTTGTTTCAAAACCAGGACTCGGATACGCGAAACACGCACCGGGACACAGGTAAGGGTTGATGGAGTGCTATGGAGTTTAAACCAAAAGAATCTAACGAGTAGAATTTGAGATATCTAATTTTGAAAATAAATTTTTTTTGAAAAAATCACAATTTGTAGGTATTCGAAAAATAAAACCTCGATGGTCAATTTCTATAGTCGGGATAGCAGGAACTAGCCTGTCCTGTAATTACTATGCAAAAAACTAGGTCAAATTAGCACTCCTGAAGGCTGAGAAATCGATGGGTTAGGTTAGGTTAGGTTAGGTTCCCCCCGAATGTGTCCCCACGTTGTCGTCGTGGTGGGGCTTGCGTGTCTCAATGATCTTTGGGGCTCTGCCGGTAGAGTTTCTCATGCCGGAAAGGTCCAAAGTGAGAGACCAGACTAAGAGGGACACCAGGAGGGGTCGCTCCTGACCGATCGACGGTCGTCGATTGGCGTGGATGCGACTATGCCGCAGCGGTGCAGGCGCACCAATGCGGCGGGCGTTTCTCTCCTTCAGGGAAATCCCTAGGAGAGAACTTTCGACGGGTTCGCTGAGTCGGGTTAGCCGGACAGCGAACGGAGGCATGTATAATGCCACCGTCGGGGGCTTGGCTTAACCGCCTGGCCCAGAGGAAGGACACCTCTAAGATAAAAAACCACCCAATCCTAAGTTTCGAGGCGCGGCGAGGGGATGAATGGCTGGAGGGAGTCCAGTCGTTAGCGCCTCCCCTGTAGAGCACCTGCCGCACTCTGCAGTATGTAGGCTTACCCAGGTAAAAAGGCTCTGCCTGGGTGGACGTATATTTCCTATTATACTCGTGGGAACAAATATGACAGATTTAAATAAAAATAACTCAAAAAACGGACGTGATGAGGAGGTACCGCTTGCCGGCAACGGCAACAAGAGCCGAGGAGGCTCCCGATCCTCGATAGAGGACCCAACTATGTCCGACCAGGACTCGCGCGGTCGCTCCAAATTTTGGAGAAAGCGACCGCACGACGAGGTTTTTTCGAACCGAGTGGGGTCGGTAGGTCTCTCCTCAAGCGAGGAGAACTTGCCGGCTGCAAAAGTGGCGACGGCGAGGAGAGGCCGTGGTCGCACGGTGGTGGGCGGAGTTTGTGCTCCTTTGCCCGGGCGCGACGTTCGGGGTCGCTTTAAGCGGCCCGATACGCCGGGAATCGGCGGGGAGAGTGACCCCGGGGTCTCATCCGGGGTCTCAATCGACGAGCCGGGAGGAGCCACCGTCTCTCTTGTGGGCACAAAATCAGATGCCAAAGCCGCGAAGCGTAGCCAGAGCAGAGCGGTCGCGGCCGACGAAGTCGCCGAAATGGCCCGTCAGGCTCGAGAGCGGCGGGCTGCTCAAGCGGCTTTAGGCTCGAGCCTTACGGCAGAGGCCCTAAATCGACAGGTGCTGGACGGCGTGGATGTGGTCCTGAAGGTTGCGACCAAGTCCGGCAACCTCAAGGGCTCGTTCACCCGTGCCCTTAAGGAGGCGGCAGATGGGATTAGGGAGGCTGTGGAGATCCTCCTCGATCGCACGACCTCGGAGGAGACGGCGAAACTATGGGAGGAGAATAGCCGTCTCTGATCCGAACTGGAGGATCTGAAGCGGGAGTTTGCCGCTCAGAGGCAGCGGCAGGAAGCTCCCGCGGCCACTGCCTCCCCTCCTGACGCACCATCGTCGGCCCCTGAACCTGCGTCGCCGCCTGCGTCTGCACTTGCCATGTCGGATCTCGACATCGAGAGAGTGGCCCGCATCTGTATGATGCAATGCGGTGGCATGGTGTCTGCCCGATTAGAGGCTCTGGAGTCGAGACTCCTCCCGGCCGAAACCCTCCGCCCGCCGCTTGCGGCAGATAGGCGGAGGAAAGAGGAGTCCGTAAGGACGAAGTCCACGCAGGTGGGCAAAAAGCCTGCAGAGGGGGCCAAAAAGCCTACGGAGGGACCCAAGAAGCCCGCGGCGGATGCTCCCGCACCTCCTTCCCAACTAACCGCACAGCCGGCGGCCACATCTCCCGCCGAGGTACCCTGGACGACGGTGGTTAAACGGCGCCGCAATAAAAAGGCAGCGCAGCCAGCACCTGCCAATTCGGCGGCACCTGCCGGCCCGGCCCCAAAAAAGAGAACCAGGGCTCCCAAGGCTAGGACCCCACGCTCCGAGGCTGTGGTACTGACGCTGCAGCCCGAGGCCTCAGGAAGGGGTGTTACCTTCAAGTCGGTCCTGGCGGAGGTGAAGACAAAGCTGAAACTCAGCGACTTTTCCTCCCCGGCCGGCTTTGGTTTTCGAACAGCAGCCACGGGGGCCAAAATTCTCGAAGTGTCGGGCGCTTCAAGGCATGAGAGGGCGGACAAGTTGGCCGCCAAACTAAGGGAGGTCCTCAAACCGGAGGATGTCCGGGTGTCCAGGCCCACAAAAGCGGCTGAATTGCGCGTGAGTGGGCTAGACGATTCGGTGACCCCGGAGGAGGTAGTGGCGGCCATTGCCCAAAACGGTCGGTGTCCGCCCGAAAGCGTGCAAGCGGGCGAAATTCGCAGCGGTGCTGCCGGGCTAGGCACAGTCTGGGTGCGGTGCCCAGTGGTGGCCGCAAATAAGGTCGCGGATGGCAGAAGGTTGCTGGTAGCCTGGGTGTCAGCGAGTGTAAAGCTCCTGCCACCCAGAGAAATGCAGTGCTACCGCTGCCTGGGCAAAGGGCATGTCCGGGCACAATGCACTGCAGACACAGACCGCAGCGACCTCTGCTATCGCTGCAGCCAACCCGGCCACAAGTCGGCCCAGTGCTCCGCGGCACCAAACTGCAGCCTTTGTGCAGCTGCAGGGAAGCCTGCGGAGCACCGACTTGGTGGGAAAGCCTGCAAGGCCCCCAAGAAAGGCAGAAAAAATAGGGTTGTCGGAGGACCTGCGCCCCTCCCACAGCTCGGCAGACAAGCAGCTGACTCCCGACCCAGGGAAAGAGGAGATGCTGGGGAAATGGACTATCAGTGATGGCACAATTCCATTTCCTCCAGGCGAACATCAACCACTCTTCCAGAGCTCAGGATCTATTGCTCCAGAGCATGGCGGAGTGGTTGATCAACGTGGCTGTGGTCGCTGAGCCGTATTTTGTCCCTCCGCGCGATAACTGGGCGGGGGACCTGGACGGTTCGGTGGCCATCATTGGCGAGACTCTTGGCTGTCCCTCCCGAGGACGCGGCTGGGTGGCCGCTCTCGCGGGGCGAATCAACATCATTGGGGCATATTTCTCGCCCAACAAGAGTCTCGCCGACTTCGAGAGGTTCCTTGTCGAGCTGGGTGCAATCGTAGGCCGGTTCCACCCTCGCCCGGTGCTATTGCTCGGGGATCTCAACGCCAAGTCTGCGGCGTGGGGATCTCCAGTCACCGATCTTAGGGGTGAGGTGTTGGAGGAGTGGGCCGTTGCG
Organism: Polia nebulosa; assembly: GCA_951329385.1. Taxonomy (NCBI): domain Eukaryota; kingdom Metazoa; phylum Arthropoda; class Insecta; order Lepidoptera; family Noctuidae; genus Polia; species Polia nebulosa. The sequence continues at coordinate 140,797 of OX589595.1, read as the reverse complement.
ACCGGCCTGACCGTCCTGAATCGGGGCTCGGAGTATACGTGCGTGCGGCAGCGGGGCGGGTCTGTAGTGGACGTCTCGTTCACTAGCTCCACTGTCGCGGGCCGTGTCCGCGACTGGCGAGTCGCCGTTGAGGTGGAGACGTTGTCAGATCATCGATACATCCGTTTCAGCGTCTCCACCCAGACCGCGGGCGGCGGCCGACCATCGGCTCCGAGAACGGACGGTCCTCGCTGGTCGATTAAACAGATCGACAGGGATCTTCTCGAAGAAGCCGCAATCATCCAGGCCTGGGTCCGGGAGTCAGTGACGAATGAACCCGTCGACGTCGAAGAGGAGGCGCAGTGGTTCCGCGGGGCGATGACGCAAATTTGCGATGCGTCCATGCCCCGTGTCCGCACTCAACCCACAAGGCGCCGGTTGTACTGGTGGACCGCCGAAATCGCGCAGATGCGCAGGACCTGCGTGGAGGTCAGGCGCCAGTACACCCGATACCGGAGGAGACGTCGTCGGGTTCCGGAAGAAGAAGCCGCGCGGTATGAGGTGTACCGTGCGGCGAAGAAGGCTCTGTGGCTGGCCATTGGCGAGTCGAAGACTCGATTCAGGGAAGAGATGTTGGCGACCCTAGATCGAAATCCGTGGGGGCGCCTTTATCGTACAGTCCGAGGGAAACTTCGAGCCTGGGCGCCCCCACTCACTGAGAGCCTCGAGCCTCAGTTGCTGGAGGGAGTGGTCGCTGCTCTCTTCCCTGATAGAGAAGAGCACGTGCCGCCGCCGATGGCTTTGCCCACAGCCACGGAGTCGGAGGACGAGGAGAGCGTCCCTGAGGTGACACAACCAGAGTTGAGGACGGCCGTGATGCGGCTCCGGGCCTAAATCGTGGCCCCGGGACCCGATGGAGTTCCGGGCCGCGCGCTCGTCCTCGCTCTGAAGGAGCTAGAGCCCCAGCTGAGAGGACTCTACTCAGCTTGCCTTGAGCAGGGCCGCTTCCCCGCTCAGTGGAAGACAGGTCGTCTGGTCCTGCTCGAATAAGCTACCCCGTTCTTTTCTTGACTTGGCTTTTAATGCATTTAAAACTAAAATTAAATCTAGTCTCTGTTCGAAAGCATACTATTCCATCAACGACTACTTAGAAGATAATAATAGTTGGTCGCTGTGTTGAACGCAAGACAATGTTACACTTGATGTTCTTTCTCCATATTTAGCTTATGGTTATAACAGATTATATGAGTTCATATAATAATTGTCTACCAAATTTAGTGTGATGGCCCTAGTTCATCACTTGTGGCTTCGAATCACAGCCCTTTGATAGTTTCAATCTTTGTTCTTGTAAGCAGGCACACCAGTTATGTATGGAGGCTTCTTTAATTTGGTTTAGTGTTTATGCTTGAGTTGGTTTTTAATGGCATGATTGAGTGTGCTAGCTGGCAAGTGGCGGATTATTTAATTTAATTTTATGATTATATTTTAGACGGCATATATTTATTTTTCTGTTTTACATAATGTTAAGATTGTTGCTTAGAATTATATAGATTCAAGTTCTTAAAACTTAACAGACAGATGTGTTGCTGGGGAGTTTGTTGGCCACTTCTTCTTCACAGCTAAAACACTAGGAAGTGGTGACGGGCGGGCGTTTTTTGGGGGACTGTCTTTATGTAGAACTTTGACGTTCAAAAAGTGCTGGTTCTCAGCCTAGTTTGAATAAATGACTTTTGATTTTGATTTTGCTCAAGAAAGCGGGGCGCCCAGCAGACTCGCCGTCCGCATACCGGCCCATAGTGCTGCTAGACGAGGTGGGTAAGCTTTTTGAGCGGATAATTGCTGCCCGCCTCGACAGCCACTTGTACAGAGAGGGGCCGGATCTGGACGACAGTCAGTTCGGTTTTCGGCATGGGCGCTCCACAATCGACGCCATAATGCGGGTTAGAGTCCTGGCGGAGGAAGCGGTTTCCCGGGGCGGGGTGATGCTGGCGGTGTCCTTGGACATATCCAACGCCTTCAACACCCTGCCCTGGAGTTGTATTCGGGAGGCACTAAGGTACCACAGGGTGCCCCGCTACCTCCGCCGCATCGTTGGGGCTTATTTGGCGGAAAGGTGTGTCACCTACAGGGGACGCGACGGTGAGGGCCGTCGCGATATGTCGTGCGGTGTTCCGCAGGGCTCGGTCCTAGGCCCACCCCTGTGGAACATCGGTTACGACTGGGTGCTGAGGGGCGAGCTCCAACCGGGAGTGGACCTGACGTGTTACGCAGACGACACGCTGGTCACGGCCCGGGGGAGCTCGTATAGGGAGGCAGCGTTGCTGGCGACGGCTGCGGTCTCACAGGTGGTGGGTCGCATACGACGCCTGGGGCTGGAGGTGGCCCTCAACAAGTCGGAGGCCATGGTTTTTCACGGCCCCCGACGGGCGCCGCCGCCGGGGTCACACATTGTGGTCGGGGGAGTCCAAATCGCTGTCGAGTCCACCATGAAGTACTTAGGATTGGTGCTCGACAGCCGGTGGGATTTTGGCCCCCACTTTCGACGGTTGACGCCCAGGTTGATGGGCGCCGCGGGTGCGCTAGCAACGCTGCTTCCTAATTTGGGGGGCCCGAGCACCGCCTGTAGGCGGTTGTACTTGGGGATCGTGCGATCCATGGCCCTGTACGGAGCCCCGGTGTGGGCTTCTGACCTGACGGCCGGCAGCATCGCGATACTGCGAAGACCGCAGAGGGCGATGGCCGTCAGGGCTATTAGGGGATATCGCACGATCTCCTACGAGGCGGGTTGTGCACTGGCCGGATCTCCGCCCTGGGACTTGGAGGCGAGAGTCCTCGCCTCGCTGTACCGGTGGCGCGAGGAGGTGCGGACGCGGGGCGGTGAACCGATGCAGCGCGAGATCGAGTTGCGTCGGTCACAGCTCCGCGAGGTCATGGTGGCGGAATGGCGGGATAGGCTTTCGCGCCCTACCGCTGGCCTTGCTACCGTCGACGCGATCCGACCAGTGCTCGACGAATGGCTCGGGAGGAAGCACGGCTCCCTGTCGTTTCGGGCGACGCAGGTGCTCTCGGGGCATGGCTGCTTCGGGAAGTACCTGTATCGCATAAACAGGGAGCCGGACGCTCGGTGCCATCACTGCACTGACTGTCGGGAGGACACGGCGCAGCACACACTGGCAGAGTGTGCCGCATGGGAGGAGCAGCGCCGTGCCCTCGTATCCGAAGTGGGCCCCGACCTGTCGCTGCCGGCCGTCGCAAGTTCGATGGTCGGGAGCGCCGAGTCGTGGGATGCAGTGATCTCCTTCTGTGAAGCCGTAATTTCACAGAAGGAGGCTGCGGAAAGGGAGAGGGAGGCCGTGGCCACTCTCCCGATCCGCAGCAGGCGTACCGGGCGTCGGCGGAGGGCGAACAACGCCCTCTTCCAGCCCCCCTAAATGGGTCCGGAGGGCCGGTGGACTCGTGGTCGTCCGCCGCCCCCCATCCAGCAGGACCCGAGGCGGCTGCGCGTAGTGTTCCGCGTGCGCCCCTATTAGACGTCGCGGGAGGAGGACACCTCACTCTCCCTGCGGACCAGAGGTGGCCCGCATAGGCGGGCCGGCACTAGCCGGGGATCATGGAAGTCGTACTAGCTCTCACGATCCCCGGTCCAAGTGTGGGACGGAACACCGGGGTGGTTTTTAGTCAGTAAGAGTCTGACAGACCCCTTCGCCCGCCCCGGGCGAAGGACATCCATGAGGATTTTCCACCCCGGCAACAAAAAAAAAAAAAAAAAAAAAAGGTTAGGTTAGGTTAGGTTAGGTTAGGTTAGGTTAGGTTAGGTTGTCGGAGGCCATGGTTTTTCACGGCCCCCGACGGGCGCCGCCGCCGGGGTCACACATTGTGGTCGGGGGAGTCCAAATTGCTGTCGAGTCCACCATGAAGTACTTAGGATTGGTGCTCGACAGCCGGTGGGATTTTGGCCCCCACTTTCGACGGTTGACGCCCAAGTTGATGGGCGCCGCGGGTGCGCTCGCAACGCTGCTTCCTAATCTAGGGGGCCCGAGCACCGCTTGTAGGCGGTTGTACTTGGGGATCGTGCGATCTATGGCCTTGTATGGGGCCCCGGTTTGGGCTTCTGACCTGACGGCCGGCAGCATCGCGATATTGCGAAGACCGCAGAGGGCGATGGCCGTCAGGGCTATTAGGGGATATCGCACGATCTCCTACGAGGCGGGTTGTGCACTGGCCGGATCTCCGCCCTGGGACTTGGAGGCGAGAGTCCTCGCCTCGCTGTACCGGTGGCGCGAGGAGGTGCGGACGCGGGGCGGTGAACCGATGCAGCGCGAGATCGAGTTGCGTCGGTCACAGCTCCGCGAGGTCATGGTGGCGGAATGGCGGGATAGGCTTTTGCGCCCTACCGCCGGCCTTGCTACCGTCGACGCGATCCGACCAGTGCTCGACGAATGGCTCGGGAGGAAGCACGGCTCCCTGTCGTTTCGAGCGACGCAGGTGCTCTCGGGGCATGGCTGCTTCGGGAAGTACCTGTGTCGCATAAACAGGGAGCCGGACGCTCGGTGCCATCACTGCACCGACTGTCGGGAGGACACGGCGCAGCACACACTGGCAGAGTGTGCCGCATGGGAGGAGCAGCGCCGTGCCCTCGTATCCGAAGTGGGCCCCGACCTGTCGCTGCCGGCTGTCGCACGTTCGATGGTCGGGAGCGCCGAGTCGTGGGATGCGGTGATCTCCTTCTGTGAATTCGTAATTTCGCAGAAGGAGGCTGCGGAAAGGGAAAGGGAGGCCGTGGCCACTCTCCCGATCCGCAGCAGACGTACCGGGCGTCGGCGGAGGGCGGACAACGCCCTCTTCCAGCCCCCCTAAATAGGTCCAGAGGGCCGGCGGACTCGGGGTCGTCCGCCGCCCCCCATCCAGCAGGACCCGAGGCGGCGGCGCGTAGTGTTCCACGCGCGCCCCTATTAGACGTCGCGGGAAGAGGACACCTCACTCTCCCCGCGAGCCAGAGGTGGCCCGCATAGGCGGGCCGGCACTAGCCGGGGATCATGGAAGTCGTACTAGCTCTCACGATCCCCGGTCCAAGTGTGGGACGGAACACCGGGGTGGTTTTTAGTCAGTAAGAGTCTGACAGACCCCTTCGCCCGCCCCGGGCGAAGGACATCCATGAGGATTTTCCACCCCGGCAACAAAAAAAAAAAAAAAAAAAAAAAAAAAAAAAAAAAAAAAAAAAAAAAAAAAAAAAAAAAAGGTTAGGTTAGGTTAGGTTAGGTTCCCCCCGGATGTGTCCCCACGTTGTCGTCGTGGTGGGGCTTGCGTGTCTCAATGATCTTTGGGGCTCTGCCGGTAGAGTTACTCATGCCGGAAAGGTCCAAAGTGAGAGACCAGACTAAGAGGGACACCAGGAGGGGTCGCTCCTGATCGATCGATGGTTGTCGATTGACATGGATGCGACTATGTCGCAGCGGTGCAGGCGCACCAATGCGGCGGGCGTTTCTCTCCAATAGGGAAATCCCTCTAGGAGAGAACTTTCGACGGGTTCCCTGAGTCGGGTTAGCCGGACAGCGAACGGAGGCATGTCTAATGCCGCCGTCGAGGGCTTGGCTTAACCGCCTGGCCCAGAGGAAGGACACCTCTAAGATAAAAAACCACCCAATCCTAAGTTTCGAGGCGTGGCGAGGGGATGAATGGCTGGAGGGAGTCCAGTCGTTAGCGCCTCCCCTGTAGAGCACCTGCCGCACTCTACAGTATATAGGCTTACCCAGGTATAAAGGCTCTGCCTGGGTGGACTTTTATTTCCTATTATACTCGTGGGAACAAAAATGGAAATCAATAAAAACAAAAACTCAAAAACTGGACGTGATAAGGAGGTACCGCTTGCCAGCGACGGCAACAAGAGCCGAGGAGGCTCCCGATCCTCGATAGAGGATCCAACTATGTCCGACCAGGACTCGCGTGGTCGCTCCAAATTTTGGAGAAAGCGACCGCACGACGAAGTTTTTTCGGACCGAGTGGGGTCGGTAGGTCTCTCCTCAAGTGAGGAGAACCTGCCGGCTGCAAAAGTGGCGACGGCGAGGAGAGGCCGTGGTCGTGCGGTTGCGGGCGGAGTTTGTGCTCCTATGCCCAGTCGTGACGTTCGGGGTCGCTTTAAGCGGCCCGATACGCCGGAAATTGGCGGGGAGAGTGACCCCGGGGTCTCATCTGGGGTCTCAATTGGCGAGCCGGGAGGAGCCACCGTCTCTCTCGTGGGCACGAAGGCAGATGCTAACACCGCGAAGCGTGCCCAGAGCAGAGCGGTTGCGGCCGACGAAGTCGCTGAAATGGCCCGTCAGGCTCGAGAGCGGCGGGCTGCTCAGGCGGCTGCAGGCTCCAGTCTTACGGCAGAGGCCCTTAACCGCCAGGTGCTGGACGGCGTGGACGTGGTCCTGAAGGTTGCGACCAAGTCCGGCAACCTCAAGGGCTCGTTCACCCGTGCCCTTAAAGAGGCGGCAGATGGGATCAGGGAGGCTGTGCAGATCCTTCTTGATCGCACGACCTCGGAGGAGACGGCGAAGCTATGGGAGGAGAATAGCCGTCTCCGATCCGAACTGGAGGATCTCAAGCGGGAGTTTGCCGCTCAGAGGCAGCGGCAGGAAGCTCCCGCGACTACTGCCTCCCCCCCTCCTCCTGCTACGTCATCGTCGGGCCCTGAACCTGAGTCGCCACCTGCATCTGCACATGCGATGTCGGATCTCGACATCGAGAGGGTGGCCCGCATCTGCATGATGCAATGCGGTGGCATGGTGTCTGCCCGATTAGAGGCTCTGGAGTCAAGACTCCTCCCAGCCGAAACCCTCCGTCCACCGCTTGCGGCGGATAGGCGGAGGAAGGAGGAGTCCGCAAGGACGAAGTCCACGCAGGTGGGCAAAAAGCCTGCAGAAGGGGCCAAAAAGCCCACGGAGGGGCCCAAGAAGCTCACGACAGGTGCTCCCGCACCCTCTCCCCAACGAACCGCGCTCTTGGCGACCGCACCCCCGACCCAGGAGACCTGGACGACGGTGGTGAAAAGGAAGCGCAAAAAGAGGGCGGTGCGGCCAGCACATGTTAACGCGGTGGCACCTGCCGGCCCGTCACGGTCTGAAAAGAGATCAAGGCCACCCAAGGCGAGACCCCCACGCTCCGAGGCTGTTATAATTACCCTGCAGCCCGAAGCCTCTCAAAGGCGGGTGAGTTTTAAGTCGGTCCTGGCGGAGGTAAAAACGAAGCTGAACTTCAGCGACTTTGCCTCTCCGGCCGGCTTTGGTTTCAGAACGGCGGCCACGGGAGCCAAAATCTTTGAAGTGTCGGGTGCTTCAAGGCAGGAGAGGGCGGACATTCTGGCCACCAAACTAAGGGAGGTCCTCAAACCGGAGGATGTCCGGGTGTCCAGGCCCACAAAAACGGCTGAATTGCGCGTGAGTGGGCTGGACGACTCAGTGACCCCGGAGGAGGTAGTGGCGGCCATTGCCCGAAACGGCGGGTGTCCGCCCGAGAGCGTGAAGGCGGGCGAAATTAGCAGCGGCGCTGCCGGGCTAGGTACAGTTTGGGTGCGGTGCCCGGTGGCGGCTGCAAACAAGGTCGCGGATGGCAGAAGGTTGCTGGTAGGCTGGGTGTCAGCGAGTGTAAAGCTCCTGCCACCCAGAGAAATGCAGTGCTACCGCTGCCTGGGCAAAGGGCATGTCCGGGCACAATGCACTGCAGACACAGACCGCAGCGACCTCTGCTATCGCTGTAGTCAACCCGGCCACAAGTCGGCCCAGTGCTCTGCGGCACCTAACTGCAGCCTCTGTGCAGCTGCAGGGAAGCCTGCGGAGCACAGACTTGGGGGAAAAGCCTGCAAGGCCCCAAAAAGAGCAGGAAAACTAGGATTGTCGGAGGACCTGTGCCCCTCCCACAGCCTGGTGGCCAAGCAGCTGACTCCCGACCCAGGAATGGAGGAGATGATGGAGAAATGGAATGCCAGTGATGGCACAATTCCATTTCCTCCAGGCGAACATCAACCACTCTTCCAGAGCTCAGGACCTATTGCTCCAGAGCATGGCGGAGTGGTCGATCAACGTGGCTGTGGTCGCTGAGCCGTATTTTGTCCCTCCCCGCGATAACTGGGTGGGGGACCTGGACGGTTTGGTGGCCATCATTGGTGGGACTCTTGGCAGTCCCTCCCGAGGACGCGGCTGGGTGGCCGCTCTCGTGGGGGGAATCAACATCATTGGGGTGTATTTCTCGCCCAACAAGAGTCTCGCCGACTTCGAGAGGTTCCTTGTCGAGCTGGGTTCCGTCGTAGGCCAGTGCCACCCTCGCCCGGTGCTGTTGCTCGGGGATCTCAATGCCAAGTCTGCGGCGTGGGGATCCCCGGTCACCGATCTTAGGGGCGAGGTGTTAGAGGAGTGGGCGATTGCGACTGGCCTGACCGTCTTGAATCGGGGCTCGGAGTACACGTGCGTGCGGCAGCGGGGCGGGTCTGTAGTGGACGTCTCATTCGCTAGCTCTGCTGTTGCAGGCCGTGTCCACGACTGGCGAGTCGCCGTGGAGGTGGAGACGTTGTCAGATCATCGGTACATTCGTTTCAACGTCTCTACCCAGACCGCGGGCGGCGGCCGTCCATCGGCCCCGCAAACGGACGGTCCTCGCTGGTCCATTCAACAGATCGACAGGGAACTTCTCGAGGAAGCCGCAATCATCCAGGCCTGGGTCCGGGAGTCAATGACGAACGAACCCGTCGACGTCGAAGAGGAGGCGCAGTGGTTCCGCGGGTCGATGACGCAAATTTGCGACGCGTCCATGCCCCGCGTCCGCACTCAACCCACAAGGCGCCGGTTGTACTGGTGGACGGCCGAAATCGCGCAGATGCGCAGGACCTGCGTTGAGGTCAGGCGCCAGTACACCCGATACCGGAGGAGACGTCGTCGGGTTCCGGAAGAAGAAGCCGCGCGGTATGAGGTGTACCGTGCGGCGAAGAAGGCTCTGTGGCTGGCCATTGGCGAGTCGAAGACTCGATTCAGGGAAGAGATGTTGGCGACCCTAGATGCAAATCCGTGGGGGCGCCCTTATCGTACAGTCCGAGGGAAACTTCGTGCCTGGGCGCCTCCACTCACTGAGAGCCTCGAGCCTCAGTTGTTGGAGGTAGTGGTCGCATCCCTCTTCCCTGATAGAGAAGAGCACACACCGCCGCCGATGGCTTTGCCCACAGCCACAGAGTCGGAAGATGAGGAGGCCCCCGAGGTGACACAACCAGAGTTGAGGACGGCCGTGATGCGACTCCGGGCCAAAACAGTTGCCCCGGGACCGGATGGAGTTCCCGGCCGCGCGCTAGTCCTCGCTCTGAAGGAGCTAGAGCCCCAACTGAGAGGACTCTACTCAGCTTGCCTTGAGCAGGGCTGTTTCCCCGCTCAGTGGAAGACAGGTCGTCTGGTCCTGCTCAAGAAGGCGGGGCGCCCAGCAGACTCACCGTCCGCATACCGGCCCATAGTGCTGCTAGACGAGGTGGGTAAGCTTTTTGAGCGGATAATTGCTACCCGCCTCGTCAGCCACTTGTACAGAGAGGGGCCGGATCTGGACGACAGTCAGTTTGGTTTTCGGCATGGGCGCTCCACTATCGACGCCATAATGCGGGTTAGAGTCCTGGCGGAGGAAGCGGTGTCCCGGGGCGGGGTGATGCTGGCGGTGTCCTTGGACATCTCCAACGCATTCAACACCCTGCCCTGGAGTTGTATTCGGGAGGCACTGAGGTACCATAGGGTGCCCCGCTACCTCCGCCGCATCGTTGGGGCTTATTTGGCGGAAAGATGTGTCACCTACAGGGGACGCGACGGTGAGGGCCGTCGCGATATGTCGTGCGGTGTTCCGCAGGGTTCGGTCTTAGGCCCACCCCTGTGGAACATCGGTTACGACTGGGTGCTGAGGGGCGAGCTCCCACTGGGAGTGGACCTGACGTGTTATGCGGACGACACACTGGTCACGGCCCGGGGGAGCTCGTACAGGGAGGCAGCGTTGCTGGCGACGGCTGCGGTCTCAAATGTGGTGGGTCGCATACGACGCCTGGGGCTGGAGGTGGCCCTCAATAAGTCGGAGGCCATGGTTTTTCACGGCCCCCGACGGGCGCCGCCGCCGGGGTCACACATCGTGGTCGGGGGAGTCCAAATCGCTGTCGAGTCCACCATGAAGTACCTAGGATTGGTGCTCGACAGCCGGTGGGATTTTGGCCCCCACTTTCGACGGCTGACGCCCAGGTTGATGGGCGCCGCGGGTGCGCTAGCAACGCTGCTTCCTAATTTGGGGGGCCCGAGCACCGCCTGTAGGCGGTTGTACTTGGGGATCGTGCGATCCATGGCCCTGTACGGAGCCCCGGTGTGGGCTTCTGACCTGACGGCCGGCAGCATCGCGATACTGCGAAGACCGCAGAGGGCGATGGCCGTCAGGGCTATTAGGGGATATCGCACGATCTCCTACGAGGCGGGTTGTGCACTGGCCGGATCTCCGCCCTGGGACTTGGAGGCGAGAGTCCTCGCCTCGCTGTACCAGTGGCGCGAGGAGGTGCGGACGCGGGGCGGTGAACCGATGCAGCGCGAGATCGAGTTGCGTCGGTCACAGCTCCGCGAGGTCATGGTGGCGGAATGGCGGGATAGGCTTTTGCGCCCTACCCTTGCGCCTTGCTACCGTCGACGCGATCCGACCAGTGCTCGACGAATGGCTCGGGAGGAAGCACGGCTCCCTGTCGTTTCGGGCGACGCAGGTGCTCTCGGGGCATGGCTGCTTCGGGAAGTACCTGTGTCGCATAAACAGGGAGCCGGACGCTCGGTGCCATCACTGCACCGACTGTCGGGAGGACACGGCGCAGCACACACTGGCAGAGTGTGCCTCATGGGAGGAGCAGCGCCGTGCCCTCGTATCCGAAGTGGGCCCCGACCTGTCGCTGCCGGCTGTCGCACGTTCGATGGTCGGGAGCGCCGAGTCGTGGGATGCGGTGATCTCCTTCTGTGAAGCCGTAATTTCGCAGAAGGAGGCTGCGGAAAGGGAAAGGGAGGCCGTGGCCACTCTCCCGATCCGCAGCAGACGTACCGGGCGTCGGCGGAGGGCGGACAACGCCCTCTTCCAGCCCCCCTAAATAGGTCCAGAGGGCCGGCGGACTCGGGGTCGTCCGCCGCCCCCCATCCAGCAGGACCCGAGGCGGCGGCGCGTAGTGTTCCACGCGCGCCCCTATTAGACGTCGCGGGGAGAGGACACCTCACTCTCCCCGCGAGCCAGAGGTGGCCCACATAGGCGGGCCGGCACTAGCCGGGGATCATGGAAGTCGTACTAGCTCTCACGATCCCCGGTCCAAGTGTGGGACGGAACACCGGGGTGGTTTTTAGTCAGTAAGAGTCTGACAGACCCCTTCGCCCGCCTCGGGCGAAGGACATCCATGAGGTTTTTCCACCCCGGCAACAAAAAAAAAAAAAAAAAAAAGGTTAGGTTAGGTTAGGTTAGGTTTTTTTTTTTTTTTTTTTATACTGCACTACCTCCAACGTCGTTGGAGCCTATAATTACACTTATTATTTCTACTCATTCATTCCAGTTCTCGCTTTTATGCCTCTCGTACTTGTATGCTCTGTTTCTTTCTTTCATTCATCATCTTTCGCACTTGAGGTCGGGGACTGACCATCTATCTTTTCTATTCCTATTTAATTGTTGTCTATGTATCTATCTAGTCTACTTCTTTCTTTATTACTAATTTGCATACTGCTTAACCAGGGAGGGTGGGTTTGGGATATTTTCTTTTATTTTATTTGCACATTTTATTCTATTAGTAATCTAATTTTTAACAATCTTATTTATAAACATTTTTCTTTACTTATATTATTCTTAACTATTTTAACATAAATTCTTTCTTTTTCCAATTGCTTGCTAACTTCTTAACTAAGGAGAACGGGTATGGGATTTCTTCTTTTTTTATTTTTTTTTTACATCACTTCTTACTTTGTTTCCACATTTTATTTTTCTAATCATCTTATTTTATACTTCTTATTTCTAAACATTTTTCTTTTATTATTCTTAACTATCTTTACTTACCCCTTTATAGTTTTTCACTCTACCTTCTTTTCCTACATAAGGTTCTTGCATCAGCACTATTGATGCTTTTCGTTTTTGGGCTTCCAAGAGCACCTCATTGGTGGCCAGCTGGCTTCTCCGAAGATTTGCTTGGATGACTTTATACGTTTGAATGCTCCCCGGGACAACCTCAGCAGTATGCTATGGACGCTCTAGCTATTGCATCCCATTTTCTCCTCACTTGGCATCCCGGACTGAAAACATTATGTTTCCGGTCTTCCACGTTGGCTTTTTTACAGTTTACACATTCTGGTGCCTCTCCGACTACTTTGTCTGGGCATTCTGTGTGGAAGTGCGGTCCACCACAGTAGCTACAGAGGTCCTGCGTCTCCTTGCAGAACCTTCGCCCATGTCCATATCCCAAGCATCTGGAACATTGTACCAGAGGGGACTGGTCCTGGACTCGGGCATATCGGAGGTCTATTTACAATCTGCCATTTTCAATCGCTCTTCTCCATATAGCAGGGGGCACAGTCACTACAATGTGGCCGGTGTGTGGATTTCTGGCTTTCTTCCTGTATTTTATCTTTACAGTGTCCAACTCGTTGTCGAGGTCCTGGAAAACATTCCGGTTCTGATTCTTAAGGGCTTTCAACACTTCTTCATCCGTATGTACTAGCAGTACGTCCTTAAGAATCAGGAGCGGGTTTTTGTTCTTCATTTCCTCCACAACGAGGTGGTCTCCTGCTGCTTCTAGTCTTTCTTTTACCTTCCTCCTGTCTTCTTGGGTTTTACATCCCATGATGACCTTTCCATCTTTTGCCTTTCTGACCTTTTCCACTTCTATCCACCCTTCCTTTGCGTCCACTGCTTTTCTTATCTTCTCTAGCACTTCCTCCCCTGTATCATCACCATTCTTGGATGTTACAACTACGGAGTGCAGTGCTGTTCTTTCTGGCACTGATCTGGCCTTTAGTCCTTCTGCCGCTACTCTCGCGTAAGTTGTCTTCTCTATAATATCCTTTTGCCCTTCTATCATCATCTTTAGTTTTTCCATTTTTCTTCCATTTTCAGCTATCAGTCTATTGTTTTCTTCAATTTTCTTTATTATTTGGTCATCGTCCCCTTTCCTTTCCCTATCTTTTGTTCCTTGCTCCTTTGTGTCTTTTTCCATGTCTGTTTGCGTTGGGTTTGTCGCTGTTGTTCCGTTTGTTTTTTCCCTCTCGAAATTTTCGTCTAATCTTCTTGCGGCAGGGACCATTTTGGTCAACTCATACAACCTGTCTAAAGCTTTCTTTACTTCCAGCTTGACGTCTCTTCTCAAGTTCTGGAATCGGTTGAGATTTTCCATGCCTTTTTTATGTATTGCAGTAGCTTCTGCCAATCTGTTTGAGTAAATTGTTTTTGTTGCGCTACTAGTTTTTATTGGGCTTGGCGTAGGCAGAGGTTGAGTCTTCTTTTTTATTACTGTGGCTGTATTTAGGGCCTGCTGTGTTGTGTTAGTTGGTGTTTTTTGTGGGGAATGTTTTGTTCCCGAGGGAATACTGCTTTCGGGTTGAGCAGGCTGCATCGTCTGATTTATCATCGGTTTTTCGCCCATCAGGGCCGTCTTTGTTGTTTTTGGAGCCTTTGGCCCCTGTCTTGCAGCTGCTGACCCTTGTTCTATTATTTCAATAGACTTTCGGACATTTCGAGGCTTCGATTTTTCTGGTCCAGCCATCGTCGTCTCCTCCACTTTCGAGGCCTGTGCGTCTATGATTTGCGAGCTGTCCTTTTGCAGTTCTTGTTTTTGTGGTGAGCGGATCATGGTGTGCAGTTAGTGAGTCCGTAAATTTTTCTTGTCAATTTGGCAAATGTTAAAAAGTACTAATATAAAAGTCAATAGATGTAAAGAAGAGAGATAGAGAAACCTTAAAACTATTCTTAAATTAAGCTATATAGTGTCTCTGCCCAGAGAGACCGTCCTTTGTCGACACGTAAGAGAAAAATTTCAAAAACAAAATTTTTGCTCTATGTAGAGTCTCTAGACTCTATCTAAAACTTCTCCAGGCCGAACCCTATCTTGTACAGAAAACCGCGAAGCTCTAGCTCTCTCCGTTCGCGAGATATAATAATGTTTAATTTAGGGGTTGCAACCCCTAATTTTGAACCTATTCCAAGGTTCCTTTGGAGTCAAGATACAGATCTTTTCCTCCTGATTTCAAAGACCCCAAACTCAGTTGGTTTACGACCTCTGGTTCCAAAGTTATTGCCCGGGGGGAGAGATAACCCGAAAGGGGCGATAAAAGGGGGGGGGGGGGGTCGCGGGGGTCACGGAATTTAAAAAGGGGTCGGTGAGGTATTTAATTATATGGGGGAGATGTATACAGTACTGCTACTTAGTATTGGGGCCAAAAAGGGGAGGGGGTCAAAAAGGGGGTCTAAGGAGCTTATCTGAATATGTGTTCCAGCCGGGGGTGGGGTAATAGGGGGGGTGAAAATTAGCTCAGATTTTAGAAATTCCCAGCCGTATACGAGATAAATTGGGTTTAAAGATAGAAAGTGAACCCGCTAATCAGTGTTTAAACTAATCACGTGGTTAACTTTTTTTTTTTTTTTTTTTTTAAAAAGGGTTAAGTTTGTTGGTTATAAAATTCTAACTCATCTATTGACAAAAATGTAATGGTCTTCAACAGATGATTATGGAGGGGGGGAGAGGGGGGTATCAATTTAATAAGTACTTATTAATAAAAGGGGGGGGGGGGTTTCAGTAGAGGGTGGTCTGGGGAGTGTCTCAGCATATACTATACGTAGTATAGGATATGCAGTCCAGTGTCAAAAATGGGCTATCTCGCTCCGTTCCCGAGTTATGGGGTTTTTTTGGGATTTTTGATTCCCTTTAACCGAGTGCCCCAGAAGGGAGGTAATGGTTTATTTGCTACGTTAACCTTGCACTTCTCGCCAAATAAATCTCCTCCTCCCAGGGGTATAGCACGACTCCTAGTTATGGCGCGCGGGGTTTGGTGGCGTCAGCTGAATGAGGAAGAGTTGTCCTCTCCTTGCACTTGCCTTTCAGACCTTTCGGATTAGGGGTTTGCGTGTGGGGTAGCCGCAAAGATGAGGGTTGCGGTTTCACAGCCGCAAAATGAGTGGTATTTATTGTTCTCCTGCCCCAAAAAATCTGAAAATTCACTCTGGTGTAGGTGTGGTAGGTCAAGATGTACCCTTAAAAGTTTTTCAGGTGTAATCCTACCCCTTCATCCCCCAACCGCGCCAAAAGTCCTAGAGAGAAGTTTCTTCTAGCAAAATTTTACATCCTATACTATAAATATGTACTCTAAGATTTATTTGTGTATTTAAATTATAAAACCACAACCCACTTCAATATAATATGATTTTTAATCCGATTTTAATTATTTATTTTATCCCTGGGGGAGGTTTATAGGTAATCAGTCTCAGTATTTTATCTTTGTTTACCTTATGTCTATGTAAATAACTACGTTAATATTTATTTTAGGTGAATTTAATATATTTCGTTGGATAGAGGACAATTTTCCCTATCCTATAATACTATATATAGATTTTAATGTTACCCTGAGGGGGTGTATTTTAATTTTTTAAAAGGTGTATGTCAAAATAATGTTTTTCAAGGACAAATTTTCGGTATTAAGAAGAGTGTAAAACTAATCTGACCATACAATTACTAAAATAAGGCACTGAGTACATACATCAATAAATATTTTGTTATTTTTGGGGTTGAAATAACCAGCCCCCAAATTTTTTAAAACTTTAAAATTAAATAACATAAAAACTGTACACTAAATTTGACCCAAAATTTAATTATAGTCAGAGATGTTTATGGTTGATTTTTTGAGTCAATAAAAAATGTATGTCATCGATCTGGTTTCCCTAATAATTAATTTCGAAATTTACCAAAAATTTGACCCTGATTTTTCAGGTGTTCTATGAAGAATTTCTTCAATGTCAAGTAGTCTCCCGGCTCCTCGTCTGTGTCGTCTTCAGAAAATTCTTGCGAATCCAGTCACAACCCTCGGGATCTCTTCCCACGTTCCACGTGGCGTTTGGTTTTTCTTTGATATCTCCGCAACCCCAACTCAGAAAATTCCAAATTTGGTGTCCAGAGGTAGGTCTTCACAAGCTACACCTGGCTGCATTTGCCGATTCACTTGTCACCACTCAAAATCGAGCGGCGTGGCGCTCCAAAGCTACTGAAATCTGGTTTTTCACCGATAACTTTCACAATTTTTCACTTTTCACTTTAAAATTTTCACTATTGTGTGCGTCTCATCAGCGCGCTTCTATTGGTGTATCACACTTGTTATTTTTCACGAAAAAACCCAATTTTCGGAATTTTTTAGCGCGGAGCGACTTAAAAGTGATCTGCTCGCGGCGAGGGGCGCGGTGGGACTGGTTAGGTTTTTTTTTTTTTTTTTTTTTTTTTTTTTTTTTTTTTTTCTGGACTAGTTCCTCCAACTGAATTGGCGCCTATTTAACGCTTATCCTCATCCATACAAGTTCTCGCAATACATTCCTCTCGTACTTTC
Organism: Polia nebulosa; assembly: GCA_951329385.1. Lineage (NCBI taxonomy): Eukaryota > Metazoa > Arthropoda > Insecta > Lepidoptera > Noctuidae > Polia > Polia nebulosa. The sequence continues at coordinate 124,241 of OX589595.1, read as the reverse complement.
ATGCTACATACTATTTCTTTCTTGTATCCATCGCCTTTTATCCTTTCTGCGGGTGGGATTTCCACATTTACTACTTCCTATACTTCCTATGCTTTTTTCTTATGTATACTTTCTTAGGGAAAATAATTTAACACAATTCGGTTTTTATTCACACTAGGGAAATAATTTTAAACACTTTGTTTTATTTACATCACTATCTTAACTTACACATACATCTATCTTAAGTTCTACTTACTACATTTTCCAATTTAGCTTACAATTATTCTTACATTATACGCTTATCCTTAACAACTAGACACATGTTTTGTTCACTTAACTTACTGCTTATACTAATTACAAGTTTGTGCGCTTATACTCTATGTTTACATGAACTATATAATATGCAATATAATATGAAACATAGTTTTATAACCTAATTTTTATTTTTACTTATCACTCTTTTAGCTATACTCTCGCAGTAGGCTATAAATGTGTTCCGGTTTTTACTACACATTATCTCTGCCACATTCCCTCTATGCAGTTCCAGACCCAGATCCTGTTCCAGATTGTAACGATCTTTCGCATAAATTGGACACTCTAGTATAATATGCGGGACAGATTCCGCAATATCTGGGTCGCAGGTGCACGATGGGCTCTCCTTACACCTGAAGCGATTCAAGTATTCTGAGAACCCACCGTGCCCCGTTAGAACCTGCGTGAGTACGCCTGTCGGCCTCACCCGTTGTACAATACGATAAGCCGCTTTGGCGTCCGGAAGGAACATCTTCGTCACCGAGGCCGTCTCGCCCGACACATATCTCCGGTTCCATTCATCAAGCGAATCCAAACGGATTTGTCGCTTGATGAATGAAACCGGACACGGGTCATAGTCCGGCTTCCTCCGTGACGACAACGCCGCCTCCTTAGCCAGCTCGTCCGCACGCTCATTCCCCGGCAAGCCCGCGTGGGCTTTGACCCAGAAGAAAGCGACAACTTTATTCTGGTCCAACGCTTGAGCCAAATTCGCTCTTGCGCGGACCGCCAGAGGGTGGAGAGAGCCATGGCTTGCCAACGTCTGCAATGCTGCCATTGAGTCGCTGTACAAGCCATAGCTCGTCTCTTTGCGTTTGAGGATCACGTCCGTTGCTTTACAAATGGCCAGTAGTTCCGCCTGGTAGACAGTGCAGTACGCGGCAAGGCTAAGTTTGAGGTTCTGGATTTCACCCTCATTATCCCACAGGGATAATGCCGCTCCGACCTTCCCCTCAATCTTGCTGCCGTCAGTGAATATTCGCACTGCCTGCACATTCTGACTGTCCACAAGTTGTTGGTCTGCCAGGCACACGAACTCCAGAGCCATTTGCTTGGCAGGGTGAGACGTCTCTGCAAATCTTACCATACTCTCAATCTCCCGATCTCCTGGCACAAACCGGGATGACCCTCTCCTTGCCTCATACAGGGCGGCTGCCTCTTGTATGCGAAGGTCCAGAGGCAGTATCCCGGCCAGCACCAGCGCCGAGTTCAGCGAGACTGTACGGTAAGACTTGCAGAGCTTCTGGACGAATCCTCGTTGGACAGAGCCTAGCTTCCCTCGTATGCCCAGCTTCTTCGTAGCGGGAGCCCAGGCTCCAGCCGCGTACGTAATGATTGGTTCGATAGTGGCAGTGTATATTATGCGTATAATTTCCCTATTTAGCCCCCAACTATCCTTTGCTGCACGTGCAAGCTGCTTGTAAACTTCTGCCGCCTTCTTGCAGACGTTGATAGTGTGCTCATTAAATGTTAGGTTGTCGTCGATGGTCAGACCCAGCAGCTTCATACTCCTCACCATACCGATGTCGACCCCGGCCATGCTCAGAATTGGAGTGTCGTACTTAAGCTTGTTGGTTATGAGCATCGCACAGGTTTTGTGCGGTGCAAACCTCAACTTATTTCGGACGCCCCAACTCTGAACATGGGCGAGGGCTGCATTGGTGGTTCTGGAGACTTCAGCTGCTGTGTCCCCATCAACGACCAAAACAATGTCGTCCGCAGAAGCCTGCACGTACAATCCCATCCCCTCCAAATCCTTCAATAGTGGGTCCAGCAGAAGGTTCCAAAGGATGGGACCACCGATTGACCCTTGAACACAGCCTTTGTTTGTTTCTCTCGTGCATTCCTCCCCAGCATACCTTACCCTTACCTTTCTGCTGTCGAGGTAGCTATCTAGCAGCCTCCTGATGTTTACCGGGCACTTTTCCTCTGCCAGCCTGACTTTGATAGCCGGCCACCAGGCGCTATCGAAGGCACCCTCTATATCCAATGACACCAGGACAATTAGCTTCTTCAGCCTCAACTTGTCCTGTACGTGATTTATTAGAGTATAGAGGGCGTCCTCGGTGCTCTTCTGGGGCATAAAGCCAAACTGACGAGTACTAAGCCGCGGCACGAGCTGCCATTTAATCCTTGCTACTACCATCCTCTCCAGGACCTTCCCCAAGACCGGCAGGAGACCTATCGGTCTGTATGACTTGGGGTTCGTGTAATTATCCTTGCCCGGTTTTCTGAGGACCACCACCGCTGCCTCTTTCCAGATGTCCGGGAAATGTGCCAATTCTAGGCATTTGTTGTACAGGGCAAGGAACGCGTCCAGGTCCTGGTAGATCGCTCGACTGCAGATGTCCGACGTGAAACCATCCACTCCGGGGGCTTTTTTGGGGTTGAAGCGCTCCACGGCTGTCTTCAGCTCCAGCGGTGTAAATGGTGGGTCAAGATATTCATCTTGACGCCATTCATTTACCCGACTGGCTGCTTCCCTGGTAAGCCTGTGGTCATTGTTATCTTCTTCCGCTGTGTCCTTCGGGTAAAATGTGTCGGCGAGTAAGGCTGCCGATTCTTTCGGGTTTAGGAATGCACCATCGCTAGTTAGGGTCATTTCCTCTTGTCTCCTGGTGGTCCCTCTGACGACTCTATAAATCCCCTCCCATATGGTTTCTCCATCTTGTTTTTCGCAAAATCCTTTCCAGCTGGCTATTTGGGCTTTCTTGGCTTGGCACTCATATTCCTCTTTAGCTTTCAGGTACTCGTCTACGACCATCGCTCGGCGGACCGGTGCGGCGTTGCGGACACGGTTTTTCTTCGTACGAACCTCCTTCTTTTTCGCTGCGAGTTCCTCGGACCACCACGGAATAGTAATTCTTGTTTTACTACTTATTTTCGGAATCGCCTCTTCACAGGCGTTCTCAATGTTGTTTTTGTACCTTATAACTAATTTTTCAAGATCCTGTTTGTTGTCTATTTGTTTTATAAAGTCTAGCGTTATATTATTTTCAATTTTGTTTTCCCCCAATTTCCTATTAAATGTTTCCCAATTTGCCTTTCTAGTGTTGTATTTCCGTGTCGTTCTGATAATATGAATTCCTTTATCCCTTTTTAATTTTAAATCAAATAATATTGTATTGTGGTCCGAGCTCGTCGCCCCTGTGTCAAGCCGCCAGCCGTCTACCATGTCAAGAAGCTCGAGCGAACACGCCGTGACGTCCACATGGCTTTTGTAAACAACGCCGCCTCTCACTACGTAAAAGGTCGGCGTGTTGCCAGTATTCAGTACCTGAAGCTCCAACTCTTCAAGGGTCCCGGACATCTCTTCTCCCCTGGGGTCTTCTATGGTGCTTCCCCACCAGGTACTCTTCGCGTTTGCGTCTCCGCCTATTAACAGTAGTCCGGTGCCCAACTCCAACTTAATATTAGTCAGCTGATCCAGGTAAGGCCCTATGGGTTGGCTCGGCCCGAAGTAATAGGAGACTACTGCGATTTCCCAGGCTTTGGTCCGGATCCCCACCACAACGATGTCGTTAGTGGTGAGTTTCGGGTACGGGATGACATCCAAGTCATCATCAAAGACGGCTATTGCCGCCCTTACCGTCCCACTTCCTTCAACCTCGCACTGGTAGATTCTCGCACCCCGGTAGCTCCTCATACTCCTAGCCCCCCCCACATAAGGTTCCTGAATCAGTGCCCATGCGAGTTTACGCTCACTGGCCTCTAAAAAGAGTTCGGTGGTCGCCAGTTCCTTCCTTTGTAAGTTGGCTTGGGCTACTGTATATCTTCCGGTTGGGGTGCCTGCCCTTTCGCCAGTATCCACCTTAGCAGTACGCAACCCTGGCTCTAGCCAGTACCTCACATCTCTTCCTCACTGTGCACTCATCACTGAAGGCATTATGCTCCGTGTTCTCGAGCCTTGCTCGTGCACAGTTACAGCAAGACGGAGGCACCCCGGCCAGCCAGTCCGCGCACTGCGTCCTCATATGAGGGCCCCCACAGTGGCTGCATTTCTCCACTTTCTCCTTGCAGAGCCGTCTTCCATGTCCAAAGCCGAGGCATAAGGAGCACTGGACCAGTGGAGTTTGATCTGCCACCCTGATTTTCTGCAGGTCTATATGGACGGCCTGTCTTTCCAGCAGCCTGTTATACAGCTTCGGGGAGACCCTGAGGACTACATGGTGAGTGTGGGGGTTCCTTGTTTTCTTTTTGAAAAGCACTTCCACACGGTCATCCTCTTTCCTTATCCCTTCGAACACATCCCCATTTTGATTGCGAAGAGCCTTTATGACATCTTCGTCCGTGTTGTAGGCAAGGACATCTCTCAGGATAACAAGGGGATCCTTGTTCTTGATGTCCTCCACCTTCAACACCTCCCCCACACTTGCTAATCTTTTCTTTATCTTGTCCCTTTCCTCTTCTGTTTTGCAACTCACGACCACTTTCCTATCTTTTGCCTTCCTTATTCTGTCCACCGTCACCCATCCTTCCTTCGCATTTATCACCTTTCTAAGGTGGTCGATGATCTGGTCTCCCGTCTCGGTTTCCTTTGTGGAGGTAACCACAACGGAGTGGAGTGCCGTTTGCTTCGGTGGTTGCTCGATAGGCCGACTTGCCGCTATCCTAGCGTAGGAGAGCTTCTCCATATGCGCTTCGCTAGTCTCTAGTGCCTCTTTCAGCCTATCGAGCTTCTCACTGTTCTCCAGGATAATACGGCTGTGGTCCTCCAAAGCCGATTTCAGAGACTCCATCTCTGTCTTGGCATTAGCTACCCCATTATCCCCTTCCTCTTCTCGCGCTTGTGTCCCTTTGGACTCTGTCGCGACTGTTCGAGGTGAGGGTCGACCTTTTTCCTGCTCGGACTCCTTCACGAGCATGTAAAGTCGGTCAGCTTGGGCCTTGACCTCATCCTTTATCTCCCTCTTCAGGTTTTTTGAGTTGGTCAGGTGGGTCTTTATTTTAAGTAGGCACGTCCTGGCTTCCGCAACTCTGGTTTTCACCACTGGTGGACTGAGGCTAATTATTTCGGCGGATCCCCGTCGTAGCGTCTCAGGTGTCCGCTTTAACGGTAAATCCCCTGTCGCTCTTTTCTCAAATGTCAAATTCATCGACGGATTCGGTTTATTTGCCAGCTGCCCAGCTTCCCACTCACCCACACTTCGCCGGACGCTTTGCGTTGAGGGTCCAGCCTCTGCTGTTGTATTCGGTGGGCTCTTATTTTGTCGGTTTTCCGGCTTTTTGACCGGTGTACGTATTCCTAAATTCATTTTGTATGTAGGATTCGGATTGAATTAGCCCAACGTCGGTAGGGTATTGTAAAACGTACCCCAGTAGTGTAAATAAATAAATAGATATAATAAATGTGTATAAAATGCCTGTATATAGGGCAGTCAATAATTATATATACTAAAATTATGAGATAAATCTCCCCAACTATACGTACGCAGCCGGGAGGTCAACAAACGCACCCCACTGTTCCACTAAAATAAAGATAGTGGGTCAAAGAAAGTAACTTAAGTGGGGCAGTCAATTTTTGCCTAAATACAGCCTCTGCGAGAGTACAGTGCTAGTCCGAGTATAAATAGAGCCTTGCTCTGTCGACTTCTTAACAACTATTTTAGGCTGGAACAATGTCCCAGTGTCCCAAGGCCCTCAAGACCGTATTTATTAAAAATCCTATAGAGACTGTCAACAAAAAATTTCTTGACTCTACCTAGAGCCGGTCTCTACTGTCCAGGGGACAGGCCCCCCCGAGCCCTCCCAAACGAACCCAAACTCGACCACTCTAGCCCAAAGGGTTCCCGAGATACAGCGGCTCAAAGTTCAGGCCGAAAATACAAAATGGCGACCAGAATCCGGTCTCCTGCTGTTATCTCTGGAACCGTTCATTCAAACACAGTCGTGCTTGGGTTCCCGTGAACGAGCACGAAGCGATCCACCCCCCGGAACAATTTTCAGGCTGAAAAACCTGCCGTCCTGAAAAACGCCTGAAATGGCCTCCGTCGGCCAGAGAACGGCAAGCTAAAGCCCCCAAAGAAAACCCGAAAGTTATACGACCACTGGTTCGGGAGTTAGCGAGGTCCGAAAAATCGTTTGACAGCTCGAGAACTGTCAAAGTCAGTCTCAAACCCGGTCTATCTCCCCACCCAATGATCGCAGAACGTCCGTGTTTGGGCTTCCCAGACTGGGCGCAACGCGACCTATCCCCCGGAACAGCCTTCAGGCCGAAAAATTTTCAGGCCCTGAAAACCCCTGAAAAGGTGCAGGCCCGATAGGGGAGGGCAAGCCAACGCCCGAATCGAAAACCCGAACGCTCTACGACCTACGGTTCGGGAGTTACTCGGGTTTGAAAAAGTGTTTGACAGTTCGTGAACTGTCAAAGTCAATCTCAAACCCGGGCTATCTTCCCTTCCAACAGCCGCAGAACGTCCGTGTTTGGACTTTTCTGGCTTGGCCTCACCCGCTCTAGCGCACAGGGTGGTTTTCAGGATCCTGAAAACGGACTGGTTAGGTTAGGTTAGGTTAGGTTAGGTTAGGTTAGGTTTTTTTTTTTTTTTTTTTTTTTGGCAGGAGTGGGAACAGTGTCAGACTCTTACTGACTAAAACCACACTCCTGCCGCGCTACTTGTCCCCTGACGTCGTCAGAGACCTTGTCTATCAATTTTGTGAAAGAACCTGTACGAATGAATAAAACTGGATTTTAACCTGAAATTAACTTTAGTTTTTAATTTTTGAAAAATGTTGTAATTATTGCTATATCTATTTTGATTAATCTAGTTAAATGCGTGTGTAAATCTGTGCTTAGCATTTCTTGTAAGCCTACATGTAATGAAAGCACAGTTTTTTAAATTTTCCTATTTCGGTTTATGACTCTAGTTGCTACTCTAATACAGTATTCCAAAACCATCTTTCTTGATTTTGCTGTCTTAATCAGCTCACTAATTGTATTTAGGTTTAGTTCGGTCTCAAGTTCCTGCTCTAGTTCACACCTTTCCCTTGCAAATACTGTACATTGGAAAATAATGTGCGGGACCGACTCTACCGCACTCGGCTCACAGATACACGATGGGTTCTCCTTACACTTGAAGCGATGCAAGTATTCGGAGAACCCACCGTGTCCTGTCATAATCTGGGTGACTACCCCTGTTGGTCTGATCTTCTTCACAGTTGTATAGGCGTCAACTGCGTCCGGGAGGAAGATTTTGGTTACCGACGCCGTTTTTCCAGTTTTGTACCTACGGTTCCATTCGTCAAGCGACTCCAAACGGATAAGCCGCTTGACGAATGAAACCGGGCAGCGGTCGTAGTCCGGTTTCTTTTTTAAAAGTAATGCAGCTTCCTTCGCCAGATGGTCGGCGCGCTCGTTGCCTTCCAGTCCAGCATGTGCCTTTATCCAGAACAAAGAGACATCTTTGCTCTGGGATAAAGCCACATTGAGATTCGCCCTCGCCTCCACTGCCAGCGCGTGGAGGGAACCCTGGTTTGTGACCGTCTCCAGTGCGGCCTTCGAGTCACTGTAAATACCAAAGGTTCCCTCCCCGCGACGCAGTATCTGGCGTGTAGCTACGCATATGGCCAGGAGTTCCGCCTGGTAGACAGTACAGCACGTTGGCAAGCTAAGCTTGACGGACCTAATCTCGGCATACCTGTCCCAAAGGGACAGTGCTGCTCCGACTTTGCCCGCAATCTTGCTGCCATCGGTGAAAAACCTCACCTCTTGGCTGTTGTGGGACTCCACATGTGACTGATCTACCAAGCTCACGAACCCCATGGCCATATGTTTCGCCGGGTGCGGAGTTTCTGCAAATGCCACCACACGCTCCACCTCCCGTCCCGCAAGCGCTGGCTGGGGTACTCCCCTCTTTGCCTCATACAGTGCGGCTGCTTCCTGTATTCGGAGGTCGAGTGGGAGTATCCCCGCCAGCACGAGTGCGGAGTTTAGCGAAACGGTGCGGTAGGATTTGCAGAGCTTCTGAGCGAATCCCCGCTGGACTGAATACAAGAGTTTTTGCACTCCGATCTTTTTAGCTGCTGGCGCCCATGCACTAGCTGCATACAAAACCACCGGCTCGACCGCCGCGGTATAAATCGAGCGTATCACCTCCGGGTGCAGACCCCAGCTCACCTTGGCTGCTCTGGAAAGCTGTTTGTAAAAAGCAATGGCCTTTGCACAAACGTTAGCAGCATGTGAGTTGAAGGTGAGCTGGTGATCCACAGTGAGCCCCAGTATCTTTATTTCCTCAGACATGCCAATGTCGACCCCGCCCATGTTCAAGAGCGGGACATCGTACTTTAACTTCCTTGTCACAACCATAGCACATGTTTTGTGTGGCGCGAACTTCAGTTTGTTTCTGATGCCCCACTCTCGAACATACTCAAGGGCGGCATTGGCCTGTCTTTGGACCTCCAGTGCTGTATCCCCGTCGAAGATGAGCACCACGTCGTCGGCAAAAGCCTGGCCGTGGTAACCCCGCTCTTCGAGCCCCTTCAACAGAGGATCCAGCACCAGATTCCAGAGGATCGGACCGCCAATCGACCCCTGCACACACCCCTTCGTCGTCCTTCTCTGGTACTCGGCCCCTGCATACCTGACCCGGACACTTCTGTCGTCCAGGTAGCTGTCCAGCAGCCGTCTGACGTTCACCGGGCACTTTTCCTCAGCCAGTCTGGTTCTAATGGCCGGCCACCATGCGCTATCGAAGGCTCCCTCTATGTCAAGTGAGACAACAGTGATCAGCTTCTTTTGATCTAGCTTTGCCTTGATATGTTGTATCATTGTATAGAGGGAGTCTTCGGTGCTCTTCTGGGGCATAAAACCAAACTGACGAGTACTCAACCGCGGGATCAGATGCCACTTAAGACGAGCTACCGCCAACTTTTCCAGGATTTTGCCCAGGACTGGTAGGAGGCCGATCGGCCTGTAGGACTTCGGGGTGGTGTAGGTGTCCTTTCCGGGTTTACGGAGCATCACTACTGTAGCCACTTTCCAGGCCCCAGGGAAGTGACCCAGCTCAAGGCACTTATTTGCCAGTGCAAGGAACATCCCTGGATCCCGGAAAATGGCCTGGGCACATATCTCGGCCGTGAGACCATACGCCCCGGGTGCCTTTTTGGGGTTGAAGCTGTCCACCGCGGTCTTCAGCTCCAGAAGTGTAAACGGCGGGTCATGGTATTCATCATGCGCCCACTCGTTTACACGACTGGCCGCTTCTCGAGTCCGACGGTGATCAGCGTTTTCTCCCCCTTCCAGGTCATCCGGGTAGAATGTCTCAGCTAACAACCTCGCCGAGTCTTGTGGGCTGAGTGACACTCCGTCCCTCACCAAGGGCAGGTCTTCATACCTTTTGGCAGTCCGTCCGATTACCCGGTATACGCCCTCCCAGACTCCCTCCCTGTCCTGCTTTTCGCAGAACCCCTTCCAACTGTCGATCTGTGCCTGCTTAGCCCGGGATTCATACGCTTCTTTGGCCTGCAGATACTCCTCGACGACCACTTGTCTCCGAACTGGTGCTGCGCAACGGATGCGGCGTCGACTGGTGTTGACTTTCTTTTTTAGGTCAGCGAGCTCGGTGGACCACCACGGCAAAGTAAGTTTTTTATTTTTACTTAATTTTGGTAAGGTTTGTTGGCATGTTTCTTCTATTGCATGGATGTATGAGTTTATGTTATTTTCTAATTGTGTTTTGTTGTTTATGTTTTTTATATTTTCTGTATCTAATCTATTGTCTACTTTTAATTGGGCCAGTTTCTCATGAAACTGGCTCCAATTTGCTCTTTTGGTATTGTACATCCTTGTTGTCCTATTTACACTAATGCCTTTTGACTTTTGCAGTTTAATTTTGAAAACAATGCCGTTGTGGTCCGAGCTCGTGATACCTTCCTCAACCCTCCAGTCTTCCACCAGATCCAGCAAGTCGGTTGAGCAGGCCGTTACGTCAACTAGGCTGGCGTAAGACCTGCCCCCCCTGACGGTGTCGTAAGTTGGAGTGTGGCCGACGTTGAGCACCTGCAAGCCCAACTCATCCAGCGTCCCGGACATTTCCTCGCCCCTGTCGTCGACAACCGCACTACCCCACCAGTGGCTCTTGGCGTTGGCGTCCCCACCAACCACTACTTTGGTTTCACCAATTTCCTCGCGAATCCGCCTGAGGTGCTCCAGGTATGGCTCTATGGGCTTGCCGGGTTCAAAGTAGAAGGAGACTACTGCGATTTCCCAGGCGCTGGTTCGGATCCTCACTACCGTGATGTTGTTGGTAGTGAGTTCTGGACACTGTGAGACGTCGAGTTCGTGATCGAATACGACTATTGCCGCCTTCACAGTTCCACTTCCTTGATCAGCGCACTGGTAGACTCTCGCTCCCCGGTAGTCTCGCATCCTCTTGATCCCACCCACATAAGGCTCCTGGAGCAGCGCGAAAGCAACCCTCCGCTCGCTTGCCACTTGTAAGAGCTCTTGGGTTGCTAGGTTCTTCCTCTGCAGATTCGCTTGGATGACGTGGTATCCCGGGTGGACGCCGGGGTCTGTTCGAGTGCGGCTGCCTGGTTGAATATTCCTGGCTGCGGCCGTCACCACCTTAGCAATACGCCACCGACAGGCGCGCCAACGCGTCCCACCTAACACGAATTGGGCACTCACTGTCGAAGGCGTTGTGGTCAGTTGTGGCAAGTTTTGCCGTCACACAGTTCCGGCATGACGGTTTTCCCGCAGCCAGTCGCGAGGGGCAGTCCGCGCGCATGTGGGGGTCACCACAATGAATACACAAGTCGGCGGGTTCCGTGCACAGCTTACGGCTGTGGCCATAACGCAGACAGCGAGTGCACTGCACCAGCGGCGACTGGTCCAGTACACGCACCCTCTGTAGGTCAATATGCACGCAACCCGCCGTTGTGAGCCTTTGCCATATCGCTGGGGACACCTGCAAGATGATGTGGCACAAATGGGCGTTCCTGGTCTTGCGACGGTACTTCACAGCCAGCCTCACATCTCCGGCAGGCACGTCCCCAAGCAGATGCTGGTTTTGCCGTTTTATGGCCTCAATAGTCTCCACGTCGGAGTGGCAGGAGAGGACGTCTTTTATGATGACGAGGGGGTCCCTATTCTTAACCTCCTCTACCACCAGGTTCCCTGCCCTCTTAATCCTCTCCTTGACCCTTGCCAACTCCTCTTCAGTTTTAAAACTGACCACCACCTTCTGGTCCCTCACTTTCCGTACACGCTCGACCCTTGTGCCCGTGTTTTTAGCATCAACTGCAGTCCTCAGCTTCTCAACAACCACTTCACCGGTGTCCTGGTCATCAACAGATGAGACGACCACCGAGTGAAGGGGTCGCTGGAACTGCTGTTTGGAAACGGCAGCGATTTCGGCGAATGTTGGTCCTTGGCCGGCGATGTAGTGAGGTGCCTTTTTGAGCTGTTCCGACAGGGCCTGCGTGTGCTGTTGGCATTCCTCTAGCGCCCGTTTGTGCTGCTGGAGGTCTCCTATGAGCTGTTTCACAAGCTCTGTCGGAACAACTGTGGTTGTCATTGGAACCCTCTGTTCCTCGATAGGGGTGGGTTGGCAGGTCGGATCCACTTCCGACGCTTTTGCAGGCGGCGTGGCGGACGATCTTTTCTTCTCCGACTCCTTCACGATTTCGTACAGCCTGTTTATGGCCCCAAGCACCTCCGTCTTAATTTCTGTTTTCAGGTTGCGAGAGTTGCCCAAATGCAGCTTCGCCTTATTTAGGCAAGCTCTCGCCTCCGCTGTCAGGTTGGGGTACTTGGGTTCGGCCTTTTTTGCAGGGTCTGCAGCGCCCGCAGAGGCCCGGCGCGTCACCAGAGAGCCGGGGATTCTTTGCGTAGTTGGTTAGGTTAGGTTTTTTTTTTTTTTTTTTTTTTTTTTTTTTGTTTTTTTTTTTTTTTTTTTTTTTTTTGTTTTTGGCAGGAGTGGGAAATCCTCATGGACGGACGGGCTGACTCGCGAGCGAGCCAGCCCGAGTAGTGTCAGACTCTTACTGACTAAAACCACACTCCTGCCATGCTGGTTGTCCTCCGACAGGATCAGAGTCTGTGTCTTCGATTGTGTTATTCAATCACATTGTGTTTTGTTGACATTATGACTGTTGGTCACGATTCTTTAGGCTGGACAGACAGAACTATGCCATACACCAGGAACAAAAACTCTACATAGACTATATAAACAAAACTGTATACCTATACTATAGTAACCGAAACATAAATATGACTACGTTATTTCACTTACTTTAGAATATTGTATTTTTTTTTTTTTTTTTTTCCTCTTATTATGTAGGTACTTAAACTATATAATCATTATATAAATAAGTATCCTATTTTACTTTTTCTATCTTATTTCTATTGTTAACTATTAACGCTATTCTACTACAATATTCTAAAAACTCCTTTCTTTTTTTCCCACTTATTAAACTAGATAAATTATTTACAGATAGTTTCTCATCTAGGCCCTGCTCCGCTTCGTACCGCTCTCTAGCAGTGATCGGGCACTCCAGCAAGACGTGTAAGACCGTCTCGTCCCTTCCGGGCTCACAGGCGCACGATGGGTTATCCTTACACCTGAAGCGATTCAGGTATGCAGAAAACCCACCGTGCCCCGTGAGAATCTGTGTTGTGAGGCTTGTAGGCTCAAATTTTTGCACCACACTGTACGCCGCAACCGCGTCAGGGAAAAACAACTTTGTGCCGGAGGCTGTTGCCCCCGACTTATATCTCCCGTTCCACTCGTCAAGCGACTCCATACGGATCTGTCGCTTGACGAATGAAACGGGGCACAGATCATAGTCCGGCTTCTTCTTCGACCCCAGGGCGGCTTCCTTCGCGAGTTGGTCGGCTCGCTCGTTTCCCTCCAAACCTGCGTGGGCCTTGATCCAGAACAAGGAGACACTCTTGTTCTGGAGCTCGCAGCGGCGAATGGTGTCTCTGGTTTCCACTGCAAGGGGATGGGGGGAACTCACGTTTACTACCGACTGAAGGGCCGCCATGGAGTCGCTGAAGATGCCGAACGTGCTTTCCCTGCGTTTGAGCGCCTCACCAGCCGCTCTTTGAAGGGCCAATAGCTCCGCCTGATAGACGGTGCAGTAAGACGGCAGAGCAAGTTTGAGGGCCTTTACCTCGGTGGCGCTATTCCACAAGGATAGCGCCGCTCCGACCTTGCCCTCAATCTTGCTGCCGTCTGTGAAGATACGCACAGCAAAATTGTTGTGGTTGTTATAGTGTTCTTCGTCTACCAGGCTGCCAAAGTCCAGATTTTCCTGCTCTGCAGGATGCGGGGCCTCAATCGCTAGAGCCATCCGCTCAACCTCTCTGCCCCCAAGCACAGGCTGGGGTACCCCTCTCTTAGCCTCATACAGCGCAGCCGCTTCGCGGATGCGGAGGTCGAGCGGGAGTAGCCCAGCCAGCACCAGAGCCGAGTTCAGAGAGACCGTGCGGTAGGCTCTGCACAGCTTTTGTGCAAACCCTCTCTGGACCACGTTCAGCTGCTTTATGACGCCCAGCTTGTTGGCGGTCGGCGCCCATGCACTTGCGGCGTACAACAGTGTTGGCTCAACCGCTGCGGTATATATCACCCGGATGACTTCCGGGTGCAAACCCCAGCTCACCCGGGCCGCCCTGGCCAGCTGCTTGTATATAGCTATGGCCTTCTTACAGGCGACAGCTATGTGCTTGTTAAATGTGAGGTTGGAGTCTATGATGAGGCCCAAGATTTTCATATCTTGGGACATTCCAATGTCGATCCCTCCCATGTTCAAGCGCGGCGTGTCGTATTTCAGCCTCCGCGTTATCACCATCGCACAGGTTTTGTGCGGTGCGAATTTGAGCTTATTTTTGACACCCCACGCTCGAACATGTTCGAGAGCGGCATTGGCTTGTCCCTCGATTTCTACTGCCGATTCGCCGACGAACACCATTACGACATCGTCGGCGAATGCCTGGCAGTAGTTGCCTCTCCTTTCGAGCTCTTTCAGGAGTGGGTCCAGAAGTAAGTTCCAGAAGATGGGACCTCCTATGGAGCCCTGGACGCATCCTTTGCTGGACGACTTATTGCACTCCTCCCCGGCGTATCTCACGCTTACTATCCTATCACTGAAGTAGCTACTGATTACTCGTCTCAAATTCACAGGACACTGTTCCTCAGCCAATCGTACTTTGATGGCGGGCCACCACGCACTGTCGAATGCTCCCTCTATATCTAGCGACACAAGCGTGACAATCTTTTTCCGTGCCAGCGCTTCGCGAATATACTGCATAAGAGTATAGAGGGAGTCTTCGGTGCTCCTTTGGGGCATAAAGCCGTATTGGCGAGTACTTATCCTGGGGAGTAGGTAGTATTTGAGACGAGCAACCAGCATCTTCTCGTACACCTTCCCTAGGACAGGCAAGAGCCCAATCGGCCTGTACGATTTGGGTACGCTGTACGAGTCCTTGCCTGGTTTTCTAAGAGCCACCACTGTCGCTTTCTTCCAGATCTTTGGAAAGTAGTGGTGTGCTAGGCATTGGTTTAGCAGTGTTAGGAAAAAATCGGGGTCGCAATTTACGGCCTGTGAGCAAATGTCGGCCGTGAAGCCATCGGCTCCCAGGGCCTTTTTTGGGTTGAACGACTTCATGGCCCTATCTAGCTCGCTTTGGGTAAACGGTGGATCATGTCGTTCATCATGCCTCCAACCGTTTACCGTTTCTGCCAGTTCTCTCATTTGGCGGTGGTCCATGTTGTCGTCCTCCCCTCGGTCCTCGGGATAGAAGGTGTCGGCCAATAGCTTCACTGAGCCCTTTGCATCCAGTGCATTTCCGTCTATCTGGAGAGGTAGATCTTCTTCTCTTCTTGAAACCCTTCCCATCACTCTGTAGATCCCCTCCCAGACCCCCTCCCTATCCTGTTTCCCACAGAACTCCTTCCAACTTTCTTCTATGGCCTTCCTCACAGCTGACTCATGGTTTTTTTTTTTTTTTTTTTTTTTTTTTTTTTGGCAGGAGTGGGAAATCCTCATGGACGAACGGGCTGACTCGCGAGCGAGCCAGCCCGAACAGTGTCAGACTCTTACTGACTAAAACCACACTCCTGCCTCGCTATTTGTCCCCTGACCTGGTCAGAGACCTTGATTGCGTAATTAGAGTTGTGCTATCTTCAGTATTTCTTTTTCGCCTCGATAAGAGGTTATGGAGCAGCAAATTTTATTATTTTAGCAGGGTACAGAACTATTTTAAGTGTTTTTATTCGCATTATAGCTATTCTGCTGTATTATGGCATTTTCTTAATATTATGGTCCTTAAATCTTTTTTTTTTTTATTTTTTTTTATTTTATTATTTTTTTTTTTATTTTTTTTTTATACTGCTTTTTAACATAATGACATTTAAGTATATACTCACTATATACCAGTATATCATAATTTTCTTAATGCTATTTATTTTATTTTATCTTATTTAATACTCTTCTTATATTATACGCTTAAATATATATTAACTATATATTGAACCTATAAACCTACTTATTCCTACTTATTACTTCTAAAGCGATTTTTGTACAAAATTCTACGAATTCTTTTTGGTTCCCAGCGATGACTTCCCACAGGGTATCTCTACCTATCCTCCGTTGTATTTCCAACTCTAAGTCGGACCGTTGTTTGCAGTATTTAGGACAGTCCACTATTAAGTGTACCGCGCTTTCGTCTACCGAGGGGTCACAGATACAGGATGGACTGTCCTTGCATTTAAACTTGTGAAGATAAGCAGAGAAACCGCCGTGGCCTGTCAGGATTTGGACCATCGTTGCATCGAAACTGGCTTTTCTTATTATTTTATAAGCAGAAACTGCATGCGGAAAAAATAGTTTTGTAGTGCTTGCCGTTTCGCCTTCGACATGCTTTGTGTTCCACGCTCTCAGCGTCTCCGCTCGGAGCTCACCACGCACAAATGATATAGGACACTTGTCGTAGTGCGGTCGAGTCTTCAGTCCCTGCGCGGCCATTTTCGCTAGTTCATCAGCTCGCTCATTGCCTTCCGTACCAACATGGGCTCTTATCCAGAAGAGTCGGATGGAGTGTCCTTCCGACTCTATCGCCGCTATATTTCTACGTATCTGGAAGGCAAGAGGATGGAACGTATCACTACTCCTGAGCAGCTCAAGGGATGACTTGGAGTCACTGAGAATACTGCTGGTGCTATATTTTGCAGCTTTTATCAGTTCAGTGGCCCTGCATAGCGCATACATCTCTGCCTGGAACACCGTGCAGAATTTGTGGAGCTTAAACTTCTTGTGGCTAGTTTCGGCGCCGTTGTTCCAGACAGAGAGAGCCGCACCTACTTGACCGCCGATCTTACTGCCGTCGGTGTATATCATCGGTCCCGTTAGCTCTCCGATGGTATCGTCGGTGACTTCCTCCAGGGCTTCATAGTCTATGTAAGTCTCGGTTGCGGGATGAGGCGCTTCCAAGACATTTACCCTTCGCTCGAGCTCGAGATCCCCGAGAACATCATCCACAGGTTTTCCGCGACGGGCCTCATACAGTTTTGCCGATTCCACTATTCGGGACTCCAGCGGCAGCAATCCCGACAGCAACAGGGCTGCATGCAGCGACACCGTTCTATAGCTCCGGCAAATTTTTTGTGCAAACCCTCTTTGCACGGAGTGCAGGATCTTTTGGACACCTTTCTTTTTGGCAGCATTTGCCCAGGCGCTCGACGCATACATGACCGTGGGCTCTATTACCGCCACATAGATGGTACGGATCACTTCCGGATTCAAACCCCAGGAGATTTTCGCAGCCTTGGAGACCTGTTTGTATATGTTTATGGCCTTTCGAGTTACGTTTTCAACGTGGCTGTTGAAGGTTAAGCCTTCGTCTATAGTCAACCCTAAGATTTTTATTTGTTTGGCCATTTGTATTTCCGTACCACCCATGATCAGGCGTGGAGTGTCATACTTGGTCTTCTTCGTTATGACCATTGCGTTCGTCTTAAGCGCTGCGAACTTTAATTTGTTTTTGAGCCCCCAGTCATGTACCCAGTCGAGAACCGTGTTTGCCCGTCGGCCGATGTCCGACCCACTGTGCCCCGAAAAGACTAGGACGATGTCGTCCGCGAATGCCTGCACGTAAACTCCCTTGGCTTCGAGTTCTTCTAGCAGAGGATTAAGGAGTATGTTCCAGAACAAAGGTCCCCCTATAGATCCCTGAACACACCCCTTATTCGTGCTTTTTCCAAACTCTGCTCCAGCGTATCTAATGCTCACTCTACGGTCCTCGAAGCAGCTGCTTACCATCCCTCGCAGGTTCCAAGGACAATCCTTCTCTGCGAGTTGGCATTTAACAGCAGGCCACCACGCACTGTCGAAGGCCCCCTCTATGTCCAGTGAGATGAGTGTGGTAATTTCATGTCTCCTCAGATTACCTTTGATGGTTTCCATCAGGTCATAGAGGGCGTCCTCCGTACAGCGCTGTGGAACGAAGCCGTATTGCCGAGTACTGAGCTTTGGGAGTACGTGCCACCGAATCCGTTTCACCATGATCTTTTCGAGGACCTTACCCAATATTGGGAGCAGTCCTATGGGTCTGTAGGATTTCGGCTGCGTATAGTCGGATTTCGCTGGCTTCCTTATCACCACTATTGCAGCTTGCTTCCATGTTTTTGGGAAGTAACACAGCTCCAAACACTTATTCACTATGGCCAGAAACAAAGATCGGTCCGTGTTAATTGCGGCCGAGCATATATCCGAAGTAAAGCCATCTGCCCCGGGTGCTTTCTTCGGGTTAAAGCTGTCCAATGCCATGAGCAGTTCTACCATTGTGACAGGCGGGTCCAGCTTGTCATTCGGGAGTTTCGTGGTCGAATTGCTGGCTCTTCTCCTGATGGCCTGGTGTTCGGCGTCGTCCGTCTCTTCCGTGTCATCTGGGAAGAATGTCTGAGCCAGCCATTCGGCGGATGCCGCTGGCTCAAGTGTGTTACCTTCCTTAACCAGCGGAAGACCGTCTGACTTCTTCGCCGTGCATCCTATCACCCTGTACACCCCGTCCCACATACTCTCTCTGTCCTGTTTGGTACAGAAAGCCTTCCAGCTCGCAGTTGAAGCTTTATTGGCGGCTTCTTCATACTGTGTTTTTGCTTGCAGGTACTCTTCAATAACGTGTTGGCGGCGTCGAGGAGCAGCGCAGCGGATCCTTCTTCTCTTCGTGGTCACTACTTTCTTCATCGTGTCAAGATCGTCAGTCCACCAAGGTAAGTAGTTTTTCTTTCTCTCTTTTATTTTAGGTATTGTCTTTTCGCAAGTTCTTTTTATACAATCTTCATATATTTTAACTATTGTGTCTAATACGTCTACATTATTTATTGATTTGGTACTCTCTGTTGTTAATTTACAATTATTAATTTCTACTTTAAACTCTTCCCTAAACTTTGATCACTTTGCGTACTTTGTATTGAAGGATCGGGTGGATTGTCTGGGCCGCGGATTTGACGGTTGGCAGAGCGCTATGTTGAAGGAGATGGCGTTGTGATCCGAGCTAGTCACGGTCCCGTCAACTTGCCAGTCACCCACGATGTTCATCATCTCAGGCCGGCAAGCCGTCAAGTCCACGTGACTTCGAAATTCTTTCCCCCCTCGAATGGTGTCGAAAGAGGGCACGTTACCTTCGTTTAGAACGTGCATGCCCAGTTCCTGGAGGATACCAGTGAGCGCCGTCCCTCTGTCATTCTCCGATACGCTGCCCCACCACGTACCCCATGCGTTCCCGTCACCTCCGATTAGTACCCTCTCCGTACCAATTTGGTTGCACACAGCTTTGAGTTGCTCCCCGTATGGCTCTATAGGTGAGTCTGGCTCAAAATAGAAGCTTACTACTCCGATAGTCCATTCAGTAGTCTTGAGGACTGCAGCCACAATGTTTTCGGTAGTGAGTGTTGGCTTTTCCCATACCTCGATTTGATCGTCGAAAACAATGATGGCCGCTTTAGTTGGTCGGTCCGTGACTTGAACCTTCTGAATTACTCTGGTACCGGAGTATTGCTTTACCTCCCCCGTTGAGCCCACGTATGGCTCCTGGATCAAAGCCAGCGCAACTTTCCTTTTGAAGGACTCCTGCAGCAGCTCCTGGTGGGCCAAATTCTTTCTTTGCAAATTTGCCTGCAGCACACGATAATTCCCCGTGACCACCTTAGCAGTAAGCCACGCTTGACCTGGCTAGGCTGTCCCATTTCATCCGCACTGGGCAGGCACTGTCGAACGCACTGTGGTCCGACCTCCCGGCCTTCGCGACCTGGCAGTTCCGGCACTGCGGTGCAATACCGGTCGCAAACGCCGGGCAATCCGCTCTCACATGTGGGGCCCCACAGTGACTGCACAATGGAATGGTTTCCCGGCAGTACTTCTTCCCGTGGCCGTACCCCAGACAGATGGAGCATTGAACTAACGGCGACTGGTCCGCTACCCGCACCCGTTGCAGGTCGACGTGCACCCGACCCGCCGCCGGCTGACTCATGGTTAGGTTAGGTTAGGTTAGGTTAGGTTAGGTTAGGTTAGGTTAGGTTAGGTTAGGTTAGGTTTTTTTTTTTTTTTTTTTTTTTTTTTTTTTTTTTTTTTTTTTCCAGACTAGTTCCACCAACGAAATTGGCGCCTATTTTTTATCTTAATCCTCATCCATACCAGTTCTCGCTTTACATGCTTCATACTGTGTCTTTCTTTTATCCATCACCATTCATTCTGTGGGTGGGACTCCCACTTGAGCAAATATCTAATAGACTACTTTTCTTTATTCATTACTTTAGTACTGAACACCAGGGAAATAATTTCTTCCAAATTTGGTTTTTATTTACATACGTTTTACTTAACAACTAGCATTTATCTATTTAAATCTATACAGTACACACTTTCTTAATTTAATTACATTTTACTTAAATCTACTCATACACATTTTCTTAATTTAATTTCCTTTACTTAACTCTACTTAACATGTTCCTCACTATCTTAACCTACTGCTTACTCTATTTAACAATATTGTGCTTAGGTTCTATGTTTACACTACTATATATACAATATATTATGAAACATAGTTTATCAATCATTTTTATTTTTATCTATCACTTTATAAGCTATTTTCTCACAGAAGGCTATAAGCGCATCCCTATTTTTGCCCGACATTATCCTCGCCACAGTGTCCCTATGCAGTCGTTCACCCAGCCCCTGTTCAAGATCGTACCGATCTAACGCATAGATAGGACAATCAAGAACAACGTGTGGGACCGACTCCACTACGTTGGGGTCACAGGCGCACGATGGGCTCTCCTTACACTTGAAACGGTTCAAGTATTCTGAGAACCCACCGTGCCCCGTTAGGATCTGCGTGAGTACGCCTGTCGGCCTCACCCGTTGAACAATACGGTAGGCTGCTACGGCGTCCGGAAAGAACATTTTCGTCACCGAGGCCGTCTCGCCCGACACATATCTCCGGTTCCACTCAACAAGCGAATCCAAACGGATCTGACGCTTGATGAATGAGACCGGACACTGGTCGTAGTCCGGCTTCCTCCGTGACGACAATGCTGCCTCCTTTGCCAGCTCGTCCGCGCGCTCGTTCCCTGGCAGGCCCGCGTGGGCCTTGACCCAAAAGAAAGATACAACTTTATTTTGGTCCAACGCCTGAGCCAAATTGGCTCGTGCGCGGACCGCCAGAGGATGGAGAGAGCCATGGCTTGCCAACGTCTGCAATGCTGCCATTGAGTCGCTGTACAAGCCATAGCTCAACTCCTTACGCTTGAGGATTACGTCCGTTGCCTTGCAAATGGCTAGTAGTTCCGCCTGGTAGACAGTGCAGTACGCGGCGAGGCTAAGCTTGAGGTTCTGGACTTCACCTTCATTATCCCATAACGATAATGCGGCGCCGACCTTCCCCTCAATCTTGCTGCCGTCAGTGAATATTCGCACTGCCTGCACATTATGGCTGTCCACAAGCTGTTGGTCCGCCAGGCACACGAACTCCAAGGCCATTTGTTTGGCAGGATGAGATGTCTCTGCAAACCTCACCATACTCTCGATCTCCCGGTCATCCGGCACAAACCGGGACGACCCTCTCCTTGCCTCATACAGGGCTGCTGCCTCCTGTATGCGGAGGTCTAGAGGTAGTATCCCAGCCAGTACCAGCGCCGAGTGCAGTGAGACTGTACGGTAAGATTTGCAGAGCTTCTGGACGAATCCTCGTTGGACAGAGCCTAGCTTCCTCCGTATACCCAGCTTTTTCGTGGCGGGAGCCCAGGCTCCGGCCGCGTACGTAATTATCGGTTCAATAGTAGCAGTGTAGATCGTGTGTATTATTTCCCTATTTAAGCCCCAGCTGACTTTAGCCGCTCTTGCAAGTTGTTTATATATGTCTACCACCCTCTTGCAGACGTCCTTGGTGTGCTTGCTGAAAGTTAGTTTGTCGTCAATGGTCAGGCCCAGCAGCTTCATGCTCCGTACCATACCAATGTCGACCCCGGCCATGCTCAGAATTGGGGTGTCGTACTTAAGCTTATTGGTTATTAACATCGCACAGGTTTTGTGCGGTGCAAACCTCAGCTTATTTCTGACGCCCCAACTCTGAACATGGGCGAGGGCTGCATTGGGTTAGGTTTTTTTTTTTTTTTTTTTTTTTTTCTTTTTTTTTTTTTTTTTTTTTTTTGGCAGGAGTGGGAAATCCTCATGGACGAACGGGCTGACTCGCGAGCGAGCCAGCCCGAACAGTGTCAGACTCTTACTGACTAAAACCACACTCCTGCCGCGCTACTTGTCCCCTGACGTCGTCAGAGACCTTGTCTATCAATTTTGTGATTGAATTACTGTGAGAATGAATGAAACTGGGTTTTAACCTAAAATTGACTTTAATTTTTAATTTTGAAAAAGTTTTAATTATTACTATATCTATTTTGATTTATTATTCTAGTTAAATGCGTGTGTAATTCTATGCTTAGCATTTCATATAGACCTACATGTAATGAAAGCACAGTTTTTTAAATTTTTCTATTTCGTTGTATGACTCTACTTGCTATTCTAACACAGTATTCTAAAATAATTTTTCTTGATTTTGCTGTCTTAAGCAGCTCGCTCATGGTATTTAAATTTAGTTCTGTCTCTAGTTCTTGCTCCAGATCACACCTTTCCCTAGCAAACACAGGACATTCAAATATGATGTGCGGGACCGACTCTACCGCACTCGGCTCACAGATACACGATGGGTTCTCCTTACACTTGAAGCGATGCAAGTATTCGGAGAACCCACCGTGCCCTGTCATAATCTGGGTGACTACCCCTGTTGGTCTGATCTTCTTCACAGTTGTATAGGCGTCAACTGCATCCGGGAGGAAGATCTTGGTGATCGACGCTGTTCCTCCAGTTTTATACCTACGATTCCATTCGTCAAGCGACTCCAAACGGATAAGCCGCTTGACGAATGAAACCGGGCAGCGGTCGTAGTCCGGTTTCTTTTTCAAATGTAGTGCAGCTTCCTTCGCCAGATGGTCGGCGCGCTCGTTGCCTTCCAGTCCAGCATGTGCCTTTATCCAGAACAAAGAGACATCTTTGCCCTGGGATAAAGCCACATTGAGATTCGCCCTCGCCTCCACTGCCAGCGCGTGGAGGGAACCCTGGTTTGTGACCGTCTCCAGTGCGGCCTTCGAGTCACTGTAAATACCAAAGGTTCCCTCCCCGCGACGCAGTATCTGGCGTGTAGCTACGCATATGGCCAGGAGTTCCGCCTGGTAGACAGTACAGCACGTTGGCAAGCTAAGCTTGACGGACCTAATCTCGGCATACCTGTCCCAAAGGGACAGTGCTGCTCCGACTTTGCCCGCAATCCTGCTGCCATCGGTGAAAAACCTCACCTCTTGGCTGTTGTGGGACTCCACATGTGACTGATCTACCAAGCTCACGAACCCCATGGCCATATGTTTCGCCGGGTGCGGAGTTTCTGCAAATGCCACCACACGCTCCACCTCCCGTCCCGCAAGCGCTGGCTGGGGTACTCCCCTCTTTGCCTCATACAGTGCGGCTGCTTCCTGTATTCGGAGGTCGAGTGGGAGTATCCCCGCCAGCACGAGTGCGGAGTTTAGCGAAACGGTGCGGTAGGATTTGCAGAGCTTCTGAGCGAATCCCCGCTGGACTGAATACAAGAGTTTTTGCACTCCGATCTTTTTAGCCGCTGGCGCCCATGCGCTAGCTGCATACAGTACCACCGGCTCGACCGCCGCGGTATAAATCGAGCGTATCACCTCCGGGTGTAGACCCCAGCTCACCTTGGCTGCTCTGGACAGCTGTTTGTAAAAAGCAATGGCCTTTGCACAAACGTTAGCAGCATGTGAGTTGAAGGTGAGCTGGTGATCCACAGTGAGCCCCAGTATCTTTATTTCCTCAGACATGCCAATGTCGACCCCGCCCATGCTCAAGAGCGGGACATCGTACTTTAACTTTCTTGTCACAACCATAGCACATGTTTTGTGTGGTGCGAACTTCAGTTTATTTCTGATGCCCCACTCTCGAACATACTCAAGGGCGGCATTGGCCTGTCTTTGGACCTCCAGTGCTGTATCCCCGTCGAAGATGAGCACCACGTCATCGGCAAAAGCCTGGCAGTGGTAACCCCGCTCTTCGAGCCCCTTCAACAGAGGATCCAGCACCAGGTTCCAGAGGATCGGACCGCCAATCGACCCCTGCACACACCCCTTCGTCGTCCTTCTCTGGTACTCGGCCCCTGCATACCTGACCCGGACACTTCTGTCGTCCAGGTAGCTGTCCAGCAGCCGTCTGACGTTCACCGGGCACTTTTCCTCAGCCAGTCTGGTTCTAATGGCCGGCCACCATGCGCTATCGAAGGCTCCCTCTATGTCAAGTGATACAACAGTGATCAGCTTCTTTTGATCTAGCTTTGCCTTGATATGTTGTATCATTGTATAGAGGGAGTCTTCGGTGCTCTTCTGGGGCATAAAACCAAACTGACGAGTACTCAACCGCGGGATCAGATGCCACTTAAGACGAGCTACCGCCAACTTTTCCAGGATTTTGCCCAGGACTGGTAGGAGGCCGATCGGCCTGTAGGACTTCGGGGTGGTGTAGGTGTCCTTTCCGGGTTTACGGAGCATCACTACTGTAGCCACTTTCCAGGCCCCAGGGAAGTGACCCAGCTCAAGGCACTTATTTGCCAGTGCTAGGAACATCCCTGGATCCCGGAAAATGGCCTGGGCACATATCTCGGCTGTGAGACCATCCGCCCCGGGTGCCTTTTTGGGGTTGAAGCTGTCCACCGCGGTCTTCAGCTCCAGAAGTGTAAACGGCGGGTCATGGTATTCATCATGCGCCCACTCGTTTACACGACTGGCCGCTTCTCGAGTCCGACGGTGATCAGCGTTTTCTCCCCCTTCCAGGTCATCCGGGTAGAATGTCTCAGCTAACAACCTCGCCGAGTCTTGTGGGCTGAGTGACACTCCGTCCCTCACCAAGGGCAGGTCTTCGTACCTTTTGGCAGTCCGTCCGATTACCCGGTATACGCCCTCCCAGACTCCCTCCCTGTCCTGCTTTTCGCAGAACCCCTTCCAACTGTCGATCTGCGCCTGCTTAGCCCGGGATTCATACGCTTCCTTGGCTTGCAGATACTCTTCGACGACCACTTGTCTCCGAACTGGTGCTGCGCAACGGATGCGGCGTCGACTGGTGTTGACTTTCTTTTTTAGGTCAGCGAGTTCGGTGGACCACCACGGCAAAGTAAGTTTTTTATTTTTATTTAATTTTGGTAAGGTTTGTTGGCATGTTTGTTCTATTGCATGAATGTATGAGTTTATGTTCTTTTCTAGTTGTGTTTTGTTGTTTATGTTTTTTATGTTTTCTGAGTCTAATTTATTATCTACTTTTAATTGGGCCAGTTTCTCATGAAACTGGCTCCAATTTGCTCTTTTTGTATTGTAAATCCTGGTTGTACTATTTACTCTAATGCCTTTTGATTTTACCAGTTTAATTTTGAAGACAATGCCGTTGTGGTCCGAACTCGTGATGCCTTCCTCAACCCTCCAGTCTTCCACCAGATCCAGCAAGTCGGTTGAGCAGGCCGTTACGTCAACTAAGCTGGCGTAAGACCTGCCCCCCCTGACGGTGTCGTAAGTCGGAGTGTGGCCGACGTTGAGCACCTGCAAGCCCAACTCATCCAGCGTCCCGGACATTTCCTCGCCCCTATCGTCGACAACCGCACTACCCCACCAGTGGCTCTTGGCGTTGGCGTCCCCACCAACCACTATTTTGGTTTGACCCAATTCCTGGCGAATCCGCCTGAGGTGCTCCAGGTATGGCTCTATGGGCTTGCCGGGTTCAAAGTAGAAGGAGACTACTGCGATTTCCCAGGCGCTGGTTTGGATCCTCACTACCGTGATGTTGTTGGTAGTGAGTTCTGGACACTGTGAGACGTCGAGTTCGTGATCGAATACGACTATTGCCGCCTTCACAGTTCCACTTCCTTGATCAGCGCACTGGTAGATTCTCGCTCCCCGGTAGTCTCGCATCCTCTTGATCCCACCCACATAAGGCTCCTGGAGCAGCGCGAAAGCAACCCTCCGCTCGC
Organism: Polia nebulosa; assembly: GCA_951329385.1. NCBI lineage: Eukaryota > Metazoa > Arthropoda > Insecta > Lepidoptera > Noctuidae > Polia > Polia nebulosa. The sequence continues at coordinate 98,386 of OX589595.1, read as the reverse complement.
TTGCCACTTGTAAGAGCTCTTGGGTTGCTAGGTTCTTCCTCTGCAGATTCGCTTGGATGACGTGGTATCCCGGGTGGACGCCGGGGTCTGTCCGAGTGCGGCTGCCTGGTTGAGTATTCCTGACTGCGGCCGTCACCACCTCAGCAGTACGCCACCGACAGGCGCGCCAATGCGTCCCACCTAACACGGATCGGGCACTCGCTGTCGAAGGCGTTGTGATCAGTTGTGGCAAGTTTTGCCGTCACACAGTTTCGGCATGACGGTTTACCCGCAGCCAGTCGCGAGGGGCAATCCGCGCGCATGTGGGGGTCACCACAATGGATACACAAGTCGGCGGGTTCCGTGCACAGCTTACGGCTGTGGCCATAACGCAGACAGCGAGTGCACTGCACCAGCGGCGACTGGTCCAGTACACGCACCCTCTGTAGGTCAATATGCACGCAACCCGCCGTTGTGAGCCTTTGCCATATCGCTGGGGACACCTGCAAGATGATGTGGCACAAATGGGCGTTCCTGGTCTTGCGACGGTACTTCACAGCCAGCCTCACATCTCCGGCAGGCACGTCCCCAAGCAGATGTTGGTTTTGCCGTTTTATGGCCTCAATAGTCTCCACGTCGGAGTGGCAGGAGAGGACGTCTTTTATGATGACGAGGGGGTCCCTATTCTTAACCTCCTCTACCACCAGGTTCCCTGCCCTCTTAATCCTCTCCTTGACCCTTGCCAACTCCTCCTCAGTTTTAAAGCTGACCACCACCTTCTGGTCCCTCACTTTCCGTACACGCTCGACCCTTGTGCCCGTGTTTTTAGCATCAACTGCCGTCCTCAGCTTCTCAACAACCACTTCACCGGTGTCCTGGTCATCAACAGATGAGACGACCACCGAGTGAAGAGGTCGCTGGAACTGCTGTTTGGAAACGGCAGCGATTTCGGCGAATGTTGGTCCTTGGCCGGCGACGTAGTGAGGTGCCTTTTTGAGTTGTTCCGACAGGGCCTGCGTGTGCTGTTGGCATTCCTCCAGCGCCCGTTTGTGCTGCTGGAGGTCTCCTATGAGCTGTTTCACAAGCTCTGTCGGAACAACTGTGGTTGTCATTGGAACCCTCTGTTCCTCAATAGGGGTGGGTTGGCAGGTCGGATCCACTTCCGACGCTTTTGCAGGCGGCGTGGCGGACGATCTCTTCTTCTCCGACTCTTTCACGATCTCGTACAGCCTGTTTATGGCCCCAAGCACCTCCGTCTTAATTTCTGTCATTGGGTTAGGTTAGGTTAGGTTAGGTTAGGTTAGGTTAGGTTAGGTTAGGTTAGGTTTCTTTTTTTTTTTTTTTTTTTTTTTTTTTTTTTTTTTTTTTTTTTTTTTTTACGGACTGGTTCCGCCAACGGTATTGGCGCCTATTTAATGCTAATCCTCATCCATACTAGTTCTCGCATTACATGCCTCTCGTACTTTCATGCTACATACTGTTTCTTTCTCGTATCCATCACCATTTATCCTTTCTGCGGGTGGGATTCCCACATTTATACCTACCTATTCTCTATTTACTTTATTATACTCTTATGCATACTCTTAGGGAAAATAATTTCTTCAGAAGGTTTGGTTTTATTTACAGCAGGGGAAATAATTTTACATACAGTTCGGTTTTATTTACATTATTATCTTAAATTAAGTTTACAATTATCTTATTATCTACTAAAACATGTTTTACTTATCTTAACTTAATAGCTAACACACTAATAATATTAATCTATTTCATACAATTTTGATTGTTATACGTACCTACTGCTTAAACTACTTAACAATTTATTGCGCTTATAACCTATGCTTACATTGACTATATAACAATATAAAATGAAACATAGTATTTCAACCTAGTTTTTATTTTTATTTATCACTTTTTGTGCTGTACTCTCACAGTAGGCTATAAATATATTTCTGTTTTTGCCCAGCATTACCTCTGCCACGTTTCCTCTATGCAGTTTCAAACCCAGGTTTTGTTCCAGATCATAGCGATCTTTCGCATAGATTGGACAATCCAGAATTATATGCGGTACTGATTCCGCAATATCTGGGTCACAGGCGCACGATGGGCTCTCCTTACACCTGAAACGGTTCAAGTATTCTGAGAACCCACCGTGCCCCGTTAGAACCTGCGTGAGTACGCCTGTCGGCCTCACCCGTTGTACAATACGGTAGGCCGCTATGGCGTCCGGAAGGAACATTTTCGTCACCGAGGCCGTCTCGCCCGACACATATCTCCGGTTCCACTCATCGAGCGAATCCAACCGGATTTGACGCTTGATGTATGAAACCGGACATTGGTCATAGTCCGGCTTCCTCCGTGACGACAACGCTGCCTCCTTGGCCAGCTCATCCGCGCGCTCATTCCCCGGCAAGCCCGCGTGGGCCTTGACCCAAAAGAAAGAGACAACTTTTTCTTGGTCCAACGCCCGAGCCAAGTTGGCTCGTGCGCGGACCGCCAGAGGATGGAGCGAGCCATGGCTTGCCAGCGTCTGCAATGCTGCCATTGAGTCACTGTACAAGCCATAACTCGCCTCTTTGCGCTTGAGGATCACGTCCGTTGCCTTGCAAATGGCCAGTAATTCCGCCTGGTAGACCGTGCAGTACGCGGCGAGGCTAAGCTTGAGGTTCTGGACTTCACCTTCATTATCCCACAGAGATAATGCGGCTCCGACCTTCCCCTCAATCTTGCTGCCGTCAGTGAAGATTCGCACTGCCTGCACGTTGTGGCTGTCTACGAGCTGTTGGTCCGCCAGGCACATGAATTCCAGGGCCATTTGTTTAGCAGGGTGCGATGTCTCTGCAAATCTCACCATACTCTCAATCTCCCGATCTCCTGGCACAAACCGGGATGACCCTCTCCTCGCCTCATACAGGGCGGCTGCCTCTTGTATGCGGAGGTCCAGAGGTAGTATCCCAGCCAGCACCAGTGCCGAGTTTAGTGAGACCGTACGGTAAGACTTGCAGAGCTTCTGGACGAATCCTCGTTGGACAGAGCCTAGCTTCCTCCGTATGCCCAGCTTTTTCGTAGCGGGAGCCCAGGCTCCAGCCGCGTACGTGACAATCGGTTCTATGGTGGCTGTGTAAATTGTGTGTACTATTTCCCTATTAAGTCCCCAACTGACCCTTGCCGCACGCGAAAGCTGTTTATACACCTCCGCTGCCTTCTTGCAGATGTTTACGGTGTGTTCGTCAAAAGTGAGCTTGTCGTCGATGGTCAGACCCAGCAGCTTCATACTCCTCACCATACCAATGTCGACCCCGGCCATGCTCAGAATTGGGGTGTCGTACTTAAGCTTATTGGTTAGAAGCATCGCACAGGTTTTGTGCGGTGCAAACCTAAGCTTATTTCGGACGCCCCAACTCTGAACATGGGCGAGGGCTGCATTGGTGGTTCTGGAGACTTCAGCCGCCGTGTCCCCATCAACGACCAAGACGATGTCGTCGGCAAAAGCCTGTACAAAATAACCCATTTTCTCCAGATCTTTCAGTAGCGGGTCCAGTAGAAGATTCCAAAGGATGGGACCACCAATTGACCCTTGAACACAGCCTTTATTTGTATCTCTCGTGCATTCCTCCCCAGCATACCTTACCCTTACTTTTCTGCTGTCGAGGTAGCTGTCTAGCAGCCTCCTGATGTTTACCGGGCACTTTTCCTCAGCCAATCTGACCTTGATAGCCGGCCACCAGGCGCTATCGAAGGCACCCTCTATATCCAATGACACCAGGACAATTAGCTTCTTCAGCCTCAACTTGTCCTGTACATGCTTTACGAGATTATAGAGGGCGTCCTCGGTGCTCTTCTGGGGCATAAAGCCAAATTGACGAGTACTAAACCGCGGCACGAGCTGCCATTTCGTCCTTGCTACTATCATCCTCTCCAGGACCTTCCCCAAGACCGGCAGGAGACCTATCGGTCTATATGACTTGGGGTTCGTGTAATCTTCCTTGCCCGGTTTCCTGAGGACTACCACCGTTGCCTCTTTCCAGATGTCCGGGAAATGTGCCAACTCTAGGCATTTATTGTAAAGGGCAAGGAAAGCGTCCAGGTCCTGGCAGATCGCTCGACTGCAGATGTCCGACGTAAATCCATCCGCTCCAGGGGCTTTCTTGGGGTTGAAGCGCTCCACGGCTGTCTTCAGCTCCAGCGCTGTAAATGGTGGGTCAAGATATTCATCTTGACACCATGCATTTACCCGCCTGGCTGCTTCCCTGGTGAGCCTGTGGTCTGCGTTGTCTTCCTCTGCTGTGTCCTTTGGATAGAATGTGTCGGCGAGTAAGGCTGCCGATTCCTTCGGGTTCAGGAATGCACCATCGCTAGTTAGGGTCAGATCTTCTTGCCTCCTGGTGGTCCCTCTAATAACTCGATAGATCCCACCCCATATAGTTTCTCCGTCTTGCTTCTCGCAGAATGCTTTCCAACTGGCTACTTGGGCTTTCTTGGCTTGGCACTCATATTCCTCTTTCGCTTTCAGGTACTCGTCTACGACCATCGCTCGGCGGACCGGTGCGGCGTTGCGGACACGGTTTTTCTTCGTCCTAACTTCCTTCTTCTTCGCGGCGAGATCCTCGGACCACCACGGGATAGTAATTTTTTCTTTCTTTTTAAGTTTTGGGATAGCCTCTTCGCATGCTTTATTTATTACATTTTCATACCTAACGACCAATTCCTCAAGATCATATTTATTATTAATCTGACTTATATTATTTAAATTTATGCTATTTTCGCTTTTCAATAACCCCAATTTTGTTTTAAATTTTTCCCAATCGGCTTTCCTGGTATTATACTTCCTAGTTGTTCTGTTTATGCTAATCCCTTTTTCCCTTTTTAATTTTACATTAAATAAAATCGTGTTATGGTCCGAGCTCGTCATTCCTGTGTCAATTCGCCAGCCGTCTACCATGTCGAAAAGCTCGAGCGAACACGCCGTGACGTCCACATGGCTCTTGTATACAACGCCGCCTCTTACTGTGTAATAGGTCGGCGTATCGCCAGTATTCAGTACCTGAAGCTCCAACTCTTCAAGGGTCCCGGACATCTCTTCTCCCTTGGGGTCTTCTATGGTGCTTCCCCACCAGGTGCTCTTTGCATTGGCATCTCCGCCTATCAGCAGTAGTCCGGTGCCCAGCTCCAACTTTATATTGGTCAGCTGATCCAGGTAAGGTTCTATGGGTTTACCTGGCTCAAAGTAGTAAGAGACTACTGCGATTTCCCAGGCTTTGGTCCGGATCCCCACCACAACGATGTTGTTAGTGGTGAGTTTCGGGTACGGAATGACATCCAAGTCATCATCAAAGACGGCTATTGCCGCCTTTACCGTCCCACTTCCTTCAACCTCGCACTGGTAGATTCTCGCACCTCGGTAGCTCTTCATACTCCTAGCCCCCCCCACATACGGTTCCTGGATCAGTGCCCATGCGATGTTTCGCTCACTGGCCTCTAAAAAGAGTTCGGTGGTCGCCAGTTCCTTTCTTTGTAGGTTGGCTTGGGCTACTGCATAACTTCTGGTTGGGGTGCCTGCCCTTTCGCCAGTGACCACCTTAGCAATACGCTACCCTGGCTCTGGCCAGAACCTCACATCTCCTTCTAACTGGGCATTCGTCGCTGAACGCATTATGTTCCGCGTTCTCCAGCTTCGCTCGCACACAGTTGCAACAGGAAGGAGCTGCTCCGGCCAGCCAGTCAGCGCATTGCGTCCTCATGTGAGGGCCCCCGCAGTGGCTACATTTTTCCACTTGTTCCCTACACAGGCGTCGTCCGTGCCCAAAACCAAGGCACAGGGAACACTGGACCAGTGGAGTCTGGTCAGCCACTCGAATTTTTTGCAGGTCTATATGTATGGCCTGTCTTTCCAGCAGTCTATTCCATAGTTTAGGGGAGACCCTGAGGACTACGTGGTGTGTGTGAGGGTTCCTCGTTTTCTTTTTGAACAGTACCTCTACCCGGTCATCTTCTCTCTTAAGCTCCTCAAATACATCCCGGTTTTGGTTATGAAGAGCCTTGAGGATGTCTTCGTCTGTGTTGTAGGTTAGGACGTCTCTCAGAATCACCAGTGGGTCTCTGTTTTTGACGTCCTCAACCTTCAACATGCCCCCCACACTTATCAATCTCTCCTTTATCTTCTCTCTTTCCTCTTCCGTTTTGCACCCTAGCACTACCTTCCTATCTTTTGCTTTCCGAATTCTGTCTACTTTGACCCATCCCTCCTTCGCGTTTACCGCCTTCCTAATATGGTCGATTATTTGATCTCCCGTTTCGGTTTCTTTGCTCGAGGAGACCACGATGGAGTGGAGCGCCGTCTGCTTTACTGGCAGCTCGATAGGCCGACTTGCCGCTACACTAGCATAGGAGAGCTTCTCCATATGCGCTTCGCTAGTCTGTAGTGCCTCTTTCAGCCTATCAAGCTTCGCACTATTCTCCCGGAGGTTTCGGCTGTGGTCTTCCAAAACCGATTTGAGAGATTCTATCTCTGCCTTAGCGCTGGTAACCACAGTATCTTCTTCTCGCGCTTGCGTCCCTTTGCTTTCAGTCGATACCATTTGCGGCGGGGCTCGTCCTTTCTCCTGCTCGGACTCCTTCACGAGCAGGTAGAGTCGGTCAGCTTGGGCCTTGACCTCATCCTTTATTTCCCTCTTTAAATTCTTTGAATTTGTCAGATGGGTCTTTATTTTTATTAGGCATACTCTGGCCTCCGCAACCCTAGTTCTCACAACCGGCGGACTCAGACTGACTAGTTCGACGGATGCCCGTCGTGTCGTCTCCGGTGTCCGCTTTATCGGCACCGTTCCTGTTGCTCTCTTCTCAAAAGTTGTATTGACCGGAGGAGTCGGTCTCCTTGCCGGCTGCCCAGCCTCCCACTCACCCACACTTCTTCGGACGCTTTGAGTGGAGGGTCCAGCCTCTACTGTGGCATTCGGTGGGCTCCTGTTTGGCCGGCTTTCCGGCTGCTTAACGGGTGTACGTATGCCTAAATGCATTTTGCTTTGCAGGATTCGGATTTAAACCAGTCCGACGTCAATAGGGTATTGTAAAAAGTACCCCAGTCTAGTGTAAATGTGATAAATAAATAAAATAAGATAAAAGTGTATAAAGTATAGTGTATAAATCAAATAATAACTAATAGTGGATTCGATGAATCCTCTCAACTGGTCTGCGTACGTGGCTGGGAGGTCAACAAGCGTGCCCCCGTCAGTTCCACTGATAAAATATCAGTGGGTCAACAAAATGATGCAGTCAATATTTGCCTGTCAGAAAATGCAGCCTCTATGAGAGTACAGTCCAAATAAATATCAATAGAGCCTTGCTCTACCGGTTTCTTAATTACTAATTAACTAAAAAGTATACCAGAGCACCATCCGGTGTCCAGGAGCCTACAGGATCGTCTTTCGTCAAAATATTTGAAAATTTACAAAATTTAATTTTTCGACTCTACCTAGAGTCGGTCTCTATCGACCAGGTGATAGGTCTCCCCGAGCCCCCCCAGACGAACCCAAACTCGACTGCTCTAGCTCAAAGGGTTCCTGAGATACAGCCAGCCGTAGTTCAGGTCGCCAATCCAAGATGGCGCCCAGAATCCAGCTACCCGCGGTTATCTCCGGAACCGTCCGTCCGAATACCGTCGTGCTTCGGTTCCCCTGAATGGGCACGACTCAATCTACCCCCCTGGATAATTTTCAGGCTGAAAACCTGTTTTCCTGAAAAAGCTCCTGAAATGGCTTCCGGCAAGTAGGGAAAAACAAGCTGACGCCCCTAAAGAAAACCCGAAAGCTATACGACCACTGGTCCGGGAGCTAGCGAAGTCTGAAAAATCGTTTGACAGCTCGAGAACTGTCAAAGTCAGTCTCAAACTTGGTCTATCTCCCCACCCACTGGCCGCAGAACATCCGTGCTTGGGCTTTTCAGACTGGGCGCAACGCGACCTATCCCCTGGAACAGCTTTCAGGCCGAAAAATTTTCAGGTCCTGAAAACCCCCAAAAAGCGCAAGCCAGGTAGGAGAAGGCAAGCCAACGCCCCAAACGGAAACCCGAACGCCCCACGACCAACGGTTCGGGAGTTACACGGGTTTGAAAAAGTGTTTGACAGTTCGAGAACTGTCAAAGTCAATCTCAAACCCGGGCTATCTTCCCTTCCAATAGCCGCAGAACGTCCGTGTTTGGACTTTTCTGGCCTGGCCTCACCCGCCCTAGCGCGCAGGGTGGTTTTCAGGATCCTGAAAACCAACAGCGCCAAAACGCATGCAAACAGGCGGACAGGACAGGTATTGCCCTCCCAAATACAGCCGTGGAAACCGCTACTTCCTAGGTCAACAGAGTCCGGAGCTATGTCAGGAGCAAGTTTTCGAAGATGGCGCCCAAAATGGCGGCCGTTTGCACAGAATTGGCACCGTTTGGCCAAAACCGGCCAAGTTTGGGCTCTCTGGGTCGGGCTTGAAGAGTCCGATCCAGGTATGATGACGTTGATCTTCGAAAACTCACCCCTGATTTAATACAGCCAAAAAACACCCTATATTTGGCAAAAAAGGCCACAGCACAAAAACTACACAACAAAAATTTTTGAAACTTAATGCTAATACTATAGATAACTTATACTATTTTTAGGTAGTAATTCCAGATATACCAGGTGGTTATTTAATACCCCTCCAATCTACCCCTAAATTTCGAAAAATCGTATCTCATAAAGTATATATGATAGAACGCTAAAATTTTATAGTTATATAGAACCCGTATGAGCCCTTCCGAAACTAAATTAAAATTGGGGGGTCGTCGCGACAGATAATATAATATTAATTTTTGAAAATTAAGAGAATTTTAAAAACCTAATATCTCTGGAGCCACTTCACCTTTTCCGGAGATCGAAGCGTCGTTCTGCTGGGCTCGTCGTCCTCTTCCGAAGCCGCTCGATGGTTTCTGCCACACTTGACTGGAACCGGCAGCACGTGGCCACGTGGTGACTGGTTTTTCCCGATTTTCTCCAAGCGCGTGGCGCGGAAAAATCGGGAAGCAGCTTAAAGTTGTGGGCGTCGGCAAGACGCGTCGTTTGACACCAAAAAATGTTGGTGTCGTCGATCTTCTTTCCGCAGCGTTAATTTTTTAAGTTTTTAATTTTTGCACTTTTGCACCTTTTAACGCTTTTCGCACTTTTCCACTAATTTTCCAATTGCGCACTTTACACTATCGGATTGCCCGCACTTTCCCGCAAATTTTGGTGGTTCACTTGGCTTAATTCCGTAAGAAAAACCCACTTTTTCGTATTTTTCTTTAAAATTTTTTGCGATTTCGAGCGCGGAGCAAACTTGTATGCGTGCTATCGTCGCGGGGGGAAGCCGCGGACTCTGGGTTAGGTTAGGTTAGGTTAGGTTAGGTTAGGTTAGGTTAGGTTAGGTTAGGTTAGGTTAGGTTAGGTTAGGTTAGGTTAGGTTAGGTTAGGTTAGGTTAGGTTAGGTTAGGTTAGGTTAGGTTTTTTTTTTTTTTTTTTTTTTTTTTTTTTTTTTTTTTTTTTTCTACTACCCCCAACATGATTGGAGTCTATTGCTAGCTATCTTGTTTACATTCATTCAAGTTCTCGCATTTATGCCTCTCGTACTTTCATTCCTCATACTTGATCTTTCTTACTTTCATCCTCATTTGTGCCTTTTATGGGTGGGATTCCCAACTATCGTCTATCTATCTCTTATTATTCCTTATTATCGTTTTACTTTATTTTATTTATTCTCATTTGGGTATTTCAAAGGAAACAGGGAGAGTCATATTTATTCGGTTACTTTCTGTATACATTTCATCTTAATCTAGGCTTATGTCTATTTTTACAATTAATATTAGTTACTATCAGAACAGGGAGAAAAGATTTCTTAACTGACCTCTTATACTTCTATTCTTAATTAATCTTACATCTAGATACAGTATTTAATTTCTATTCCAATCTTAAACGAATATACAGTTGATTATTTTAGTGCCTCAAACAGTTTTCAATTTCTTATCTTTACATTATACAGGTCTTACAGAGTATACTTATTTCTAAACTTAAAAATATTGCAATTCTTACTTAAATTACTTTAACTATTTAACATCCTCATATTTTATGCTAGTCTCTAATATACTACACTATATTATGACAGCATATTTTCTTATGCGGTTTTGTTTCTCTTTATTACAACTGATGCAATTAGATTGCAATATTCCAAAAACAAGTCCCTATTTTTCCCTGTCATCAAATTAGGTACGTTTTTGGGAACCAATTCCACGGCGAGTTTCTGCTCTGTCTCATACCGGACTTTTGCAGTTATCGGGCAATAACACAGGATGTGCAGAACCGACTCCTCAACTCCAGGTTCACAGGCGCACGATGGATCCTCCTTACACCTGAAGCGTTTCAGGTATGAAGAGAACCCACCGTGCCCCGTGAGGACTTGCGTAATAATACTCGTGTGAGTCATTTTGCGCACCACGCCGTACGCCACCACCGCGTCTGGAAAAAAGATTTTTGTGCCCGAGGCAGTGAGACCCGACTTATATCTCCCGTTCCACTCATCAAGCGTTTCCGACCGGATTCTTCGCTTGATGAATGATACGGGACACAGATCATAGTCCGGCTTCTTCTTCGACCTCAGGGCGGCCTCCTTCGCGAGCTGGTCGGCTCTCTCGTTCCCCTCCAACCCCGCGTGGGCCTTAATCCAGAACAAGGACACCTCCTTGTTCTGGAGCTTACAGTGACGTAAGGCGTCTCTGGCTTCCACGGCTAAGGGGTGGGAGGATCTCGAGTTGGTTACCGACTGAAGGGCCGCCATGGAGTCGCTGAAGATTCCGAACGTGGCCTCACCGCGCTTGAGCACCTCCCCTACTGCTCTTTGCAGGGCCAGGAGTTCAGCCTGGTAGACGGTGCAATATGACGGCAAAGCAAGCTTGAGGGTTTTCGTTTCGGTGGCGCCATTCCACAAGGATAGCGCCGCCCCAACCCTGCCCTCAATCTTGCTGCCGTCAGTGAAGATCCGCACAGCAAAATTGCTGTGGTCACGATACTGTTCCTCGTCTACCAGGCTTCCAAACTCCAGGCTTGTCCGCTCCGCAGGATGCGGGGCCTCCAGAGCTGGGAACATGCGCTCTACCTCCCTGCCCCCCAGTATGGGCTGGGACACCCCCCTCCTGGCTTCGTAGAGCGCAGCGGCTTCCTGGACACGAAGATCGAGCGGGAGCATCCCAGTCAACACCAGGGCTGAGTTCAGGGAGACCGTGCGATATGCCCTACACATTTTCTGTGCAATTCCCCGCTGGACGGTCCGAAGGTGCTTCATCACGCCCAACCTTTTAGCGGCCGGTGCCCAAACGCTAGCAGCGTAGAGAATGATGGGCTCTATTGTCGCGACGTAAATGATGCGAATAACTTCCGGATGAAGCCCCCAGCTGACTTTTGCAGCTCTACACAGCCGCTTGTAGATTGCCATTGCCCTCCTGCAAACGAGTGCGACGTGGGTGTTAAAAGTTAATTTCGCGTCAATAGTAACGCCTAACAGCTTAATTTCTTTTGCTAGGCCAATGCCAATCCCCCCCATGCTCAGGCGTGGCGTGTCGTATTTCACTTTCCTGGTTATGACCATAGCTGTTGTTTTATTGGGAGCAAATTTGAGTTTGTTCTCGACACCCCACGCCAGAACATGATTGAGAGCAGCATTGGCACACTCCTCCACCTCCAGTCCGGTCTCTCCGTCAAAGACCATGACGACATCGTCCGCAAATGCCTGGATGTAGTTCCCCCTACCTTCCAACGCTTTAAGGAGTGGGTCCAGAATCAAATTCCAGAAGATTGGACCCCCAATCGAGCCCTGGACGCAGCCCTTACCAGTGCTCCTGGCGTATTCCTCCCCACCGTACCTGATTGAGACCTTCCGGTCTCTGAGGTAACTATCTACGACCCGCCTAATGTTGATTGGACACTTCTCCTCCGCCAGACGGACTCGAATCGCAGGCCACCAGGCACTGTCGAATGCTCCCTCTATGTCTAGGGATACGAGTGTAATTATCCTTTTTTGTTCCAGTTTTTTATTTACGTGCTGCATTAGAGCATAGAGGGAGTCTTCGGTGCTTCTTTGCGGCATGAATCCGTACTGACGGGGGCTCATCCTAGGTAAGAGGTGGAATTTTAGGCGGGCCACAAGCATTTTTTCAAAAATTTTACCCAATATAGGCAACAGTCCGATCGGCCTGTACGATTTCGGAGTAGAATAGCTCTCTTTTCCAGGCTTTCTCAGGATCACGACTGTTGCCTCCTTCCATAACATGGGAAAATAATGGTGCTCCAGGCACTTGTTCAGGAGTCCCAGGAATAATTCCGGGTCATCGCCTAGGTTAGGTTAGGTTAGGTTAGGTTAGGTTAGGTTAGGTTAGGTTACGTTAGGTTAGGTTAGGTTAGGTTAGGTTAGGTTAGGTTAGGTTAGGTTAGGTTAGGTTAGGTTAGGTTAGGTTAGGTTTTTTTTTTTTTTTTTTTTTTTTTTTTTTTTTTTTTTTTTTTCTCCTACTCTACCCCCGACGTTATCGGAGTCTATGCTAAGCCTAATTCTCTTTGTCATACTAGTTCTCGCTATCTTGCCTCTCGCACTTTTATTCCGCATACTTTTTCTTTCTACATTCATCATATCTTTTATTCATTATTTCTGGGTGGGATTCCCATACTGATCCTATTCTTTCTATCTACTTTCTTATCTTTATTTCCTTTTTTCTATATGTAGGGAGGTGGGGAATGATAGCCCGCTGGGATCATTTTTATTTACAACACATTTTTTCTTTACTAAATACATTGACTTAATTCTATTTAAACTTACAATATATTTTTATATCTACTTTTATTACACATTTTTCTTATTCTAATGCAGTGTCCTTTTCTTATCTTAAAATATATTCTCATTTCTATTTTAACTTTTATTTATGGTCTTACATTTTTAACACTTATACTTATTTCTATGCTTAATATATATATATCTAAATATACTACCAGCATATTTGCTTACACTGTTTTATTCCTATCTATTGCCTTTTGTGTAATCTTTGTGCAGTACTCCAAAAATTTCTCCCTATCTTTTCCTCGCATTAATTCCCCCACAGTTCCTCTGTCCAACTTAATCTGCAGTGCCTGTTCCAGTCCATACCTTTCCGCTGCGTGTACAGGACATTCCAGAAGCAGATGTGGCACGGTTTCGTCTATGTTTGGGTCGCAGATGCACGATGGACTCCCCTTGCACCTGAAGCGATTCAGGTACTCGGAGAATCCACCGTGCCCTGTCATAAACTGTGTCCTGATGTTCGAGACTCTAATCTTCCTAATGATTCTGTACGCCGCCACCGCATCCGGGAAAAAGATCTTAGTAATGCCAGCAGTTTGGCCGGTCCTGTACCTCCGATTCCACTCGTCAAGCGTCCCCATACGTATGTGGCGCTTGACGAATGAGATCGGGCACAGGTCATAATCCGGCTTTTTCTTCAGGTTCATGGCTGCCTCTTTTGCCAGCTGATCCGCTCTTTCGTTGCCTTCCAGTCCTGCGTGGGCCTTTATCCAGAACAAGGATACCACCTTGTTCTGGAGAGATGCAGCTGTTATGTTCTTTCTGGCCTCCACGGCCAGGGGATGGAGGCAACTGGGGTTTTTCACTGTCATAAGAGCCGCCATGGAGTCGCTATAGACCCCGAAGGTAAGCGCCTTGATGTTCGTAATTTCCCTCGTTGCCCGGCATATCGCGAGTAGCTCAGCCTGGTAAACCGTGCAGTACCTCGGTAACGCCAATTTGAGGGCGCGCGTCTCGATCTCTCCGCTCCATATGGACAGAGCTGCCCCGACACGCCCCTCAATTTTACTACCATCGGTGAAAATTTTCACCTGATGGTCCGAAGTGGCGTCAACATCCTCCCGGCTCACCAGGCTGACTAACCCCATGTCACTTCGCTCCGCGGGGTGCGGGGAGTCCAGAGCAGATGTCATCCGCTCTACTTCCCTGTCCCCCAAAATGGCCTGTGGCTCCCCTTTTTTGGCCTTATACAGCGATGCTGCCTCGTGGATTCTAAGATCCAGGGGAAGCATCCCTGTTAGTAGAAGAGCCGAATTTAGCGAGACAGTTCTGTAGGCTTTGCACATCTTCTGTGCTATTCCCCGCTGCACGACGCTTAACTGCTGCCTGGTTCCCAGTTTGTTAGCGGCCTCAGCCCATGCGCTGGCGGCGTACAGAATTATTGGCTCTACCGCTGCAACATAAATTATCCTGACTATCTCCGGATTTAGACCCCAATTTACTTTCGCAGCTCTACTCAGCTGCTTGTGGACTGCGATGGCCTTCCGACATATCTCAGATATATGCGCGTTGAATGTGAGCCCGTCGTCGATGGTGACACCCAGCATCTTGATCTGCTTGGACATGGCTATGTCGACCCCGCCCATGTTCAAGCGTGGGGCGTCGTATTTTAACTTATTGGTAATGACCATTGCACTGGTCTTATGTGGTGCAAAGTTTAGTTTGTTTTCCACGCCCCACGCCCGAACACGTTCGAGTTCGGCATTTGCCTGTCCTTCTATCTCCAATGCTGTGTCACCATCGAAAACTAGGATCACGTCGTCCGCGAAGGCCTGCACGCAGACTCCTCTCCTCTCCAGGTCTTTCAGGAGGGGGTCCAGAATGAGGTTCCACAGGCTAGGGCCTCCAATCGAGCCTTGTACACAGCCCTTCTCCGTGCTTCTCTGGTGCTCAGCGCCGGCGTACCTTACCCGTACTCTTCTATTACGCAAGTAACTGTCGATGACCCTTCTCAGGTTAACCGGACACCTTTCCTCAGCCAGTCGGACTCGTATAGCCGGCCACCAGGCATTGTCGAAGGCTCCCTCTATATCTAGTGATATTAGTGTTATTATTTTATGTTGTCTCAGCTTTTCGCGTATATTCTGCACGAGGGTATAGAGGGAGTCTTCGGTACTCCTTTGTGGCATGAATCCGTACTGGCGAGTACTCATTCTCGGCGCTATGTAGAACCTGAGTCGAGCCACCAACATTTTCTCGTAGATCTTACCGAGTACGGGCAGCAGCCCAATAGGACGGTACGCCTTAGGTGTTGCATAATTGGTCTTTCCTGGCTTCCGTAACATTACCACTGTTGCCTCCTTCCACGCTCTTGGAAAGTGGCAACAAGCCAGGCATCTGTTTAGGATAGCCAGGAAGACCTCGGGATCTTTGCTGATAGCACGGCTACAGATATCGGCTGTGAGGCCATCCCTTCCTGGTGCCTTCTTTGGATTGAAGGACTCGCTGGATGCCTTCAATTCGGCTATGGTGAATGGAGGGTCATATGACTCACCATTATCGCCTTCATTCACCGATTCCGCCTCAAGTCTGACACGGGTGTGGTGGGGGTTATCCATGTCTAGATGGTCTTCTGGATACAGGGTCTCAGCCATATATCTAGCTGACCCTTCCGCGTCTAGTTCCTCCCCATCTTTCACCAGCGGCGGGTCCTCAACCCTGCTCGCTGTTCTCCCCATAACCCTATAGATCCCCTCCCACACCCCCTCCCTATCCTGTTTACAGCAGAACTCCTTCCAACTCTCGGTTTGAGCTCTGGCCGCCTCCAACTCATACTGCTCCTTCTGCTGAAGGTATGCTTCGACTACGACAGCTCTACGGATCGGAGCGGCGCACCTAATCCTCCTCTTCTTGGTAGCTACTGCCTTCTTTAACCCTTCCAATTTCTCCGACCACCACGGCAAGGTAAGTTTTTCTATGTTTTTCCTGGTTGGCATAGATGCCTTGCATGATTCTGTAATTATTGCTGTGTATGTATTAACTGTTTCCTCTAGTTTTTCTATTTTGTTTATTTTATCTATTGCCTCTTTAGTGATGTTATGCTCCTGGCTCAGCTGGGTGAGTTTCGCATGAAACTCAGGCCAGTTAGCCTTTTTTGTATTGAAAATTCGGGTGGTTCTTTCAACCATTAACCCTTTTGATTTTTTCTGTAAAATTTTGAAAACAATGCCGTTGTGGTCGGAGCTGGTTAGGCCCTCAACGACTTTCCAGTCTGCTACCTTGTCGAGGATATTGGTCGAACAAGCTGTTATGTCGACAAAGCTGCTATAGCGCCGTCCTCCCCTTACCGTGTCGTATGTCGGGATTTCTCCTGCGTTCAGTATATGCAGCCCGAGCTCTCCGAGAGTCCCACAAACTTCCTCCCCCCTATCGTCAACCGTGGGACTGCCCCACCAGGTGCTTTTCGCATTCGCGTCACCTCCAACGATCAAGGCTTTGGAGCCGTTTTTGGCCACAATATCCTTGAGCTGGCCCAGATAGGGTTCTACTGGTTTACCCGGCTCAAAGTAGATGGACACTAGGGTGATCTCCCAGGCACTGGTCTGGATCCCCACCACGACGATGTTTTTTGTGGTGAGTTTTGGGTACTGCTTAATTTTTAGATTGCTGTCAAAGACAGCAATTGCAGCTTTAACTGTCCCTTCTCCATCCCCAGTGTTCTGAAAGATCCTCACTCCCCTATAGCTCTTAACTGTCCTGGTGCCCCCTACATAAGGTTCTTGCAGCAGGGCTACGGCTACCCCTTGTTTTTGTGCCTCAAATAACAGCTCGTTTGTGGCAAGCCTTTTCCGTTGGAGGTTCGCTTGCATGCAGCTATATGTGGTGGTGGCAACGTTGGCGTTAACAGTATGCGACTGTCGACCGGGCCAATTCGTCCCAGCGACGTCGCACAGGGCACCCTACGCTAAAGGCATTATGGTCTACTTGGGTTAGCTTCGCCTTTTTGCAGTTTCTGCAGGCCGGTGATTCGCCAGCTAGCCAATCCGCGCACTCAGTTCTAAGGTGGGGCCCACCGCAATGACTACATGCGTCTGTGGTCTCCTGGCAGTATTTTCTGCCATGGCCGTACCCCAAACAGCGCGTGCACTGGACTAGTGGCGTTTGGTCTTCGGCTCTGACCCGCTGGAGGTCTATGTACACATAGCCTCTTTCCGTCATCCGCCTCCAGACACTGGGCGACACACTCACTATTATGTGGCTAGTGTGAGGATTTCTAGCTCTCCTTCTATATTTTACCACAATCCTGTCCTCTCCTTTATCGAGGCCGTGGAAAACAGCCCCATTCTGGTTTCTAAGAGCCTTGAGGATGTCCTCATCGGTATTTACCGACAAGACATCCCCAAGCCTGACCAACGGGTCCTTGTTTTCCACGTCCTCGATGGTGAGGCTGCCTCCCTCTTTGCCTATTCTGTCTTTTACCTTGTCCCGTTCTTCTTTGGACCCAAAGCCCATTATGACTTTTCTATTCTTAGCCTTCCTCACTCTCTCCACCTTTACCCATCCTTCCTTTGCGTCTATGGTCTTCCTTACTCTTTCGAGCACGTCTTCTCCTGTTTCCGTCTCCACGGTCGAGGTGACCGCGACCGAGTGTAGCGTACGCTTTTTCAGCACCCTGTCGCCCTGGGCCACGGTCACCCCGGCATAGGTAGGCGTTTCTACTTTCTCCATTCTTTCGGCATGCCTTTCGATCACCTCCTTCAATTCCTCCATCTTCCTACCGCTTTCCCGTATGAGGCGCTCATGCTCCTCCATACGTGCGATAATTAGGCTTTCGCCGCTGGGGGTAGTGGAGGGAGAGGGGGCGGGGTCGAAAGGTGGAGCAACAGTTGCTCCCACTCCCCCCCCCGCCCTTCCTCCCGCCATCGTACTTCCCTTCGTTTTGAGCTCCGCTTCGACTTCCTTGACAAGTTCAAGGAGTCGTGTCAATGCCTTTTCAACGCCCTCTTTAATTTCGGTCTTGAGGTTACGCGAATTCCTCAAGTGAGCTTTGGCCTTATTTAGACAGGCTGCCGCTTCTGCTGCTCTGCTAACATAGTGTTTTTTGGGGGACTCATCATTTCCCGTTGATACCCTGCGTGCAGCGATGGTGCCTCCCACTGGTTTAGTGGCCGCCTTCGATGTTTCTGCAGGGCCTGCCTGCATTGTCGCGCTTGTGCTGGCTGATTCTGGTCCCTTTCTTTTGTCAGCGGCTTCCCACCTGTCTATGCTCTTTCTGACGGTCGCCTTTGGGGGCGACTTACTAGGATCTTGCTGTTTTACAGGCGTGCGGTGCCCAAACATTTTAGGGGTATGATACAGAGGGGCAGATAAATTTGTAAAAGTTGTAAACAGCTGCCCCTTATTAGTGTAACCGCAAAAAGATTACACAACAGACTTAAAATAGAGTCCCTGGCTCTAGTCAACTAATACTAAATTAAAACTTACTTACAATTAAACTAACTATATTTATACAATTAACAATTTTAGATACTCTATATAGAGTATCTAGAGTCTTACCAATAAAATTTCTTATTATCTAATATATTCTAAGTTCTGGACCTGGCTAACCGCCCGGTGTCCTAAAAAAAGCCTGCGAGACCGTATTTCGTCAAAATTTACATAAAACTAACAAAAAATTTTTTGACTCTAGGTAGAGTAGGTCTCTACCCACCAAAGGACAGGCCCCCCCGAGCCCCCCCAGAAGAACCCAAACTCGGCTACTCTAGCTCAAAGGGTTCCCGAGATACAGCTGCTCAAGTTCTTGGCCACCAACACAGGATGTCTACCAGAACCTGGCCACCTGCCGTTATCTCAGGAACCGTTCGTTCAAACACCACCGTGCTTGGGTTTTCCTGAATGGGCACGATGCAATCTATCCCTTGGTGAGATTTTCAGGCTGAAAAAAACTTGTTGTCCTGAAAAGCCCCGATGATACCCGGCCGGGCAGAGAAGGGCAAGCCAACGTCCCCAAAACAAACCCGAGCGCTCTACGACCCCCGGTTCGGAAGATATCGACGCCCGAAAAATCGTTTGACAGTTCGAGAACTGTCAAAGTCAATCTTAGGCTCACGATATCTCCCCCCCTAATGGCCGCAGAACGTCCGCGCTTGGGTTCCCCTGACTGGGCACGACGCTATCTATCCGCCCAATCCGGTTTCAAGCTGAAAAATTTTCAGGTCCTGAAAACCCCTGAAAAGGCACCAGCCAGGTAGGGGAGGTCAGGCCAAAGCTCCCAACAAAAACCCGAGCGCTCCACGACCCCCGGTTCGGGAGTTACACGGGTCTGAAAAAGAGTTTGACAGTTCACGAACTGTCAACGTCAATCTCAAACCCGGGCTATCTTCCCTTCCAATGGCCGCAGAACGCCCGTGTTTGGGTTTATTCGGCCCGTCTTAACCCGCTCTAGCGTGCAAGGTGGTTTTCAGGATCCTGAAAACCAACAGCGCCGAAGTGCCTGAAAATGGGCGGACAGGATGGGTATTGCCCCTCCCCACACAGCCGAGAAAACCGCAGCCTTCCAAGACACTCGAGTCCGGAGCTATGTTCGGTAGAAGTTTTACAAGATGGCGCCCAAAATGGCGGCCGTCTGTATATTTTTGCCACCTGTTGACCAAATCTGGTCAAGTTTGGGCTCTCTGGGTCAGGCTTGAAGAGCCCGATCCAAATATGATGTTGTTTGCCTCCGAACACTCGCCCCCGATTTTTAAAATACAAAAAACACCCTAAATTTAGGAAAAACGTCAATAACACAGAAACTACACACCAAAAACAGTCAAAACTTAAATTAGGGCTATATCTAACTTATTCTAATTTTCGGGTAGTGGTCCCAGAGATATCACACCCCTTTTTAGCCACCCTCGTTACAACCCCAAAATTTTAAAAAATCCTGACATAAAATCTAAAAGAGATAAAAGCCTGAAATTTTGCTACAATCTAGAGACACAGAAGGTGCATCGATTGCCTAAATAAAATTGGGGGGTCGTCGCGACAAATAATTAAATATGAATTTTTGAAAACTATGCAAATTTTAAAAAAATCAATATCTCTGAAACCACCTAACCTTTTTCGGTGCTTGAAACGCCGTTCTGCTGTGCTCGGTGTCCCGCCTCGACGCCTCTTGCTGATGACCGCCGCACTCGACCAGAACCCGCAGCACGTGCCACGTGGTTTTTGGTTTTTCCCGCTTTTCTCCAAGGGCGTGGCCCGGAAAAATCGGGAAGCAGCTTCAGCTGATAGGCGTCCACAAGACGCACCTTTTGACACCAAGAAAGGTAGGTGTCACCGATCTCGTTCTTGCAGCGTTATTTTTCAAAGTTTTTTATTTTTCACTTTTTCCACTTTTCTGCACTTAACTATTTTTCCAAGGCACTCACTCTTGCGAGCTATACACCATTGGATGGCCCGCACTTTTCCGCAAATTTTGGTGGTTTGTTCGGCTTGATTCCGTTAGAAAAACCCACTTTTTCGAATTTTTAACTTAAAATTTTTGTGATTTCGAGCGCGGAGCAACCTTGTGAGCGTGCTATCGTCGCGGGGGGAAGCCGCGGACTCTGGGTTAGGTTAGGTTAGGTTAGGTTAGGTTAGGTTAGGTTAGGTTTTTTTTTTTTTTTTTTTTTTTTTTTTTTTTTTTTTTTTTGGCAGGAGTGGGAAATCCTCATGGACGAACGGGCTGTCTCGCGAGCGAGCCAGCCCGAACAGTGTCAGACTCTTACTGACTAAAACCACACTCCTGCCGCGCTACTTGTCCCCTGACGTAGTCAGAGACCTTATTAATGCAATTTTTTAAAAAAAATTTAAAAGCGTTTAATTATTGTTTTTTCCATTAGCCTAAAAATGTGCTTTAATTTTGAGTGACTTTTTATTATTTTAGTTTCGGTTCTCTTTGATTTACTATTTCTTACACTATTTACATTCTATGCTTATCATCGTATATACCATCTATATATAATGTAAGCCCAATCTTATATCACCTTATTCCTTGCTATCACTCTAGTGGCTATTTTTGTGCAATACTCCAAGACTAATCCTTGTACTTTCCTATTCTTAATTAAACCGCTAACTGTGTTAACATTTAATTCGGTCTCAATTTTTTGTTGCAGCTCACACCTTTCCTTCTCAAAAACAGGACATTTAAAAACAATATGCGGAACCGATTCCACGGCACTCGGGTCGCAGATGCACGATGGGCTCTCCTTACACTTGAAGCGATGCAAGTATTCGGAGAACCCACCGTGCCCCGTCATTATTTGCGTAACGACCCCTGTTGGCTTCAACGTGCTGACTGTTCTGAAGGCCTCTATTGCGTCTGGGAAGAAAATTTTTGTAACCGAGGCGGTTCCACCATCCTTGTACCGTCGATTCCATTCGTCAAGCGACCCCATACGGATCTGTCGCTTGACGAATGAAACCGGGCAGCGGTCGTAATCGGGCTTCCTCTTCAATTTAAGGGCAGCTTCCTTAGCAAGGTGGTCTGCGCGCTCATTGCCATCCAGTCCAGCGTGTGCCTTTATCCAGAACAAGGAAACATCTTTGCTCTGGGATAAGGCCACGTTGAGGTTCGCTCTCGCCTCCACTGCCAGGGCGTGGAGGGAACCCTGGTTTGTGACCGTCTCCAATGCGGCCTTCGAGTCACTATAGATACCAAAGGTTCCCTCCCTTCGCCGCAGTATATGGCGTGTCGCTACGCATATGGCCAGGAGTTCTGCTTGGTAGACCGTACAGCACGTCGGCAAGCAAAGCTTCACGGACTTGGTCTCGGCTTCCCTGTCCCACAGGGACAGTGCTGCTCCGACCTTGCCCGCTATCTTGCTGCCGTCGGTAAAAAACCGGATATCCTGGCTGTTGTGGGCCTCCACAAGTGACTGGTCTACCAAACTCACGAACCCCATGGCCATATGTTTCGCCGGGTGCGGAGTCTCCGCAAACGCCACCACACGCTCCACCTCACGACCAGCTAGCGATGGCTGAGGTACTCCTCTCTTTGCCTCGTACAGTGCGGCTGCTTCCTGTATTCGGAGGTCGAGTGGGAGTAACCCAGCCAGCACAAGAGCGGCGTTTAGCGAAACGGTGCGGTAGGATTTGCAGAGCTTTTGAGCGAACCCCCGCTGAACTGAATACAACTCTTTCTGCACTCCTGCCTTTCTGGCTGCCGGCGCCCACGCGCTGGCCGCGTACAGTATTACCGGCTCCACCGCCGCGGTATATATACTCCGGATTACTTCGGGGTGTAGACCCCAGCTCACCTTTGCTGCTCTAGACAACTGTTTATAGAAGGCGATTGCCTTCCTACAGACGCTAGCAACATGCGAGTTGAAGGTGAGCTTGTGGTCCACAGTCAACCCCAGGATCTTGATCTCCTCAGACATGCCAATGTCGACCCCGCCCATGCTCAGGATTGGGACATCATATTTCAGCTTCCTCGTTACTACCATCGCACATGTTTTGTGTGGAGCAAATTTCAGCTTATTTCTGATGCCCCAACCCCGAACAAATTCGAGGGCGGCATTGGCCTGTCTTTGGACATCCAGTGCTGTATCCCCGTCGAATATGAGCACCACATCATCGGCAAAAGCCTGGCAGTGGTAACCCCGCTCTTCGAGCTCCTTCAACAGAGGATCCAGCACCAGATTCCAGAGGATCGGACCGCCAACCGAACCCTGCACACACCCCTTTGTCGTCCTTCTTTGGTACTCGGCCCCTGCATACCTGACCCGGACACTTCTGTCGTCCAGGTAGCTGTCCAGCAGCCGTCTGATATTCACCGGGCACTTTTCCTCAGCCAGTCTGGTTCTAATGGCCGGCCACCATGCGCTATCGAAGGCTCCCTCTATATCAAGTGAGACAACAGTGATCAGCTTCTTCTCGTCTAGCTTTGCGTTGATATGTTGTATCATTGTATAGAGGGAGTCTTCAGTGCTCTTCTGGGGCATGAAACCAAACTGGCGAGTACTCAACCGCGGGATCAGATGCCACTTGAGACGAGCTACCGTTAACTTCTCCAGAATTTTGCCCAGGACTGGCAGGAGGCCGATCGGCCTGTAGGACTTCGGGGTGGTGTAGGTGTCTTTTCCGGGTTTCCGGAGCATCACTACTGTAGCCACTTTCCAGGCCCCAGGGAAGTGACCCAACTCGAGGCACTTATTTGCCAGAGCAAGGAACATCCCCGGATCCTGGAAAATGGCTTGGGCACATATCTCGGCTGTGAGACCATCCGCCCCGGGTGCCTTTTTCGGGTTAAAGCTTTCCACCGCGGTCTTCAGCTCCAGAGGTGTAAACGGCGGGTCATGGTGTTCATCATGCGCCCACTCGTTTACACGACTGGCCGCTTCTCGAGTCCTGCGGTGGTCAGCATTTTCTCCCTCTTCTAGGTCCTCCGGGTAGAAGGTCTCAGCAAATAGCCTGGCCGAGTCTTGGGGGCTGAGTGATACTCCGTCCTTCATCAGTGGCAGGTCTTCTTGCCGTTTGGCAGTCCGCCCGATAATCCGGTATATGCCTTCCCAGACTCCTTCCCTGTCCTGCTTTTCGCAGAACCCCTTCCAACTATCAATCTGCGCCTGCTTAGCCCGGGATTCATACGCTTCCTTGGCCCTCAGGTACCCCTCAACGACAGCCTGTCTCCGAATCGGTGCTGCGCACCGGATGCGACGTCTTCTGGTGTTGACCTCTTTCTTCATATCAGCGAGCTCGGTGGTCCACCACGGTAAGGTGAATTTGTTATTTGTTTTTATTTTGGGTATTGTTTCATTGCTTGTTCTAACTATTGTATCTATGTATGTGTTTATGCTGTTTTCTAGTTCTAATTTATTTGTAATATTTTTTATGCTTAATGTATTTAAATTTTTATCGGATTTTAATTGGGCCAATTTCTCACGAAATTGGCTCCAATTTGCTTTTTTTGTATTAAATACCCTGGTTGTTCTGTTTATATTTATTCCTGTTGACTTATTTAGGTTAATTTTGAAAACAATACCGTGGTGGTCCGAGCTCGTGATACCTTTTTCTACCCTCCAGTCTTCCACCAGACTCAGCATGTCAGTTGAGCAGGCCGTCACATCAACAACGCTGGTGTAAGACCTGCCCCTCCTGACGGTGTCAAAAGTTGGAGTGCTGCCGACGTTGAGCACCTGAAGGCCCATTTCCTCCAGTACCCCGGACATTGCATCGCCCCTGTCGTCGACAACCGCACTACCCCACCAGTTGCTCTTGGCGTTGGCGTCACCGCCCACAACTATCCTGGTTTGACCCATATCCTCGCGAATCCGCCTGAGGTGCTCCAGGTATGGCTCTATGGGCAGGTCAGGTTCAAAATAGAGCGAGACTACTGCGATTTCCCAGGCGCTGGTTCGGATCCTCACCACCGTGATGTTGTTGGTGGTGAGTTCTGGACACTGTGTGACGTCAAGTTCGTGATCGAAGACGACTATTGCCGCCTTCACAGTTCCACTTCCTTGTTCAGCGCACTGGTAAATTCTCGCTCCCCGGTAGTCTCGCATTCTCCTGATCCCACCCACATAAGGCTCCTGGAGCAGCGCAAAAGCAACCCTCCGCTCGCTAGCCTCAAGTAGAAGCTCCTGGGTTGCTAGTTTCTTCCTCTGCAGATTCGCTTGGATTACCCGATAGCCGGGGCGGACGCCGGTGCCAGTTCGAGTGCGGCTGCCTGGTTGAATGTTCCTGTCTGCGGCCGTCACCACCTTAGCAGTACGCCACCGACAGGCGCGCCAATGCGTCCCACCTAACACGAATTGGGCACTCACTGTCGAAGGCGTTGTGGTCCGTTCTGGCCATCTTTGCCGTCTTGCAGTTTCGGCACGACGGTGTATCCGCTGACAGACGCGAGGGGCAGTCCGCACGCAGGTGAGGGTCACCACAATGTATACATAGATCGGCGGGCTCTGTGCATACTTTGCGACTATGACCATAACGCAGACAACGAGTGCACTGCACCAGTGGCGACTGGTCCAGTACACGCACCCTCTGCAGGTCGATATGCACACGACCCGCCGACGTAAGCCTCTGCCATAGCGTTGGGGACACCTGCAGGATGATGTGGCACAAGTGAGTGTTCCTGGTCTTGCGACGGTATTTTACGACCAGCCTCACTTCTCCAGCAGGCACGTCCCCAATCAGGTGTTCATTTTGCCGTTTTATGGCCGCAATTACTTCCACGTCGGAATGGCAAGAGAGGACATCTTTTACAATGATGAGGGGGTCCTTGTTCTTTACTTCCTCTACCACCAGGTTCCCTGCCCTCTTGATCCTCTCCTTGACCTTATCCAACTCCTCCCCAGTTTTGAAGCTGACAACCACCTTCTGGTCCCGCACCTTCCTTAGTCGCTCGACCCTTGTGCCCGTGTTTCTAGCATCCACCGCCGTCCTAAGCTTCTCAACAACCTCCTCACCGGTGTCCTGGTCATCAACAGATGATATGACCACCGAGTGAAGAGGCCGCTGAATTTGCTGTTTGGAACCGGCGGCGATTTCGGCAAAAGTTGGTCCATGGCCGGCGACGTAGTGAGGTGCTTGTTTCAGCTGTTCCGACAAGGCCTGTGTATGCTGTTGGCACTCCTCCAGCGCCCGATTGTGCTGCTGGAGGTTTCCTATGAGCTGTTTCACAAGCTCTGTCGGAACAACTGCGGCTGTCATCGGAACCCTCTGTTCCTCAATAGGCGTGGGTTGGCAGGTCGAGTCCATTTCCGACGCTACTACAGGGGGTGTGGCGGACGATCTTCTCTTCTCTGACTCCTTCACAATCTCGTACAGCCTATTTATGGCCCCAAGCACCTCCGTCTTAATCTCTGTTTTGAGGTTGCGAGAGTTGCCCAAATGCAGCTTCGCTTTATTTAGGCAAGCTCTCGCCTCCGCTGTCAGGTTGGGGTACTTGGGTTCGGCCTTTTTAGCAGGGTCTGCAGCGCCCGCAGAGGCCCGGCGCGTCACCAGAGAGCCGGGGATTTTGTGTGTGGTTGGTTGGGACGCAGCTGGTTTTAGGTTGGCCGGGGACTTAGCCTTGGGCTCTACCCTCCCAGCCTCCCATTCCCCAATGCTGCGCCTGACACTCGAAAGCGACGTCCCAGATTCCTCTGCCGATCGCGGCGAGCCTCCAGAGCCCTGCGCATCTGCGTCCTTGGCCGGCGTACGAAGCATGTCGGAGTCAAAGATCAGGGGACAATATAAAGATAATTAACTGAGTCCCTGTAAAGGGGGGATCAGCCAACTATATAGATTGCGCCAAATCAGACGATAGGACTAGATCCCTGTAAAGGGGGGATCAGCCAACTATACGAATTGCGTCAAAAATCACTAGAACTAGATCCCTGTAAAGGAGGGATCCGTCAAATATAATTTGCGTCAAATATCACTAGGACTAGATCCCTGTAAAGGAGGGATACGTCAAATATATCGATTAAAAATAGGTTAAAAATAAGATAAAAAGATAAAATGATAAAATTCAATAAAAGGTCAATAATTAAATAATGTGACTAGAAGTTTTAGTCACGTCTGGTGTAAATGTCAAACAGATTCTAAAAATAGTCAATCAATAGAAAAACTATTTTGTCAATTTAAAATTTTTATCGATTTTCTCTTCGTCTTATTGTATACAGCTTTAAAAGACCACCGGGTGGGCGGGTGGGCAATTTTTGACGTTTCGTGAGAGCTAGGCTCACGTGTGGGGTGTCAAAAGTTGCATCTCCGCACGGGCTAACGGATTTTATAAAAATAAAAATTTATCTAGAACAAAAATTTTTGAATATGGGCAAAAAACTAAATTTTTTGAGAAAAATTTTGAAAATTTGTTCCAAAACCAGACTCGGATACGCGAAACACGCACCGGGACACAGGTAAGGGTTGATGGAGTCCTATGGAGTTTAAACCAAAAGAATCTAACGAGTAGAATTTGAGATATCTAATTTTGAAAATAAAATTTTTTTTGAAAAAATGACAATTTGTAGGTATTCGAAAAATAAAACCTCGATGGTCAATTTCTACAGTCGGGATAGCAGGAACTAGCCTGTCCTGTAATTACTGTGCAAAAAACTGGGTCAAATTAGCACTCCTGAAGGCTGAGAAATCGATGGTTTTGTTTTGCGCTGGCTCAGGTTTTTTTTTTTTTTTTTTTTTTGGGGGGTGGGAAATCATCCAATGACTTCTTCCGCTCTGGGGTGGAGCGGAAGGGTGTGTCAGACTTCTACTGACTAAAACCCACCCCTGTTCCTCCCTGCCTCGAGTGCCCGGGGGCGAGGTAACTCTTTCGAATTTATCCTCCACCCCCGGGCAGGCACCGGCCTTGGCAGGCCCCTACACTTGGCTGACAACTCTTTGAGGCGCGCGTGGAACACTACGCGCCGTCGACTCTCGGGCCTGGTGCTGATCGGGCGGCGAGTTACCCGCTACTCGCCGTCCGCAGGCCCGGGTCTACGGTGGCCGGAGATCGTCTCGCGGCCCCTGGCGTCTCCTGCGGCGGTCGCGGCTGGGGGCGCTAGGGCGACTCGGCCGTTGCTGAGCCTCCCTAACGTGTGCCGCCTCCCTCTTCGCGAGCATTACTGCTTCGCAGAAGGAGGAGACGGCCTCCCATTCCCTCTCGCTCCGTACCATGGCCTGAACCAGGGCACGGCGCGAGAGGTCGCTGTCGCCTATCGCATCCACGAGGACACGGCGGTGCTCTGCCCAAGCGGGGCAAACCTCCACCGTATGCTCCACCGTGTCCTCTGGGCGATCCTCGCAGTGGAAACACTCAGGGGTCACCTCCGCCCTGATCCGACACAGGTACCTCCCGAAACAGCCGTGTCCGGTGAGCACCTGCGTCAGGCGGAAGGTGAGGGCGCCGTGACGCCTCTCCAGCCACTCCTCAAAGAGGGGCACTACCGCCTCGATGGTGGCGTGCCCAGCGCTGGGTTGCGACAGTCGCTCTCTCCATGTCACCATGAGATCCTGCCGGAGCTCGGTCCGCCGAGCCGCGAGTTGTCGCGGCAGCGGAGTTTCGCCCCGGCGTTTGGCCTCCTCGCGCCACTCGTACAGGTGCGCGAGGATTTTTGCCTCCAGATCCCACGGTGACAGTCCGGCAAGGAGGCTCGCCGCCTCACGGGAGATCGTGCGATATCCGCGGATGATACGGATCGCCATGACCCTCTGGGACGCGTTCATCAGGCGAGCTGATCGCTGCCTCAACGAACGCGCCCACACCGGTGCCCCGTAGAGGGCCATGGACCGCACGATCCCCGCGTAGAGCCTCCGGCAGGAGGCATTTGGCCCCCTCAGATTGGGTAGGAGCCGCTTCAAGGCGGCCCCGGCCCTGTCCAATCTGGGAGCCAAACGTCGAAAATGTTCGACAAAGTTCCACCGGCTGTCGAGGACGAGTCCCAGGTACTTCATCGTACCCTCGACGCCGATGCGAACCCCTCCTACCGTGATCTGGGAACCCGCAGGTGGCGCGTTCCGACGACCATGAAAACACATGGCCTCGGACTTGTGCAATGCCACCTCGAGTCCCAGTTGCCGGATCCTC
This sequence comes from Polia nebulosa, assembly GCA_951329385.1. Lineage (NCBI taxonomy): Eukaryota > Metazoa > Arthropoda > Insecta > Lepidoptera > Noctuidae > Polia > Polia nebulosa. The sequence continues at coordinate 70,063 of OX589595.1, read as the reverse complement.
TCTATGACTGTCGCAACCCCGCGTGTCATAAGTTCGGCCGCCGCCTCGTGCGACCTCCCCTGCGCTAAGACCAGCGTGTCGTCAGCGTAGCACACTACGCTGACGCCAGCGGGGAGGTCGGCGCGCAGCACCCAGTCGTATCCGATGTTCCACAAGGGCGGCCCCAGGACCGATCCCTGTGGAACACCGCACGACATCTCTCGCCGGTTCCATACTCCCTGATGACCGGGGTAGATGACGGCTCTGTCCGTCAGATACGCCTCGACTACGCGACGGAGGTAGGGCGGCACCCGGTGATACCGGAGTGCCTCCACTATACAACTCCAGGGCAGGGTGTTGAAGGCATTGGCGATGTCCAGAGACACCGCCAAGACGACCCTACCCCGGGCCACTGCATCCCCCGTCGTGAGGGCTCTTACGCGCATGACTGCGTCCACCGTGGAGCGCCCCCTGCGGAAGCCGTACTGGCTCTCCGCCAGGTCCGGCCCCACCCGCACCAACTGCCCGACGAGGCGGTCTGCAATTACTCTTTCAAAGAGCTTGCCCACCTCGTCGAGCAGCACAATGGGCCGGTAAGCGGACGGAGAGTCCGCAGGGCGCCCCACCTTCTTGATCAGGACCAGCTTCCCCGTCTTCCACCGACGTGGAAACTGGCCCCTCTCTAAGCATGCGCTTAAAAGCCCTCTGAGTCGAGGCCCGAGAGCCTCTTGCAAGGCCAGGACCCAGGCTTTCCCATGAAAGCCATCGGGTCCTGGGGCGGTGTTTTTGGCATTCAGCCTACGCACCGCCGCTCTCAGCTCTACCTCGGTCACCTCGGGAGCATCGTCGTCGTCGTCGTCGTCGTCCTGGTCCGCGTCATATACCGCAGGAGACGGAGCCATAGGCGGAGGAGTATGTTCCCCTCGCGAGGGGAACAGAGCGCTCACCACGCCCTCCACGATCTGTGGCCGGAGACTCTGCGTCAGTGGGGGGGCCCATGGGCGGAGTTTCCCCCGCACCGCTAGATACGGGCGCCCCCATGGGTCTCTGTTCAGAGTCTCCAGCGACTCCTCGCGGGCCGATTTCTTGGCCCGCAAGATCTCCGTTCGGAGGGCGATCCTCGCAGCTCTGTACCCCTCGTATAGCTCCGCCTCGACGGCTTCCGTTTCCGGCGTGCGGTTACGGAGCCGTCTGCGGTACCTGGTGTACCGGCGTCGCGCGGCAATACACCCTTGGCGTAAAGCCGTAAGCGCCGGCGACCACCAGTACACCTGTCGCCGAGCAGAAGGCTGGACCCGGGGCATTGCCACGTCACATATCTCGGACATGGCCTCCTGGAACCACTCTGCCTCGTCGTCTATGTCGGCAGGCCTGTTCGGTGATGTCACCCAGGCCTGCACGATCGAGGCCTCCAGGAGTAGCTCCCGGTCCAGCTGCTTCAGCGACCAACGCGGACCGCTCGGGGTCTGTCCGACCGGCGGCACGCTGGAGGTCTGGGCGGAAACGTCAAACCGGATGTACCGATGATCGGAAGACGTCTCCACCTCCTCCAGAACGCGCCAGTCAAGTACGCGCGGTGACAGAGCGGGGCTGGCGAACGAGAGGTCCACCACCGATTCGCCCTGCCACCGCACGCACGTGGGGACAGAACCCCGGTTCAGGACGACCAGGCCTGTCTCCAGAGCCCAGTCCTCCACCATCCTGCCCCTTGCGTCCGTGAACCGGGAACCCCAAGCCAAGTTCTTGGCATTGAAGTCCCCGAGAACGAGCGCAGGGAGGGAACGGTATCCGACGACGACGTCTCTCAACTCCGCGAGGGAGTTGTGGAACTCGGCGAGAGTTCGGTTCGGGGAGAAGTACACCCCTACCACTACTATCTCCCCGAACCGTGCTGCCACGCAACCCCGACCCCTCTTGACCTCCTCGAGGGTCGGGGTACCGGCGGCGGCCGACGAAATGATGGTCACCGAGCCGTCCAGGTCCTCCACCCAGTCATCCCTGGGCGGGACATAGTACGGCTCGGGGACCACGGCGATGTTAATCGACCACTGCGCCATGCTCTGGAACAACAGGTCCTGAGCATCGGCGCAGTGGTTGATGTTCGCCTGGAGGAGGCGTAATGGGGCCGTTATTGGCATTCCATTACAGCCTCCTCCTCCCCAGCCCTCTGCGAGGGTCCAGCCACCGCGATGTTTGCGGTGGCGACGACGGCTGTGGGGGCAGCGTCGGCGGAAGCGGCGACGGCGGCGGTTGCGACGGTGGCGGTGGTGGTGGTGGTGGTGGAGGGCCTGCCCCTGGCCCTGGTCTTGGCGGGTGGGGCGCAGGTCCTGCTCCCAGCCCGGTGATCGGCCGGCTTGCCAGCTGCCGCACATGCTGCGCAGTGCGGCGCGGCCTCACAGGAGCCGGCCTTGTGACCGGGCCGACCACAGCGGAAGCAGCTGTTCCCTCTGTCCACCTCCGAGGTGCACCTCGCTGCCACGTGGTCGCCCACATGGCAGCGGAAGCACCTCAGAGGTCTGGGTTCCAGCAGCTTCACCTGCGCAGACACCCACCCCACCAAGAGCCTTCGGCCCTTCCCAGTGATTTGGCTCGCCGCCGACACGGGGCAGCTCACCGTTACGGTGAGAAGCCCCGCGCGATCAGGACGGAGAGTGCCTACCCTCACCTGCTCGGCAGGGCACCCTCCAGTCCTGGCGACGGCGGCCTTCACCTCCGCCTCCGTCACAGAGTCGTCCAGGCCCATAATGCGCATGTCTGCGCTCTTGGTGGGCCTGGACACTCGAGCCTCGTCGACCAGCAACGCCCTGATCTTTTCAGCCAGGGCGTCAGCAGCTGGGCCGCTGGAGGCGCCGGGGACCTCCAGCATCCGGGCTCCGGTCTTGGTGACCTTCACCCGAACGCCGTCGGCACACCCCACCTCCTCGAGGCTCACCGCCGCCTTGGTTTTGGCGAGCACGCTGCGGTAGGTCACGCCCTTCTGGATCGCTTCCGGCTGCAGCGTAATTACCACAGCCGCGGACCTCGGGGCGCGGAGCCTGGCCGCAGCGGCCCGCTCCTTGCGCCGCTTCCGCCTCTCTCGGCGTTTGGCCGCCCTTTTGGCCTTTCCCGCCTTCTCTTTCTCCCCGGCCACTTGCCATTCGGCAGCCTCGGCCGGAGGAGGTTGGGAAGTCGGGGCAGGCTGTGACGGCCGTCTCGCCACCTGGGCTGGGGCCTTCGGGGCTTTCGCCGCCCGTGCAGCCGTCCCACCCGGTTTGGGCGGCGCCTTTGGCGCCTTCGGCGGGGCCGACCCCGCGGGTCTCAGCACAGACCCGCTGTCGGCCCGTCCCGCCGAACCCTGCTTGGGCGCAGCAGCCGCAGCGGCGGCAAATGAGCCCGGTGGCCGCTGGCCCAACGCCGGCTGACTCGCCGCCAGCGGGGGCCGCAGCACGATGCCCTCCAGCACGGAGAACCGACTGTTGAAGCCAGCCAGCTCCTGCCGCACCAGTTCGAGAACCTGGTTCTCCGCGGCGGGCAGGGGCTGACTCGGCCCGTGCTGGAGCTCATCCCGCGCGTCCCTCCGGGGGCCAGCTCCTCGTCGGAGCTCGGCCAGGTCTGCCCGGAGCCTCTGGTTCTCCTTCACCAGGTGCTCCGTAGTGGCGGTCAGGCGGGCGACCTCCGTCCGCAATTTGGACGTCTCGTCCGCAGACGAAGGCCCGCCGAAGCTCGCCTCCGCCGCCGCCACAATGGTGGCCGTGGCCGCGGATGTGGCCCTGCTCCTAGAAGAGCCAAGCCTCTTGTGGACCACATCCTTGATCGCGTTGACCACGACCCCCGCAAGCCTGTCCGCTCGCTCCGACTTGGAGCTGACAGAGAACGCCGATATTCCGCTTGAGGACCCCGAGACCGATACCCGGGGACCCTCAGCGGTGGACCGGCGCTCCTCCTCCTTGGCGAGCCTCAGGGCTCGCCTGCCACCCTTGCTGCCTTTGGACGGCCTCCCCGCCCCCCTACCCCTCGTGCTGGTGGGAACCTTGGGAGGCGGCGCCATCACCTCAGCGTCAGAGGACGACTCACGGCCGTCCCCTGCCTTGGAGCGCTTCTGGTTCCGGAAGAACCGCGAGCCCTGACTCACGGCGCTTCCGGAAGCGCTCCCCTCCTCACGCTCCAGGCTCCTAAAGGAGCTCAGAGCGGCGAGTAGTGGTGCTGCGTCGGTCACCGACGCCGCACCACTCTCCGCCTCCTTGCCGACTTCATTCTGGCTTACTTCGCCCGACCGCGGCTTGTCGGGCGTCTTAAAGCTAAATGAGATCATCTCCTCAAAGGTAGGAGATGATCTGGAGCCTCCTCGGCTCTTGTTGTCGGGATTGTTCCCGACAGACGGATCCAGGTCGTCGTTTAAGGGTATGTGATTAAGCCCGCCCCCCCCAGCATACGAATGGGGGCGTGTCTGGGAGTCATTTGCATTAATCTGTGTATTCATTTTTGGGGTTTCCTTTGAAGGGTGTGGTCCCTGTCTCCTCCTCTCTACCTCCCTATCCCTCCTCTAACATATCGCATGGTCCACATTCACTCTCTCTCATTCACTCACTCACTCACACACACTACCCCCCCAGTTTCGGCGCCACTCTCACAGTCGCATCTGATGAACAGATGCGTACCAGAGAGTAGCGACGAAGTTCCCCCAGGTTCCATGCCGTTAGGAGGCTCGAACAGCTTGCTCAAGCCTCCCAACGGCGCAGCCCTCTTGTGAGGCGCTAGCATTTGGACATCCCTCCAATACGCATCCCATAGCCACGCCTCCAAGCTGGGATTGGGTGGAGGTCGCATCCACTGGCAGTCGACGATGATCGACTGACAATGGACGCGACCCCCGGTGTGTTCCTCTTAGTCGGGCCTCTCCCCTGGAGCCTTCCGGCCCAAGTTAGTCACTCATGCCGGAAGTCCCCAGGATCATGGAGACCCATAAGCCCCACCACGACGGCAACGTAGAAACACTCGGTGGGGGCGCTGGCTCAGGTAGGTGGATTTTCTGGATAAAATTGACCAAATTTAATAGATTTATTTTAGGATTTTCCGAATATTTAGGGTGCCCAGCACGCTAGACGTACGGGAGAGGTGTCAAAAGACGCGGCCCCGCAAGATCTAACGAGCTATAATAATTTCGGAATTTTAGCCTTAAGGGCTAAAACACAGGGGGTGGAAAACCCGTTTTCCGGAAAACACAATCTGCAATTTTTTGACGTTTCGTGAGAGCTAGGCCCACGTGTGGGGTGTCAAAAGTTGCGTCTCCGCACGGGCTAACGGATTTTATAAAAATAAAAATTTATCTAGAACAAAAATTTTTGAATATGGGCAAAAAACTAGATTTTTTGAGAAAAATTTTGAAAATTTGTTCCAAAACCAGGACTCGGATACGCGAAACACGCACCGGGACACAGGTAAGGGTTGATGGAGTCCTATGGAGTTTAAACCAAAAGAATCTAACGAGTAGAATTTGAGATATCTAATTTTGAAAATAAAATTTTTTTTGAAAAAATGACAATTTGTAGGTATTCGAAAAATAAAACCTCGATGGTCAATTTCTACAGTCGGGATAGCAGGAACTAGCCTGTCCTGTAATTACTGTGCAAAAAACTGGGTCAAATTAGCACTCCTGAAGGCTGAGAAATCGATGGTTTTGTTTTGCGCTGGCTCAGGTAGGTGGATTTTCTGGATAAAATTGACCAAATTTAATAGATTTATTTTAGGATTTTCCGAATATTTAGGGTGCCCAGCACGCTAGGCGTACGGGAGAGGTGTCAAAAGACGCGGCCCCGCAAGATCTAACGAGCTATAATAATTTCGGAATTTTAGCCTTAAGGGCTAAAACACAGGGGGTGGAAAACCCGTTTTCCGGAAAACACAATCTGCAATTTTTTGACGTTTCGTGAGAGCTAGGCCCACGTGTGGGGTGTCAAAAGTTGCGTCTCCGCACGGGCTAACGGATTTTATAAAAATAAAAATTTATCTAGAACAAAAATTTTTGAATATGGGCAAAAAACTAGATTTTTTGAGAAAAATTTTGAAAATTTGTTCCAAAACCAGGACTCGGATACGCGAAACACGCACCGGGACACAGGTAAGGGTTGATGGAGTCCTATGGAGTTTAAACCAAAAGAATCTAACGAGTAGAATTTGAGATATCTAATTTTGAAAATAAAATTTTTTTTGAAAAAATGACAATTTGTAGGTATTCGAAAAATAAAACCTCGATGGTCAATTTCTACAGTCGGGATAGCAGGAACTAGCCTGTCCTGTAATTACTGTGCAAAAAACTGGGTCAAATTAGCACTCCTGAAGGCTGAGAAATCGATGGTTTTGTTTTGCGCTGGCTCAGGTAGGTGGATTTTCTGGATAAAATTGACCAAATTTAATAGATTTATTTTAGGATTTTCCGAATATTTAGGGTGCCCAGCACGCTAGACGTACGGGAGAGGTGTCAAAAGACGCGGCCCCGCAAGATCTAACGAGCTATAATAATTTCGGAATTTTAGCCTTAAGGGCTAAAACACAGGGGGTGGAAAACCCGTTTTCCGGAAAACACAATCTGCAATTTTTTGACGTTTCGTGAGAGCTAGGCCCACGTGTGGGGTGTCAAAAGTTGCGTCTCCGCACGGGCTAACGGATTTTATAAAAATAAAAATTTATCTAGAACAAAAATTTTTGAATATGGGCAAAAAACTAGATTTTTTGAGAAAAATTTTGAAAATTTGTTCCAAAACCAGGACTCGGATACGCGAAACACGCACCGGGACACAGGTAAGGGTTGATGGAGTCCTATGGAGTTTAAACCAAAAGAATCTAACGAGTAGAATTTGAGATATCTAATTTTGAAAATAAAATTTTTTTGAAAAAATGACAATTTGTAGGTATTCGAAAAATAAAACCTCGATGGTCAATTTCTACAGTCGGGATAGCAGGAACTAGCCTGTCCTGTAATTACTGTGCAAAAAACTGGGTCAAATTAGCACTCCTGAAGGCTGAGAAATCGATGGTTTTGTTTTGCGCTGGCTCAGGTTTTTTTTTTTTTTTTTTTGGGGGGTGGGAAATCATCCTATGACTTCTTCCGCTCTAGGGTGGAGCGGAAGGGTGTGTCAGACTCTTACTGACTAAAACCCACCCCTGTTCCTCCCTGCCTCGAGTGCCCGGGGGCGAGGTAACTCTTTCGAATTTATCCTCCACCCCCGGGCAGGCACCGGCCGTGGCAGGCCCCTTCCCTTGGCTGACAACTCTTTGAGGCGCGCGTGGAACACTACGCGCCGTCGACTCTCGGGCCTGGTGCTGATCGGACGGCGAGTTACCCACTACTCGCCGTCCGCAGGCCCGGGTCTACGGTGGCCGGAGATCGTCTCGCGGCCCCTGGCGTCTCCTGCGGCGGTCGCGGCTGGGGGCGCTAGGGCGACTCGGCCGTTGCTGAGCCTCCCTAACGTGTGCCGCCTCCCTCTTCGCGAGCATTACTGCTTCGCAGAAGGAGGAGACGGCCTCCCATTCCCTCTCGCTCCGTACCATGGCCTGAACCAGGGCACGGCGCGAGAGGTCGCTGTCGCCTATCGCATCCACGAGGACACGGCGGTGCTCTGCCCAAGCGGGGCAAACCTCCACCGTATGCTCCACCGTGTCCTCTGGGCGATCCTCGCAGTGGAAACACTCAGGGGTCACCTCCGCCCTGATCCGACACAGGTACCTCCCGAAACAGCCGTGTCCGGTGAGCACCTGCGTCAGGCGGAAGGTGAGGGCGCCGTGACGCCTCTCCAACCACTCCTCAAAGAGGGGCACCACCGCCTCGATGGTGGCGTGCCCAGCGCTGGGTTGCGACAGTCGCTCTCTCCATGTCACCATGAGATCCTGCCGGAGCTCGGTCCGCCGAGCCGCGAGTTGTCGCGGCAGCGGAGTTTCGCCCCGGCGTTTGGCCTCCTCGCGCCACTCGTACAGGTGCGCGAGGATTTTTGCCTCCAGATCCCACGGTGACAGTCCGGCAAGGAGGCTCGCCGCCTCACGGGAGATCGTGCGGTATCCGCGGATGATTCGGATCGCCATGACCCTCTGGGACGCGTTCATCAGGCGAGCTGATCGCTGCCTCAACGAACGCGCCCACACCGGTGCCCCGTAGAGGGCCATGGACCGCACGATCCCCGCGTAGAGCCTCCGGCAGGAGGCATTTGGCCCCCTCAGATTGGGTAGGAGCCGCTTCAAGGCGGCCCCGGCCCTGTCCAATCTGGGAGCCAAACGTCGAAAATGTTCGACAAAGTTCCACCGGCTGTCGAGGACGAGTCCCAGGTACTTCATCGTACCCTCGACGCCGATGCGAACCCCTCCTACCGTGATCTGGGAACCCGCAGGTGGCGCGTTCCGACGACCATGAAAACACATGGCCTCGGACTTGTGCAATGCCACCTCGAGTCCCAGTTGCCGGATCCTCTCTATGACTGTCGCAACCCCGCGTGTCATAAGTTCGGCCGCCGCCTCGTGCGACCTCCCCTGCGCTAAGACCAGCGTGTCGTCAGCGTAGCACACTACGCTGACGCCAGCGGGGAGGTCGGCGCGCAGCACCCAGTCGTATCCGATGTTCCACAAGGGCGGCCCCAGGACCGATCCCTGTGGAACACCGCACGACATCTCTCGCCGGTTCCATACTCCCTGATGACCGGGGTAGATGACGGCTCTGTCCGTCAGATACGCCTCGACTACGCGACGGAGGTAGGGCGGCACCCGGTGATACCGGAGTGCCTCCACTATACAACTCCAGGGCAGGGTGTTGAAGGCATTGGCGATGTCCAGAGACACCGCCAAGACGACCCTACCCCGGGCCACTGCATCCCCCGTCGTGAGGGCTCTTACGCGCATGACTGCGTCCACCGTGGAGCGCCCCCTGCGGAAGCCGTACTGGCTCTCCGCCAGGTCCGGCCCCACCCGCACCAACTGCCCGACGAGGCGGTCTGCAATTACTCTTTCAAAGAGCTTGCCCACCTCGTCGAGCAGCACAATGGGCCGGTAAGCGGACGGAGAGTCCGCAGGGCGCCCCACCTTCTTGATCAGGACCAGCTTCCCCGTCTTCCACCGACGTGGAAACTGGCCCCTCTCTAAGCATGCGCTTAAAAGCCCTCTGAGTCGAGGCCCGAGAGCCTCTTGCAAGGCCAGGACCCAGGCTTTCCCATGAAAGCCATCGGGTCCTGGGGCGGTGTTTTTGGCATTCAGCCTACGCACCGCCGCTCTCAGCTCTACCTCGGTCACCTCGGGAGCATCGTCGTCGTCGTCGTCGTCGTCCTGGTCCGCGTCAGATACCGCAGGAGACGGAGCCATAGGCGGAGGAGTATGTTCCCCTCGCGAGGGGAACAGAGCGCTCACCACGCCCTCCACGATCTGTGGCCGGAGACTCTGCGTCAGTGGGGGGGCCCATGGGCGGAGTTTCCCCCGCACCGCTAGATACGGGCGCCCCCATGGGTCTCTGTTCAGAGTCTCCAGCGACTCCTCGCGGGCCGATCTCTTGGCCCGCAAGATCTCCGTTCGGAGGGCGATCCTCGCAGCTCTGTACCCCTCGTATAGCTCCGCCTCGACGGCTTCCGTTTCCGGCGTGCGGTTACGGAGCCGTCTGCGGTACCTGGTGTACCGGCGTCGCGCGGCAATACACCCTTGGCGTAAAGCCGTAAGCGCCGGCGACCACCAGTACACCTGTCGCCGAGCAGAAGGCTGGACCCGGGGCATTGCCACGTCACATATCTCGGACATGGCCTCCTGGAACCACTCTGCCTCGTCGTCTATGTCGGCAGGCCTGTTCGGTGATGTCACCCAGGCCTGCACGATCGAGGCCTCCAGGAGTAGCTCCCGGTCCAGCTGCTTCAGCGACCAACGCGGACCGCTCGGGGTCTGTCCGACCGGCGGCACGCTGGAGGTCTGGGCGGAAACGTCAAACCGGATGTACCGATGATCGGAAGACGTCTCCACCTCCTCCAGAACGCGCCAGTCAAGTACGCGCGGTGACAGAGCGGGGCTGGCGAACGAGAGGTCCACCACCGATTCGCCCTGCCACCGCACGCACGTGGGGACAGAACCCCGGTTCAGGACGACCAGGCCTGTCTCCAGAGCCCAGTCCTCCACCATCCTGCCCCTTGCGTCCGTGAACCGGGAACCCCAAGCCAAGTTCTTGGCATTGAAGTCCCCGAGAACGAGCGCAGGGAGGGAACGGTATCCGACGACGACGTCTCTCAACTCCGCGAGGGAGTTGTGGAACTCGGCGAGAGTTCGGTTCGGGGAGAAGTACACCCCTACCACTACTATCTCCCCGAACCGTGCTGCCACGCAACCCCGACCCCTCTTGACCTCCTCGAGGGTCGGGGTACCGGCGGCGGCCGACGAAATGATGGTCACCGAGCCGTCCAGGTCCTCCACCCAGTCATCCCTGGGCGGGACATAGTACGGCTCGGGGACCACGGCGATGTTAATCGACCACTGCGCCATGCTCTGGAACAACAGGTCCTGAGCATCGGCGCAGTGGTTGATGTTCGCCTGGAGGAGGCGTAATGGGGCCGTTATTGGCATTCCATTACAGCCTCCTCCTCCCCAGCCCTCTGCGAGGGTCCAGCCACCGCGATGTTTGCGGTGGCGACGACGGCTGTGGGGGCAGCGTCGGCGGAAGCGGCGACGGCGGCGGTTGCGACGGTGGCGGTGGTGGTGGTGGTGGTGGAGGGCCTGCCCCTGGCCCTGGTCTTGGCGGGTGGGGCGCAGGTCCTGCTCCCAGCCCGGTGATCGGCCGGCTTGCCAGCTGCCGCACATGCTGCGCAGTGCGGCGCGGCCTCACAGGAGCCGGCCTTGTGACCGGGCCGACCACAGCGGAAGCAGCTGTTCCCTCTGTCCACCTCCGAGGTGCACCTCGCTGCCACGTGGTCGCCCACATGGCAGCGGAAGCACCTCAGAGGTCTGGGTTCCAGCAGCTTCACCTGCGCAGACACCCACCCCACCAAGAGCCTTCGGCCCTTCCCAGTGATTTGGCTCGCCGCCGACACGGGGCAGCTCACCGTTACGGTGAGAAGCCCCGCGCGATCAGGACGGAGAGTGCCTACCCTCACCTGCTCGGCAGGGCACCCTCCAGTCCTGGCGACGGCGGCCTTCACCTCCGCCTCCGTCACAGAGTCGTCCAGGCCCATAATGCGCATGTCTGCGCTCTTGGTGGGCCTGGACACTCGAGCCTCGTCGACCAGCAACGCCCTGATCTTCTCGGCCAGGGCGTCAGCAGCTGGGCCGCTGGAGGCGCCGGGGACCTCCAGCATCCGGGCTCCGGTCTTGGTGACCTTCACCCGAACGCCGTCGGCACACCCCACCTCCTCGAGGCTCACCGCCGCCTTGGTTTTGGCGAGCACGCTGCGGTAGGTCACGCCCTTCTGGATCGCTTCCGGCTGCAGCGTAATTACCACAGCCGCGGACCTCGGGGCGCGGAGCCTGGCCGCAGCGGCCCGCTCCTTGCGCCGCTTCCGCCTCTCTCGGCGTTTGGCCGCCCTTTTGGCCTTTCCCGCCTTCTCTTTCTCCCCGGCCACTTGCCATTCGGCAGCCTCGGCCGGAGGAGGTTGGGAAGTCGGGGCAGGCTGTGACGGCCGTCTCGCCACCTGGGCTGGGGCCTTCGGGGCTTTCGCCGCCCGTGCAGCCGTCCCACCCGGTTTGGGCGGCGCCTTTGGCGCCTTCGGCGGGGCCGACCCCGCGGGTCTCAGCACAGACCCGCTGTCGGCCCGTCCCGCCGAACCCTGCTTGGGCGCAGCAGCCGCAGCGGCGGCAAATGAGCCCAGTGGCCGCTGGCCCAACGCCGGCTGACTCGCCGCCAGCGGGGGCCGCAGCACGATGCCCTCCAGCACGGAAAACCGCCTGTTGAAGCCAGCCAGCTCCTGCCGCACCAGTTCGAGAACCTGGTTCTCCGCGGCGGGCAGGGGCTGACTCGGCCCGTGCTGGAGCTCATCCCGCGCGTCCCTCCGGGGGCCAGCTCCTCGTCGGAGCTCGGCCAGGTCTGCCCGGAGCCTCTGGTTCTCCTTCACCAGGTGCTCCGTAGTGGCGGTCAGGCGGGCGACCTCCGTCCGCAATTTGGACGTCTCGTCCGCAGACGAAGGCCCGCCGAAGCTCGCCTCCGCCGCCGCCACAATGGTGGCCGTGGCCGCGGATGTGGCCCTGCTCCTAGAGGAGCCAAGCCTCTTGTGGACCACATCCTTGATGGCGTTCACCACGACCCCCGCAAGCCTGTCCGCTCGCTCCGACTTGGAGCTGACAGAGAACGCCGATACTCCGCTTGAGGACCCCGAGATCGATACCCGGGGACCCTCAGCGGCGGACCGGCGCTCCTCCTCCTTGGCGAGCCTCAGGGCTCGCCTGCCACCCTTGGAGCCTTTCGACGGCCTCCCCGCCCCCCTACCCCTCGTGCTGGTGGGAACCTTGGGAGGCGGCGCCATCACCTCCGCGTCAGAGGACGACTCACGGCCGTCCCCTGCCTTGGAACGCTTCTGGTTCCGGAAGAACCGCGAGCCCTGACTCACGGCGCTTCCGGAAGCGCTCCCCTCCTCACGCTCCAGGCTCCTAAAGGAGCTCAGAGCGGCGAGTAGTGGTGCTGCGTCGGTCACCGACGCCGCACCACTCTCCGCCTCCTTGCCGACTTCGTTTTGGCTTGTTTCGCCCGACCGCGGCTTGTCGGGCGTCTTGAAGCTGAAGGAGATCATCTCCTGAAATGTAGGAGATGATCTGGAGCCTCCTCGGCTCTTGTTGTCGGGATTGTTCCCGACAGACGGATCCAGGTCGTCGTTAATGGGTGTAAGATCAAGCCCGCCCCCCCCAGCATACGAATGGGGGCGTGTCTGGGAGTCTATTACTGTAATCTTATTATTCATTTTGGTTTTTTCCTTTGGAGGGTGTGGTCCCTATCTCCTACCCTCTACCTCCCTATCCTCCTCTAACATATCGCATGGTCCACATTCACTCTCTCTCATTCACTCACTCACTCACACACTCTACCCCCCCAGTTTCGGCGCCACTCTCACAGTCGCATCTGATGAACAGATGCGTACCAGAGAGTAGCGACGAAGTTCCCCCAGGTTCCATGCCGTTAGGAGGCTCGAACAGCTTGCTCAAGCCTCCCAACGGCGCAGCCCTCTTGTGAGGCGCTAGCATTTGGACATCCCTCCAATACGCATCCCATAGCCACGCCTCCAAGCTGGGATTGGGTGGAGGTCGCATCCACTGGCAGTCGACGATGATCGACTGACAATGGACGCGACCCCCGGTGTGTTCCTCTTAGTCGGGCCTCTCCCCTGGAGCCTTCCGGCCCAAGTTAGTCACTCATGCCGGAAGTCCCCAGGATCATGGAGACCCATAAGCCCCACCACGACGGCAACGTAGAAACACTCGGTGGGGGCGCTGGCTCAGGTAGGTGGATTTTCTGGATAAAATTGACCAAATTTAATAGATTTATTTTAGGATTTTCCGAATATTTAGGGTGCCCAGCACGCTAGACGTACGGGAGAAGTGTCAAAAGACGCGGCCCCGCAAGATCTAACGAGCTATAATAATTTCGGAATTTTAGCCTTAAGGGCTAAAACACAGGGGGTGGAAAACCCGTTTTCCGGAAAACACAATCTGCAATTTTTTGACGTTTCGTGAGAGCTAGGCCCACGTGTGGGGTGTCAAAAGTTGCGTCTCCGCACGGGCTAACGGATTTTATAAAAATAAAAATTTATCTAGAACAAAAATTTTTGAATATGGGCAAAAAACTAGATTTTTTGAGAAAAATTTTGAAAATTTGTTCCAAAACCAGGACTCGGATACGCGAAACACGCACCGGGACACAGGTAAGGGTTGATGGAGTCCTATGGAGTTTAAACCAAAAGAATCTAACGAGTAGAATTTGAGATATCTAATTTTGAAAATAAAATTTTTTTTGAAAAAATGACAATTTGTAGGTATTCGAAAAATAAAACCTCGATGGTCAATTTCTACAGTCGGGATAGCAGGAACTAGCCTGTCCTGTAATTACTGTGCAAAAAACTGGGTCAAATTAGCACTCCTGAAGGCTGAGAAATCGATGGTTTTGTTTTGCGCTGGCTCAGGTTTTTTTTTTTTTTTTTTTTGGGGGGTGGGAAATCATCCAATGACTTCTTCCGCTCTAGGGTGGAGCGGAAGGGCGTGTCAGACTCTTACTGACTAAAACCCACCCCTGTTCCTCCCTGCCTCGAGTGCCCGGGGGCGAGGTAACTCTTTCGAATTTATCCTCCACCCCCGGGCAGGCACCGGCCGTGGCAGGCCCCTTCCCTTGGCTGACAACTCTTTGAGGCGCGCGTGGAACACTACGCGCCGTCGACTCTCGGGCCTGGTGCTGATCGGACGGCGAGTTACCCACTACTCGCCGTCCGCAGGCCCGGGTCTACGGTGGCCGGAGATCGTCTCGCGGCCCCTGGCGTCTCCTGCGGCGGTCGCGGCTGGGGGCGCTAGGGCGACTCGGCCGTTGCTGAGCCTCCCTAACGTGTGCCGCCTCCCTCTTCGCGAGCATTACTGCTTCGCAGAAGGAGGAGACGGCCTCCCATTCCCTCTCGCTCCGTACCATGGCCTGAACCAGGGCACGGCGCGAGAGGTCGCTGTCGCCTATCGCATCCACGAGGACACGGCGGTGCTCTGCCCAAGCGGGGCAAACCTCCACCGTATGCTCCACCGTGTCCTCTGGGCGATCCTCGCAGTGGAAACACTCAGGGGTCACCTCCGCCCTGATCCGACACAGGTACCTCCCGAAACAGCCGTGTCCGGTGAGCACCTGCGTCAGGCGGAAGGTGAGGGCGCCGTGACGCCTCTCCAACCACTCCTCAAAGAGGGGCACCACCGCCTCGATGGTGGCGTGCCCAGCGCTGGGTTGCGACAGTCGCTCTCTCCATGTCACCATGAGATCCTGCCGGAGCTCGGTCCGCCGAGCCGCGAGTTGTCGCGGCAGCGGAGTTTCGCCCCGGCGTTTGGCCTCCTCGCGCCACTCGTACAGGTGCGCGAGGATTTTTGCCTCCAGATCCCACGGTGACAGTCCGGCAAGGAGGCTCGCCGCCTCACGGGAGATCGTGCGGTATCCGCGGATGATTCGGATCGCCATGACCCTCTGGGACGCGTTCATCAGGCGAGCTGATCGCTGCCTCAACGAACGCGCCCACACCGGTGCCCCGTAGAGGGCCATGGACCGCACGATCCCCGCGTAGAGCCTCCGGCAGGAGGCATTTGGCCCCCTCAGATTGGGTAGGAGCCGCTTCAAGGCGGCCCCGGCCCTGTCCAATCTGGGAGCCAAACGTCGAAAATGTTCGACAAAGTTCCACCGGCTGTCGAGGACGAGTCCCAGGTACTTCATCGTACCCTCGACGCCGATGCGAACCCCTCCTACCGTGATCTGGGAACCCGCAGGTGGCGCGTTCCGACGACCATGAAAACACATGGCCTCGGACTTGTGCAATGCCACCTCGAGTCCCAGTTGCCGGATCCTCTCTATGACTGTCGCAACCCCGCGTGTCATAAGTTCGGCCGCCGCCTCGTGCGACCTCCCCTGCGCTAAGACCAGCGTGTCGTCAGCGTAGCACACTACGCTGACGCCAGCGGGGAGGTCGGCGCGCAGCACCCAGTCGTATCCGATGTTCCACAAGGGCGGCCCCAGGACCGATCCCTGTGGAACACCGCACGACATCTCTCGCCGGTTCCATACTCCCTGATGACCGGGGTAGATGACGGCTCTGTCCGTCAGATACGCCTCGACTACGCGACGGAGGTAGGGCGGCACCCGGTGATACCGGAGTGCCTCCACTATACAACTCCAGGGCAGGGTGTTGAAGGCATTGGCGATGTCCAGAGACACCGCCAAGACGACCCTACCCCGGGCCACTGCATCCCCCGTCGTGAGGGCTCTTACGCGCATGACTGCGTCCACCGTGGAGCGCCCCCTGCGGAAGCCGTACTGGCTCTCCGCCAGGTCCGGCCCCACCCGCATCAACTGCCCGACGAGGCGGTCTGCAATTACTCTTTCAAAGAGCTTGCCCACCTCGTCGAGCAGCACAATGGGCCGGTAAGCGGACGGAGAGTCCGCAGGGCGCCCCGCCTTCTTGATCAGGACCAGCTTCCCCGTCTTCCACCGACGTGGAAACTGGCCCCTCTCTAAGCATGCGCTTAAAAGCCCTCTGAGTCGAGGCCCGAGAGCCTCTTGCAAGGCCAGGACCCAGGCTTTCCCATGAAAGCCATCGGGTCCTGGGGCGGTGTTTTTGGCATTCAGCCTACGCACCGCCGCTCTCAGCTCTACCTCGGTCACCTCGGGAGCATCGTCGTCGTCGTCGTCGTCGTCCTGGTCCGCGTCAGATACCGCAGGAGACGGAGCCATAGGCGGAGGAGTATGTTCCCCTCGCGAGGGGAACAGAGCGCTCACCACGCCCTCCACGATCTGTGGCCGGAGACTCTGCGTCAGTGGGGGGGCCCATGGGCGGAGTTTCCCCCGCACCGCTAGATACGGGCGCCCCCATGGGTCTCTGTTCAGAGTCTCCAGCGACTCCTCGCGGGCCGATCTCTTGGCCCGCAAGATCTCCGTTCGGAGGGCGATCCTCGCAGCTCTGTACCCCTCGTATAGCTCCGCCTCGACGGCTTCCGTTTCCGGCGTGCGGTTACGGAGCCGTCTGCGGTACCTGGTGTACCGGCGTCGCGCGGTAATACACCCTTGGCGTAAAGCCGTAAGCGCCGGCGACCACCAGTACACCTGTCGCCGAGCAGAAGGCTGGACCCGGGGCATTGCCACGTCACATATCTCGGACATGGCCTCCTGGAACCACTCTGCCTCGTCGTCTATGTCGGCAGGCCTGTTCGGTGATGTCACCCAGGCCTGCACGATCGAGGCCTCCAGGAGTAGCTCCCGGTCCATCTGCTTCAGCGACCAACGCGGACCGCTCGGGGTCTGTCCGACCGGCGGCACGCTGGAGGTCTGGGCGGAAACGTCAAACCGGATGTACCGATGATCGGAAGACGTCTCCACCTCCTCCAGAACGCGCCAGTCAAGTACGCGCGGTGACAGAGCGGGGCTGGCGAACGAGAGGTCCACCACCGATTCGCCCTGCCACCGCACGCACGTGGGGACAGAACCCCGGTTCAGGACGACCAGGCCTGTCTCCAGAGCCCAGTCCTCCACCATCCTGCCCCTTGCGTCCGTGAACCGGGAACCCCAAGCCAAGTTCTTGGCATTGAAGTCCCCGAGAACGAGCGCAGGGAGGGAACGGTATCCGACGACGACGTCTCTCAACTCCGCGAGGGAGTTGTGGAACTCGGCGAGAGTTCGGTTCGGGGAGAAGTACACCCCTACCACTACTATCTCCCCGAACCGTGCTGCCACGCAACCCCGACCCCTCTTGACCTCCTCGAGGGTCGGGGTACCGGCGGCGGCCGACGAAATGATGGACACCGAGCCGTCCAGGTCCTCCACCCAGTCATCCCTGGGCGGGACATAGTACGGCTCGGGGACCACGGCGATGTTAATCGACCACTGCGCCATGCTCTGGAACAACAGGTCCTGAGCATCGGCGCAGTGGTTGATGTTCGCCTGGAGGAGGCGTAATGGGGCCGTTATTGGCATTCCATTACAGCCTCCTCCTCCCCAGCCCTCTGCGAGGGTCCAGCCACCGCGATGTTTG
The DNA here is from genome assembly GCA_951329385.1 of Polia nebulosa. Taxonomy (NCBI): domain Eukaryota; kingdom Metazoa; phylum Arthropoda; class Insecta; order Lepidoptera; family Noctuidae; genus Polia; species Polia nebulosa. Next base: position 52,415 of record OX589595.1, on the reverse strand, counting down.
CGGTGGCGACGACGGCTGTGGGGGCAGCGTCGGCGGAAGCGGCGACGGCGGCGGTTGCGACGGTGGCGGTGGTGGTGGTGGTGGTGGAGGGCCTGCCCCTGGCCCTGGTCTTGGCGGGTGGGGCGCAGGTCCTGCTCCCAGCCCGGTGATCGGCCGGCTTGCCAGCTGCCGCACATGCTGCGCAGTGCGGCGCGGCCTCACAGGAGCCGGCCTTGTGACCGGGCCGACCACAGCGGAAGCAGCTGTTCCCTCTGTCCACCTCCGAGGTGCACCTCGCTGCCACGTGGTCGCCCACATGGCAGCGGAAGCACCTCAGAGGTCTGGGTTCCAGCAGCTTCACCTGCGCAGACACCCAGCCCACCAAGAGCCTTCGGCCCTTCCCAGTGATTTGGCTCGCCGCCGACACGGGGCAGCTCACCGTTACGGTGAGAAGCCCCGCGCGATCAGGACGGAGAGTGCCTACCCTCACCTGCTCGGCAGGGCACCCTCCAGTCCTGGCGACGGCGGCCTTCACCTCCGCCTCCGTCACAGAGTCGTCCAGGCCCATAATGCGCATGTCTGCGCTCTTGGTGGGCCTGGACACTCGAGCCTCGTCGACCAGCAACGCCCTGATCTTTTCAGCCAGGGCGTCAGCAGCTGGGCCGCTGGAGGCGCCGGGGACCTCCAGCATCCGGGCTCCGGTCTTGGTGACCTTCACCCGAACGCCGTCGGCACACCCCACCTCCTCGAGGTTTACCGCCGCCTTAGTTTTGGCGAGCACGCTGCGGTAGGTCACGCCCTTCTGGACCGCTTCCGGCTGCAGCGTTATAACCACAGCCGCGGACCTCGGGGCGCGGAGCCTGGCCGCAGCGGCCCGCTCCTTGCGCCGCTTCCGCCTCTCTCGGCGTTTGGCCGCCCTTTTGGCCTTTCCCGCCTTCTCTTTCTCCCCGGCCACTTGCCATTCGGCAGCCTCGGCCGGAGGAGGTTGGGAAGTCGGGGCAGGCTGTGACGGCCGTCTCGCCACCTGGGCTGGGGCCTTCGGGGCTTTCGCCGCCCGTGCAGCCGTCCCACCCGGTTTGGGCGGCGCCTTTGGCGCCTTCGGCGGGGCCGACCCCGCGGGTCTCAGCACAGACCCGCTGTCGGCCCGTCCCGCCGAACCCTGCTTGGGCGCAGCAGCCGCAGCGGCGGCAAATGAGCCCGGTGGCCGCTGGCCCAACGCCGGCTGACTCGCCGCCAGCGGGGGCCGCAGCACAATGCCCTCCAGCACGGAAAACCGCCTGTTGAAGCCAGCCAGCTCCCGCCGCACCAGTTCGAGAACCTGGTTCTCCGCGGCGGGCAGGGGCTGACTCGGCCCGTGCTGGAGCTCATCCCGCGCGTCCCTCCGGGGGCCAGCTCCTCGTCGGAGCTCGGCCAGGTCTGCCCGGAGCCTCTGGTTCTCCTTCACCAGGTGCTCCGTAGTGGCGGTCAGGCGGGCGACCTCCGTCCGCAATTTGGACGTCTCGTCCGCAGACGCAGACGAAGGCCCGCCGAAGCTCGCCTCCGCCGCCGCCACAATGGTGGCCGTGGCCGCGGATGTGGCCCTGCTCTTAGAAGAGCCAAGCCTCTTGTGGACCACATCCTTGATGGCGTTCACCACGACCCCCGCAAGCCTGTCCGCTCGCTCCGACTTGGAGCTGACAGAGAACGCCGATACTCCGCTTGAGGACCCCGAGATCGATACCCGGGGACCCTCAGCGTTGGACCGGCGCTCCTCCTCCGCGGCGAGCCTCAGGGCTCGCCTGCCACCCTTGGAGCCTTTCGACGGCCTCCCCGCCCCCCTACCCCTCGTGCTGGTGGGAACCTTGGGAGGCGGCGCCATCACCTCAGCGTCAGAGGACGACTCACGGCCGTCCCCTGCCTTGGAGCGCTTCTGGTTCCGGAAGAACCGCGAGCCCTGACTCACGGCGCTTCCGGAAGCGCTCCCCTCCTCACGCTCCAGGCTCCTAAAGGAGCTCAGAGCGGCGAGTAGTGGTGCTGCGTCGGTCACCGACGCCGCACCACTCTCCGCCTCCTTGCCGACTTCGTTCTGGCTTACTTCGCCCGACCGCGGCTTGTCGGGCGTCTTAAAGCTAAATGAGATCATCTCCTCAAAGGTAGGAGATGATCTGGAGCCTCCTCGGCTCTTGTTGTCGGGATTGTTCCCGACAGACGGATCCAGGTCGTCGTTTAAGGGTGTGTGATTAAGCCCGCCCCCCCCAGCATACGAATGGGGGCGTGTCTGGGAGTCATTTGCATTAATCTTGTCGTTCATTGTGGGTTTTTTCCTTTGAAGGGTGTGGTCCCTGTCTCCTCCCTTCAACCTCCCTATCTTTCCTCTTACATATCGCATGGTCCACATTCACTCTCTCTCATTCACTCACTCACTCACACACACTACCCCCCCAGTTTCGGCGCCACTCTCACAGTCGCATCTGATGAACAGATGCGTACCAGAGAGTAGCGACGAAGTTCCCCCAGGTTCCATGCCGTTAGGAGGCTCGAACAGCTTGCTCAAGCCTCCCAACGGCGCAGCCCTCTTGTGAGGCGCTAGCATTTGGACATCCCTCCAATACGCATCCCATAGCCACGCCTCCAAGCTGGGATTGGGTGGAGGTCGCATCCACTGGCAGTCGACGATGATCGACTGACAATGGACGCGACCCCCGGTGTGTTCCTCTTAGTCGGGCCTCTCCCCTGGAGCCTTCCGGCCCAAGTTAGTCACTCATGCCGGAAGTCCCCAGGATCATGGAGACCCATAAGCCCCACCACGACGGCAACGTAGAAACACTCGGTGGGGGCGCTGGCTCAGGTAGGTGGATTTTCTGGATAAAATTGACCAAATTTAATAGATTTATTTTAGGATTTTCCGAATATTTAGGGTGCCCAGCACGCTAGACGTACGGGAGAGGTGTCAAAAGACGCGGCCCCGCAAGATCTAACGAGCTATAATAATTTCGGAATTTTAGCCTTAAGGGCTAAAACACAGGGGGTGGAAAACCCGTTTTCCGGAAAACACAATCTGCAATTTTTTGACGTTTCGTGAGAGCTAGGCCCACGTGTGGGGTGTCAAAAGTTGCGTCTCCGCACGGGCTAACGGATTTTATAAAAATAAAAATTTATCTAGAACAAAAGTTTTTGAATATGGGCAAAAAACTAGATTTTTTGAGAAAAATTTTGAAAATTTGTTCCAAAACCAGGACTCGGATACGCGAAACACGCACCGGGACACAGGTAAGGGTTGATGGAGTCCTATGGAGTTTAAACCAAAAGAATCTAACGAGTAGAATTTGAGATATCTAATTTTGAAAATAAAATTTTTTTTGAAAAAATGACAATTTGTAGGTATTCGAAAAATAAAACCTCGATGGTCAATTTCTACAGTCGGGATAGCAGGAACTAGCCTGTCCTGTAATTACTGTGCAAAAAACTGGGTCAAATTAGCACTCCTGAAGGCTGAGAAATCGATGGTTTTGTTTTGCGCTGGCTCAGGTAGGTGGATTTTCTGGATAAAATTGACCAAATTTAATAGATTTATTTTAGGATTTTCCGAATATTTAGGGTGCCCAGCACGCTAGACGTACGGGAGAGGTGTCAAAAGACGCGGCCCCGCAAGATCTAACGAGCTATAATAATTTCGGAATTTTAGCCTTAAGGGCTAAAACACAGGGGGTGGAAAACCCGTTTTCCGGAAAACACAATCTGCAATTTTTTGACGTTTCGTGAGAGCTAGGCCCACGTGTGGGGTGTCAAAAGTTGCGTCTCCGCACGGGCTAACGGATTTTATAAAAATAAAAATTTATCTAGAACAAAAATTTTTGAATATGGGCAAAAAACTAGATTTTTTGAGAAAAATTTTGAAAATTTGTTCCAAAACCAGGACTCGGATACGCGAAACACGCACCGGGACACAGGTAAGGGTTGATGGAGTTTAAACCAAAAGAATCTAACGAGTAGAATTTGAGATATCTAATTTTGAAAATAAAATTTTTTTTGAAAAAATGACAATTTGTAGGTATTCGAAAAATAAAACCTCGATGGTCAATTTCTACAGTCGGGATAGCAGGAACTAGCCTGTCCTGTAATTACTGTGCAAAAAACTGGGTCAAATTAGCACTCCTGAAGGCTGAGAAATCGATGGTTTTGTTTTGCGCTGGCTCAGGTTTTTTTTTTTTTTTTTTTTTTTTTTGGGGGGTGGGAAATCATCCAATGACTTCTTCCGCTCTAGGGTGGAGCGGAAGGGTGTGTCAGACTCTTACTGACTAAAACCCACCCCTGTTCCTCCCTGCCTCGAGTGCCCGGGGGCGAGGTAACTCTTTCGAATTTATCCTCCACCCCCGGGCAGGCACCGGCCGTGGCAGGCCCCTTCCCTTGGCTGACAACTCTTTGAGGCGCGCGTGGAACACTACGCGCCGTCGACTCTCGGGCCTGGTGCTGATCGGACGGCGAGTTACCCACTACTCGCCGTCCGCAGGCCCGGGTCTACGGTGGCCGGAGATCGTCTCGCGGCCCCTGGCGTCTCCTGCGGCGGTCGCGGCTGGGGGCGCTAGGGCGACTCGGCCGTTGCTGAGCCTCCCTAACGTGTGCCGCCTCCCTCTTCGCGAGCATTACTGCTTCGCAGAAGGAGGAGACGGCCTCCCATTCCCTCTCGCTCCGTACCATGGCCTGAACCAGGGCACGGCGCGAGAGGTCGCTGTCGCCTATCGCATCCACGAGGACACGGCGGTGCTCTGCCCAAGCGGGGCAAACCTCCACCGTATGCTCCACCGTGTCCTCTGGGCGATCCTCGCAGTGGAAACACTCAGGGGTCTCCTCCGCCCTGATCCGACACAGGTACCTCCCGAAACAGCCGTGTCCGGTGAGCACCTGCGTCAGGCGGAAGGTGAGGGCGCCGTGACGCCTCTCCAGCCACTCCTCAAAGAGGGGCACTACCGCCTCGATGGTGGCGTGCCCAGCGCTGGGTTGCGACAGTCGCTCTCTCCATGTCACCATGAGATCCTGCCGGAGCTCGGTCCGCCGAGCCGCGAGTTGTCGCGGCAGCGGAGTTTCGCCCCGGCGTTTGGCCTCCTCGCGCCACTCGTACAGGTGCGCGAGGATTTTTGCCTCCAGATCCCACGGTGACAGTCCGGCAAGGAGGCTCGCCGCCTCACGGGAGATCGTGCGGTATCCGCGGATGATACGGATCGCCATGACCCTCTGGGACGCGTTCATCAGGCGAGCTGATCGCTGCCTCAACGAACGCGCCCACACCGGTGCCCCGTAGAGGGCCATGGACCGCACGATCCCCGCGTAGAGCCTCCGGCAGGAGGCGTTTGGCCCCCTCAGATTGGGTAGGAGCCGCTTCAAGGCGGCCCCGGCCCTGTCCAATCTGGGAGCCAAACGTCGAAAATGTTCGACAAAGTTCCACCGGCTGTCGAGGACGAGTCCCAGGTACTTCATCGTACCCTCGACGCCGATGCGAACCCCTCCTACCGTGATCTGGGAACCCGCAGGTGGCGCGTTCCGACGACCATGAAAACACATGGCCTCGGACTTGTGCAATGCCACCTCGAGTCCCAGTTGCCGGATCCTCTCTATGACTGTCGCAACCCCGCGTGTCATAAGTTCGGCCGCCGCCTCGTGCGACCTCCCCTGCGCTAAGACCAGCGTGTCGTCAGCGTAGCACACTACGCTGACGCCAGCGGGGAGGTCGGCGCGCAGCACCCAGTCGTATCCGATGTTCCACAAGGGCGGCCCCAGGACCGATCCCTGTGGAACACCGCACGACATCTCTCGCCGGTTCCATACTCCCTGATGACCGGGGTAGATGACGGCTCTGTCCGTCAGATACGCCTCGACTACGCGACGGAGGTAGGGCGGCACCCGGTGATACCGGAGTGCCTCCACTATACAACTCCAGGGCAGGGTGTTGAAGGCATTGGCGATGTCCAGAGACACCGCCAAGACGACCCTACCCCGGGCCACTGCATCCCCCGTCGTGAGGGCTCTTACGCGCATGACTGCGTCCACCGTGGAGCGCCCCCTGCGGAAGCCGTACTGGCTCTCCGCCAGGTCCGGCCCCACCCGCACCAGCTGCCCGACGAGGCGGTCTGCAATTACTCTTTCAAAGAGCTTGCCCACCTCGTCGAGCAGCACAATGGGCCGGTAAGCGGACGGAGAGTCCGCAGGGCGCCCCACCTTCTTGATCAGGACCAGCTTCCCCGTCTTCCACCGACGTGGAAACTGGCCCCTCTCTAAGCATGCGCTTAAAAGCCCTCTGAGTCGAGGCCCGAGAGCCTCTTGCAAGGCCAGGACCCAGGCTTTCCCATGAAAGCCATCGGGTCCTGGGGCGGTGTTTTTGGCATTCAGCCTACGCACCGCCGCTCTCAGCTCTACCTCGGTCACCTCGGGAGCATCGTCGTCGTCGTCGTCGTCGTCCTGGTCCGCGTCAGATACCGCAGGAGACGGAGCCATAGGCGGAGGAGTATGTTCCCCTCGCGAGGGGAACAGAGCGCTCACCACGCCCTCCACGATCTGTGGCCGGAGACTCTGCGTCAGTGGGGGGGCCCATGGGCGGAGTTTCCCCCGCACCGCTAGATACGGGCGCCCCCATGGGGCGCTGGCTCAGGTAGGTGGATTTTCTGGATAAAATTGACCAAATTTAATAGATTTATTTTAGGATTTTCCGAATATTTAGGGTGCCCAGCACGCTAGACGTACGGGAGAGGTGTCAAAAGACGCGGCCCCGCAAGATCTAACGAGCTATAATAATTTCGGAATTTTAGCCTTAAGGGCTAAAACACAGGGGGTGGAAAACCCGTTTTCCGGAAAACACAATCTGCAATTTTTTGACGTTTCGTGAGAGCTAGGCCCACGTGTGGGGTGTCAAAAGTTGCGTCTCCGCACGGGCTAACGGATTTTATAAAAATAAAAATTTATCTAGAACAAAAATTTTTGAATATGGGCAAAAAACTAGATTTTTTGAGAAAAATTTTGAAAATTTGTTCCAAAACCAGGACTCGGATACGCGAAACACGCACCGGGACACAGGTAAGGGTTGATGGAGTCCTATGGAGTTTAAACCAAAAGAATCTAACGAGTAGAATTTGAGATATCTAATTTTGAAAATAAAATTTTTTTTGAAAAAATGACAATTTGTAGGTATTCGAAAAATAAAACCTCGATGGTCAATTTCTACAGTCGGGATAGCAGGAACTAGCCTGTCCTGTAATTACTGTGCAAAAAACTGGGTCAAATTAGCACTCCTGAAGGCTGAGAAATCGATGGTTTTGTTTTGCGCTGGCTCAGGTTTTTTTTTTTTTTTTTTTGGGGGGTGGGAAATCATCCAATGACTTCTTCCGCTCTAGGGTGGAGCGGAAGGGTGTGTCAGACTCTTACTGACTAAAACCCACCCCTGTTCCTCCCTGCCTCGAGTGCCCGGGGGCGAGGTAACTCTTTCGAATTTATCCTCCACCCCCGGGCAGGCACCGGCCGTGGCAGGCCCCTTCCTTTGGCTGACAACTCTTTGAGGCGCGCGTGGAACACTACGCGCCGTCGACTCTCGGGCCTGGTGCTGATCGGACGGCGAGTTACCCACTACTCGCCGTCCGCAGGCCCGGGTCTACGGTGGCCGGAGATCGTCTCGCGGCCCCTGGCGTCTCCTGCGGCGGTCGCGGCTGGGGGCGCTAGGGCGACTCGGCCGTTGCTGAGCCTCCCTAACGTGTGCCGCCTCCCTCTTCGCGAGCATTACTGCTTCGCAGAAGGAGGAGACGGCCTCCCATTCCCTCTCGCTCCGTACCATGGCCTGAACCAGGGCACGGCGCGAGAGGTCGCTGTCGCCTATCGCATCCACGAGGACACGGCGGTGCTCTGCCCAAGCGGGGCAAACCTCCACCGAATGCTCCACCGTGTCCTCTGGGCGATCCTCGCAGTGGAAACACTCAGGGGTCACCTCCGCCCTGATCCGACACAGGTACCTCCCGAAACAGCCGTGTCCGGTGAGCACCTGAGGTGGATTTTCTGGATAAAATTGACCAAATTTAATAGATTTATTTTAGGATTTTCCGAATATTTAGGGTGCCCAGCACGCTAGACGTACGGGAGAGGTGTCAAAAGACGCGGCCCCGCAAGATCTAACGAGCTATAATAATTTCGGAATTTTAGCCTTAAGGGCTAAAACACAGGGGGTGGAAAACCCGTTTTCCGGAAAACACAATCTGCAATTTTTTGACGTTTCGTGAGAGCTAGGCCCACGTGTGGGGTGTCAAAAGTTGCGTCTCCGCACGGGCTAACGGATTTTATAAAAATAAAAATTTATCTAGAACAAAAATTTTTGAATATGGGCAAAAAACTAGATTTTTTGAGAAAAATTTTGAAAATTTGTTCCAAAACCAGGACTCGGATACGCGAAACACGCACCGGGACACAGGTAAGGGTTGATGGAGTCCTATGGAGTTTAAACCAAAAGAATCTAACGAGTAGAATTTGAGATATCTAATTTTGAAAATAAATTTTTTTTGAAAAAATGACAATTTGTAGGTATTCGAAAAATAAAACCTCGATGGTCAATTTCTACAGTCGGGATAGCAGGAACTAGCCTGTCCTGTAATTACTGTGCAAAAAACTGGGTCAAATTAGCACTCCTGAAGGCTGAGAAATCGATGGTTTTGTTTTGCGCTGGCTCAGGTTTTTTTTTTTTTTTTTTTTTTTTTTTTTGGGGGGTGGGAAATCATCCAATGACTTCTTCCGCTCTAGGGTGGAGCGGAAGGGTGTGTCAGACTCTTACTGACTAAAACCCACCCCTGTTCCTCCCTGCCTCGAGTGCCCGGGGGCGAGGTAACTCTTTCGAATTTATCCTCCACCCCCGGGCAGGCACCGGCCGTGGCAGGCCCCTTCCTTTGGCTGACAACTCTTTGAGGCGCGCGTGGAACACTACGCGCCGTCGACTCTCGGGCCTGGTGCTGATCGGACGGCGAGTTACCCACTACTCGCCGTCCGCAGGCCCGGGTCTACGGTGGCCGGAGATCGTCTCGCGGCCCCTGGCGTCTCCTGCGGCGGTCGCGGCTGGGGGCGCTAGGGCGACTCGGCCGTTGCTGAGCCTCCCTAACGTGTGCCGCCTCCCTCTTCGCGAGCATTACTGCTTCGCAGAAGGAGGAGACGGCCTCCCATTCCCTCTCGCTCCGTACCATGGCCTGAACCAGGGCACGGCGCGAGAGGTCGCTGTCGCCTATCGCATCCACGAGGACACGGCGGTGCTCTGCCCAAGCGGGGCAAACCTCCACCGTATGCTCCACCGTGTCCTCTGGGCGATCCTCGCAGTGGAAACACTCAGGGGTCTCCTCCGCCCTGATCCGACACAGGTACCTCCCGAAACAGCCGTGTCCGGTGAGCACCTGCGTCAGGCGGAAGGTGAGGGCGCCGTGACGCCTCTCCAGCCACTCCTCAAAGAGGGGCACCACCGCCTCGATGGTGGCGTGCCCAGCGCTGGGTTGCGACAGTCGCTCTCTCCATGTCACCATGAGATCCTGCCGGAGCTCGGTCCGCCGAGCCGCGAGTTGTCGCGGCAGCGGAGTTTCGCCCCGGCGTTTGGCCTCCTCGCGCCACTCGTACAGGTGCGCGAGGATTTTTGCCTCCAGATCCCACGGTGACAGTCCGGCAAGGAGGCTCGCCGCCTCACGGGAGATCGTGCGGTATCCGCGGATGATACGGATCGCCATGACCCTCTGGGACGCGTTCATCAGGCGAGCTGATCGCTGCCTCAACGAACGCGCCCACACCGGTGCCCCGTAGAGGGCCATGGACCGCACGATCCCCGCGTAGAGCCTCCGGCAGGAGGCATTTGGCCCCCTCAGATTGGGTAGGAGCCGCTTCAAGGCGGCCCCGGCCCTGTCCAATCTGGGAGCCAAACGTCGAAAATGTTCGACAAAGTTCCACCGGCTGTCGAGGACGAGTCCCAGGTACTTCATCGTACCCTCGACGCCGATGCGAACCCCTCCTACCGTGATCTGGGAACCCGCAGGTGGCGCGTTCCGACGACCATGAAAACACATGGCCTCGGACTTGTGCAATGCCACCTCGAGTCCCAGTTGCCGGATCCTCTCTATGACTGTCGCAACCCCGCGTGTCATAAGTTCGGCCGCCGCCTCGTGCGACCTCCCCTGCGCTAAGACCAGCGTGTCGTCAGCGTAGCACACTACGCTGACGCCAGCGGGGAGGTCGGCGCGCAGCACCCAGTCGTATCCGATGTTCCACAAGGGCGGCCCCAGGACCGATCCCTGTGGAACACCGCACGACATCTCTCGCCGGTTCCATACTCCCTGATGACCGGGGTAGATGACGGCTCTGTCCGTCAGATACGCCTCGACTACGCGACGGAGGTAGGGCGGCACCCGGTGATACCGGAGTGCCTCCACTATACAACTCCAGGGCAGGGTGTTGAAGGCATTGGCGATGTCCAGAGACACCGCCAAGACGACCCTACCCCGGGCCACTGCATCCCCCGTCGTGAGGGCTCTTACGCGCATGACTGCGTCCACCGTGGAGCGCCCCCTGCGGAAGCCGTACTGGCTCTCCGCCAGGTCCGGCCCCACCCGCACCAACTGCCCGACGAGGCGGTCTGCAATTACTCTTTCAAAGAGCTTGCCCACCTCGTCGAGCAGCACAATGGGCCGGTAAGCGGACGGAGAGTCCGCAGGGCGCCCCACCTTCTTGATCAGGACCAGCTTCCCCGTCTTCCACCGACGTGGAAACTGGCCCCTCTCTAAGCATGCGCTTAAAAGCCCTCTGAGTCGAGGCCCGAGAGCCTCTTGCAAGGCCAGGACCCAGGCTTTCCCATGAAAGCCATCGGGTCCTGGGGCGGTGTTTTTGGCATTCAGCCTACGCACCGCCGCTCTCAGCTCTACCTCGGTCACCTCGGGAGCATCGTCGTCGTCGTCGTCGTCGTCCTGGTCCGCGTCAGATACCGCAGGAGACGGAGCCATAGGCGGAGGAGTATGTTCCCCTCGCGAGGGGAACAGAGCGCTCACCACGCCCTCCACGATCTGTGGCCGGAGACTCTGCGTCAGTGGGGGGGCCCATGGGCGGAGTTTCCCCCGCACCGCTAGATACGGGCGCCCCCATGGGTCTCTGTTCAGAGTCTCCAGCGACTCCTCGCGGGCCGATCTCTTGGCCCGCAAGATCTCCGTTCGGAGGGCGATCCTCGCAGCTCTGTACCCCTCGTATAGCTCCGCCTCGACGGCTTCCGTTTCCGGCGTGCGGTTACGGAGCCGTCTGCGGTACCTGGTGTACCGGCGTCGCGCGGTAATACACCCTTGGCGTAAAGCCGTAAGCGCCGGCGACCACCAGTACACCTGTCGCCGAGCAGAAGGCTGGACCCGGGGCATTGCCACGTCACATATCTCGGACATGGCCTCCTGGAACCACTCTGCCTCGTCGTCTATGTCGGCAGGCCTGTTCGGTGATGTCACCCAGGCCTGCACGATCGAGGCCTCCAGGAGTAGCTCCCGGTCCAGCTGCTTCAGCGACCAACGCGGACCGCTCGGGGTCTGTCCGACCGGCGGCACGCTGGAGGTCTGGGCGGAAACGTCAAACCGGATGTACCGATGATCGGAAGACGTCTCCACCTCCTCCAGAACGCGCCAGTCAAGTACGCGCGGTGACAGAGCGGGGCTGGCGAACGAGAGGTCCACCACCGATTCGCCCTGCCACCGCACGCACGTGGGGACAGAACCCCGGTTCAGGACGACCAGGCCTGTCTCCAGAGCCCAGTCCTCCACCATCCTGCCCCTTGCGTCCGTGAACCGGGAACCCCAAGCCAAGTTCTTGGCATTGAAGTCCCCGAGAACGAGCGCAGGGAGGGAACGGTATCCGACGACGACGTCTCTCAACTCCGCGAGGGAGTTGTGGAACTCGGCGAGAGTTCGGTTCGGGGAGAAGTACACCCCTACCACTACTATCTCCCCGAACCGTGCTGCCACGCAACCCCGACCCCTCTTGACCTCCTCGAGGGTCGGGGTACCGGCGGCGGCCGACGAAATGATGGTCACCGAGCCGTCCAGGTCCTCCACCCAGTCATCCCTGGGCGGGACATAGTACGGCTCGGGGACCACGGCGATGTTAATCGACCACTGCGCCATGCTCTGGAACAACAGGTCCTGAGCATCGGCGCAGTGGTTGATGTTCGCCTGGAGGAGGCGTAATGGGGCCGTTATTGGCATTCCATTACAGCCTCCTCCTCCCCAGCCCTCTGCGAGGGTCCAGCCACCGCGATGTTTGCGGTGGCGACGACGGCTGTGGGGGCAGCGTCGGCGGAAGCGGCGACGGCGGCGGTTGCGACGGTGGCGGTGGTGGTGGTGGTGGTGGAGGGCCTGCCCCTGGCCCTGGTCTTGGCGGGTGGGGCGCAGGTCCTGCTCCCAGCCCGGTGATCGGCCGGCTTGCCAGCTGCCGCACATGCTGCGCAGTGCGGCGCGGCCTCACAGGAGCCGGCCTTGTGACCGGGCCGACCACAGCGGAAGCAGCTGTTCCCTCTGTCCACCTCCGAGGTGCACCTCGCTGCCACGTGGTCGCCCACATGGCAGCGGAAGCACCTCAGAGGTCTGGGTTCCAGCAGCTTCACCTGCGCAGACACCCAGCCCACCAAGAGCCTTCGGCCCTTCCCAGTGATTTGGCTCGCCGCCGACACGGGGCAGCTCACCGTTACGGTGAGAAGCCCCGCGCGATCAGGACGGAGAGTGCCTACCCTCACCTGCTCGGCAGGGCACCCTCCAGTCCTGGCGACGGCGGCCTTCACCTCCGCCTCCGTCACAGAGTCGTCCAGGCCCATAATGCGCATGTCTGCGCTCTTGGTGGGCCTGGACACTCGAGCCTCGTCGACCAGCAACGCCCTGATCTTTTCAGCCAGGGCGTCAGCAGCTGGGCCGCTGGAGGCGCCGGGGACCTCCAGCATCCGGGCTCCGGTCTTGGTGACCTTCACCCGAACGCCGTCGGCACACCCCACCTCCTCGAGGCTCACCGCCGCCTTGGTTTTGGCGAGCACGCTGCGGTAGGTCACGCCCTTCTGGATCGCTTCCGGCTGCAGCGTAATTACCACAGCCGCGGACCTCGGGGCGCGGAGCCTGGCCGCAGCGGCCCGCTCCTTGCGCCGCTTCCGCCTCTCTCGGCGTTTGGCCGCCCTTTTGGCCTTTCCCGCCTTCTCTTTCTCCCCGGCCACTTGCCATTCGGCAGCCTCGGCCGGAGGAGGTTGGGAAGTCGGGGCAGGCTGTGACGGCCGTCTCGCCACCTGGGCTGGGGCCTTCGGGGCTTTCGCCGCCCGTGCAGCCGTCCCACCCGGTTTGGGCGGCGCCTTTGGCGCCTTCGGCGGGGCCGACCCCGCGGGTCTCAGCACAGACCCGCTGTCGGCCCGTCCCGCCGAACCCTGCTTGGGCGCAGCAGCCGCAGCGGCGGCAAATGAGCCCGGTGGCCGCTGGCCCAACGCCGGCTGACTCGCCGCCAGCGGGGGCCGCAGCACGATGCCCTCCAGCACGGAGAACCGACTGTTGAAGCCAGCCAGCTCCTGCCGCACCAGTTCGAGAACCTGGTTCTCCGCGGCGGGCAGGGGCTGACTCGGCCCGTGCTGGAGCTCATCCCGCGCGTCCCTCCGGGGGCCAGCTCCTCGTCGGAGCTCGGCCAGGTCTGCCCGGAGCCTCTGGTTCTCCTTCACCAGGTGCTCCGTAGTGGCGGTCAGGCGGGCGACCTCCGTCCGCAATTTGGACGTCTCGTCCGCAGACGAAGGCCCGCCGAAGCTCGCCTCCGCCGCCGCCACAATGGTGGCCGTGGCCGCGGATGTGGCCCTGCTCCTAGAAGAGCCAAGCCTCTTGTGGACCACATCCTTGATCGCGTTGACCACGACCCCCGCAAGCCTGTCCGCTCGCTCCGACTTGGAGCTGACAGAGAACGCCGATATTCCGCTTGAGGACCCCGAGACCGATACCCGGGGACCCTCAGCGGTGGACCGGCGCTCCTCCTCCTTGGCGAGCCTCAGGGCTCGCCTGCCACCCTTGCTGCCTTTGGATGGCCTCCCCGCCCCCCTACCCCTCGTGCTGGTGGGAACCTTGGGAGGCGGCGCCATCACCTCAGCGTCAGAGGACGACTCACGGCCGTCCCCTGCCTTGGAGCGCTTCTGGTTCCGGAAGAACCGCGAGCCCTGACTCACGGCGCTTCCGGAAGCGCTCCCCTCCTCACGCTCCAGTCTCCTAAAGGAGCTCAGAGCGGCGAGTAGTGGTGCTGCGTCGGTCACCGACGCCGCACCACTCTCCGCCTCCTTGCCGACTTCATTCTGGCTTACTTCGCCCGACCGCGGCTTGTCGGGCGTCTTAAAGCTAAATGAGATCATCTCCTCAAAGGTAGGAGATGATCTGGAGCCTCCTCGGCTCTTGTTGTCGGGATTGTTCCCGACAGACGGATCCAGGTCGTCGTTTAAGGGTATGTGATTAAGCCCGCCCCCCCCAGCATACGAATGGGGGCGTGTCTGGGAGTCATTTGCATTAATCTGTGTATTCATTTTTGGGGTTTCCTTTGAAGGGTGTGGTCCCTGTCTCCTCCTCTCTACCTCCCTATCCCTCCTCTAACATATCGCATGGTCCACATTCACTCTCTCTCATTCACTCACTCACTCACACACACTACCCCCCCAGTTTCGGCGCCACTCTCACAGTCGCATCTGATGAACAGATGCGTACCAGAGAGTAGCGACGAAGTTCCCCCAGGTTCCATGCCGTTAGGAGGCTCGAACAGCTTGCTCAAGCCTCCCAACGGCGCAGCCCTCTTGTGAGGCGCTAGCATTTGGACATCCCTCCAATACGCATCCCATAGCCACGCCTCCAAGCTGGGATTGGGTGGAGGTCGCATCCACTGGCAGTCGACGATGATCGACTGACAATGGACGCGACCCCCGGTGTGTTCCTCTTAGTCGGGCCTCTCCCCTGGAGCCTTCCGGCCCAAGTTAGTCACTCATGCCGGAAGTCCCCAGGATCATGGAGACCCATAAGCCCCACCACGACGGCAACGTAGAAACACTCGGTGGGGGCGCTGGCTCAGGTAGGTGGATTTTCTGGATAAAATTGACCAAATTTAATAGATTTATTTTAGGATTTTCCGAATATTTAGGGTGCCCAGCACGCTAGACGTACGGGAGAGGTGTCAAAAGACGCGGCCCCGCAAGATCTAACGAGCTATAATAATTTCGGAATTTTAGCCTTAAGGGCTAAAACACAGGGGGTGGAAAACCCGTTTTCCGGAAAACACAATCTGCAATTTTTTGACGTTTCGTGAGAGCTAGGCCCACGTGTGGGGTGTCAAAAGTTGCGTCTCCGCACGGGCTAACGGATTTTATAAAAATAAAAATTTATCTAGAACAAAAATTTTTGAATATGGGCAAAAAACTAGATTTTTTGAGAAAAATTTTGAAAATTTGTTCCAAAACCAGGACTCGGATACGCGAAACACGCACCGGGACACAGGTAAGGGTTGATGGAGTCCTATGGAGTTTAAACCAAAAGAATCTAACGAGTAGAATTTGAGATATCTAATTTTGAAAATAAAATTTTTTTTGAAAAAATGACAATTTGTAGGTATTCGAAAAATAAAACCTCGATGGTCAATTTCTACAGTCGGGATAGCAGGAACTAGCCTGTCCTGTAATTACTGTGCAAAAAACTGGGTCAAATTAGCACTCCTGAAGGCTGAGAAATCGATGGTTTTGTTTTGCGCTGGCTCAGGTAGGTGGATTTTCTGGATAAAATTGACCAAATTTAATAGATTTATTTTAGGATTTTCCGAATATTTAGGGTGCCCAGCACGCTAGACGTACGGGAGAGGTGTCAAAAGACGCGGCCCCGCAAGATCTAACGAGCTATAATAATTTCGGAATTTTAGCCTTAAGGGCTAAAACACAGGGGGTGGAAAACCCGTTTTCCGGAAAACACAATCTGCAATTTTTTGACGTTTCGTGAGAGCTAGGCCCACGTGTGGGGTGTCAAAAGTTGCGTCTCCGCACGGGCTAACGGATTTTATAAAAATAAAAATTTATCTAGAACAAAAATTTTTGAATATGGGCAAAAAACTAGATTTTTTGAGAAAAATTTTGAAAATTTGTTCCAAAACCAGGACTCGGATACGCGAAACACGCACCGGGACACAGGTAAGGGTTGATGGAGTCCTATGGAGTTTAAACCAAAAGAATCTAACGAGTAGAATTTGAGATATCTAATTTTGAAAATAAAATTTTTTTTGAAAAAATGACAATTTGTAGGTATTCGAAAAATAAAACCTCGATGGTCAATTTCTACAGTCGGGATAGCAGGAACTAGCCTGTCCTGTAATTACTGTGCAAAAAACTGGGTCAAATTAGCACTCCTGAAGGCTGAGAAATCGATGGTTTTGTTTTGCGCTGGCTCAGGTAGGTGGATTTTCTGGATAAAATTGACCAAATTTAATAGATTTATTTTAGGATTTTCCGAATATTTAGGGTGCCCAGCACGCTAGACGTACGGGAGAGGTGTCAAAAGACGCGGCCCCGCAAGATCTAACGAGCTATAATAATTTCGGAATTTTAGCCTTAAGGGCTAAAACACAGGGGGTGGAAAACCCGTTTTCCGGAAAACACAATCTGCAATTTTTTGACGTTTCGTGAGAGCTAGGCCCACGTGTGGGGTGTCAAAAGTTGCGTCTCCGCACGGGCTAACGGATTTTATAAAAATAAAAATTTATCTAGAACAAAAATTTTTGAATATGGGCAAAAAACTAGATTTTTTGAGAAAAATTTTGAAAATTTGTTCCAAAACCAGGACTCGGATACGCGAAACACGCACCGGGACACAGGTAAGGGTTGATGGAGTCCTATGGAGTTTAAACCAAAAGAATCTAACGAGTAGAATTTGAGATATCTAATTTTGAAAATAAAATTTTTTTTGAAAAAATGACAATTTGTAGGTATTCGAAAAATAAAACCTCGATGGTCAATTTCTACAGTCGGGATAGCAGGAACTAGCCTGTCCTGTAATTACTGTGCAAAAAACTGGGTCAAATTAGCACTCCTGAAGGCTGAGAAATCGATGGTTTTGTTGGCAAACCTCCACCGTATGCTCCACCGTGTCCTCTGGGCGATCCTCGCAGTGGAAACACTCAGGGGTCTCCTCCGCCCTGATCCGACACAGGTACCTCCCGAAACAGCCGTGTCCGGTGAGCACCTGCGTCAGGCGGAAGGTGAGGGCGCCGTGACGCCTCTCCAACCACTCCTCAAAGAGGGGCACCACCGCCTCGATGGTGGCGTGCCCAGCGCTGGGTTGCGACAGTCGCTCTCTCCATGTCACCATGAGATCCTGCCGGAGCTCGGTCCGCCGAGCCGCGAGTTGTCGCGGCAGCGGAGTTTCGCCCCGGCGTTTGGCCTCCTCGCGCCACTCGTACAGGTGCGCGAGGATTTTTGCCTCCAGATCCCACGGTGACAGTCCGGCAAGGAGGCTCGCCGCCTCACGGGAGATCGTGCGGTATCCGCGGATGATACGGATCGCCATGACCCTCTGGGACGCGTTCATCAGGCGAGCTGATCGCTGCCTCAACGAACGCGCCCACACCGGTGCCCCGTAGAGGGCCATGGACCGCACGATCCCCGCGTAGAGCCTCCGGCAGGAGGCATTTGGCCCCCTCAGATTGGGTAGGAGCCGCTTCAAGGCGGCCCCGGCCCTGTCCAATCTGGGAGCCAAACGTCGAAAATGTTCGACAAAGTTCCACCGGCTGTCGAGGACGAGTCCCAGGTACTTCATCGTACCCTCGACGCCGATGCGAACCCCTCCTACCGTGATCTGGGAACCCGCAGGTGGCGCGTTCCGACGACCATGAAAACACATGGCCTCGGACTTGTGCAATGCCACCTCGAGTCCCAGTTGCCGGATCCTCTCTATGACTGTCGCAACCCCGCGTGTCATAAGTTCGGCCGCCGCCTCGTGCGACCTCCCCTGCGCTAAGACCAGCGTGTCGTCAGCGTAGCACACTACGCTGACGCCAGCGGGGAGGTCGGCGCGCAGCACCCAGTCGTATCCGATGTTCCACAAGGGCGGCCCCAGGACCGATCCCTGTGGAACACCGCACGACATCTCTCGCCGGTTCCACACTCCCTGATGACCGGGGTAGATGACGGCTCTGTCCGTCAGATACGCCTCGACTACGCGACGGAGGTAGGGGGGCACCCGGTGATACCGGAGTGCCTCCACTATACAACTCCAGGGCAGGGTGTTGAAGGCATTGGCGATGTCCAGAGACACCGCCAAGACGACCCTACCCCGGGCCACTGCATCCCCCGTCGTGAGGGCTCTTACGCGCATGACTGCGTCCACCGTGGAGCGCCCTCTGCGGAAGCCGTACTGGCTCTCCGCCAGGTCCGGCCCCACCCGCACCAGCTGCCCGACGAGGCGGTCTGCAATTACTCTTTCAAAGAGCTTGCCCACCTCGTCGAGCAGCACAATGGGCCGGTAAGCGGACGGAGAGTCCGCTGGGCGCCCCACCTTCTTGATCAGGACCAGCTTCCCCGTCTTCCACCGACGTGGAAACTGGCCCCTCTCTAAGCATGCGCTTAAAAGCCCTCTGAGTCGAGGCCCGAGAGCCTCTTGCAAGGCCAGGACCCAGGCTTTCCCATGAAAGCCATCGGGTCCTGGGGCGGTGTTTTTGGCATTCAGCCTACGCACCGCCGCTCTCAGCTCTACCTCGGTCACCTCGGGAGCATCGTCGTCGTCGTCGTCGTCCTGGTCCGCGTCAGATACCGCAGGAGACGGAGCCATAGGCGGAGGAGTATGTTCCCCTCGCGAGGGGAACAGAGCGCTCACCACGCCCTCCACGATCTGTGGCCGGAGACTCTGCGTCAGTGGGGGGGCCCATGGGCGGAGTTTCCCCCGCACCGCTAGATACGGGCGCCCCCATGGGTCTCTGTTCAGAGTCTCCAGCGACTCCTCGCGGGCCGATCTCTTGGCCCGCAAGATCTCCGTTCGGAGGGCGATCCTCGCAGCTCTGTACCCCTCGTATAGCTCCGCCTCGACGGCTTCCGTTTCCGGCGTGCGGTTACGGAGCCGTCTGCGGTACCTGGTGTACCGGCGTCGCGCGGCAATACACCCTTGGCGTAAAGCCGTAAGCGCCGGCGACCACCAGTACACCTGTCGCCGAGCAGAAGGCTGGACCCGGGGCATTGCCACGTCACATATCTCGGACATGGCCTCCTGGAACCACTCTGCCTCGTCGTCTATGTCTATGAGTTCGGTTCGGGGAGAAGTACACCCCTACCACTACTATCTCCCCGAACCGTGCTGCCACGCAACCCCGACCCCTCTTGACCTCCTCGAGGGTCGGGGTACCGGCGGCGGCCGACGAAATGATGGTCACCGAGCCGTCCAGGTCCTCCACCCAGTCATCCCTGGGCGGGACATAGTACGGCTCGGGGACCACGGCGATGTTAATCGACCACTGCGCCATGCTCTGGAACAACAGGTCCTGAGCATCGGCGCAGTGGTTGATGTTCGCCTGGAGGAGGCGTAATGGGGCCGTTATTGGCATTCCATTACAGCCTCCTCCTCCCCAGCCCTCTGCGAGGGTCCAGCCACCGCGATGTTTGCGGTGGCGACGACGGCTGTGGGGGCAGCGTCGGCGGAAGCGGCGACGGCGGCGGTTGCGACGGTGGCGGTGGTGGTGGTGGTGGTGGAGGGCCTGCCCCTGGCCCTGGTCTTGGCGGGTGGGGCGCAGGTCCTGCTCCCAGCCCGGTGATCGGCCGGCTTGCCAGCTGCCGCACATGCTGCGCAGTGCGGCGCGGCCTCACAGGAGCCGGCCTTGTGACCGGGCCGACCACAGCGGAAGCAGCTGTTCCCCCTGTCCACCTCCGAGGTGCACCTCGCTGCCACGTGGTCGCCCACATGGCATGGTCGCCCACATGGCAGCGCTGGCTCAGGTAGGTGGATTTTCTGGATAAAATTGACCAAATTTAATAGATTTATTTTAGGATTTTCCGAATATTTAGGGTGCCCAGCACGCTAGACGTACGGGAGAGGTGTCAAAAGACGCGGCCCCGCAAGATCTAACGAGCTATAATAATTTCGGAATTTTAGCCTTAAGGGCTAAAACACAGGGGGTGGAAAACCCGTTTTCCGGAAAACACAATCTGCAATTTTTTGACGTTTCGTGAGAGCTAGGCCCACGTGTGGGGTGTCAAAAGTTGCGTCTCCGCACGGGCTAACGGATTTTATAAAAATAAAAAAAAAATTTATCTAGAACAAAAATTTTTGAATATGGGCAAAAAACTAGATTTTTTGAGAAAAATTTTGAAAATTTGTTCCAAAACCAGGACTCGGATACGCGAAACACGCACCGGGACACAGGTAAGGGTTGATGGAGTCCTATGGAGTTTAAACCAAAAGAATCTAACGAGTAGAATTTGAGATATCTAATTTTGAAAATAAATTTTTTTTTGAAAAAATGACAATTTGTAGGTATTCGAAAAATAAAACCTCGATGGTCAATTTCTACAGTCGGGATAGCAGGAACTAGCCTGTCCTGTAATTACTGTGCAAAAAACTGGGTCAAATTAGCACTCCTGAAGGCTGAGAAATCGATGGTTTTGTTTTGCGCTGGCTCAGGTAGGTGGATTTTCTGGATAAAATTGACCAAATTTAATAGATTTATTTTAGGATTTTCCGAATATTTAGGGTGCCCAGCACGCTAGACGTACGGGAGAGGTGTCAAAAGACGCGGCCCCGCAAGATCTAACGAGCTATAATAATTTCGGAATTTTAGCCTTAAGGGCTAAAACACAGGGGGTGGAAAACCCGTTTTCCGGAAAACACAATCTGCAATTTTTTGACGTTTCGTGAGAGCTAGGCCCACGTGTGGGGTGTCAAAAGTTGCGTCTCCGCACGGGCTAACGGATTTTATAAAAATAAAAATTTATCTAGAACAAAAATTTTTGAATATGGGCAAAAAACTAGATTTTTTGAGAAAAATTTTGAAAATTTGTTCCAAAACCAGGACTCGGATACGCGAAACACGCACCGGGACACAGGTAAGGGTTGATGGAGTCCTATGGAGTTTAAACCAAAAGAATCTAACGAGTAGAATTTGAGATATCTAATTTTGAAAATAAATTTTTTTTTGAAAAAATGACAATTTGTAGGTATTCGAAAAATAAAACCTCGATGGTCAATTTCTACAGTCGGGATAGCAGGAACTAGCCTGTCCTGTAATTACTGTGCAAAAAACTGGGTCAAATTAGCACTCCTGAAGGCTGAGAAATCGATGGTTTTGTTTTGCGCTGGCTCAGGTTTTTTTTTTTTTTTTTTTTTTTGGGGGGTGGGAAATCATCCAATGACTTCTTCCGCTCTAGGGTGGAGCGGAAGGGTGTGTCAGACTCTTACTGACTAAAACCCACCCCTGTTCCTCCCTGCCTCGAGTGCCCGGGGGCGAGGTAACTCTTTCGAATTTATCCTCCACCCCCGGGCAGGCACCGGCCGTGGCAGGCCCCTTCCTTTGGCTGACAACTCTTTGAGGCGCGCGTGGAACACTACGCGCCGTCGACTCTCGGGCCTGGTGCTGATCGGACGGCGAGTTACCCACTACTCGCCGTCCGCAGGCCCGGGTCTACGGTGGCCGGAGATCGTCTCGCGGCCCCTGGCGTCTCCTGCGGCGGTCGCGGCTGGGGGCGCTAGGGCGACTCGGCCGTTGCTGAGCCTCCCTAACGTGTGCCGCCTCCCTCTTCGCGAGCATTACTGCTTCGCAGAAGGAGGAGACGGCCTCCCATTCCCTCTCGCTCCGTACCATGGCCTGAACCAGGGCACGGCGCGAGAGGTCGCTGTCGCCTATCGCATCCACGAGGACACGGCGGTGCTCTGCCCAAGCGGGGCAAACCTCCACCGTATGCTCCACCGTGTCCTCTGGGCGATCCTCGCAGTGGAAACACTCAGGGGTCTCCTCCGCCCTGATCCGACACAGGTACCTCCCGAAACAGCCGTGTCCGGTGAGCACCTGCGTCAGGCGGAAGGTGAGGGCGCCGTGACGCCTCTCCAGCCACTCCTCAAAGAGGGGCACCACCGCCTCGATGGTGGCGTGCCCAGCGCTGGGTTGCGACAGTCGCTCACTCCATGTCACCATGAGATCCTGCCGGAGCTCGGTCCGCCGAGCCGCGAGTTGTCGCGGCAGCGGAGTTTCGCCCCGGCGTTTGGCCTCCTCGCGCCACTCGTACAGGTGCGCGAGGATTTTTGCCTCCAGATCCCACGGTGACAGTCCGGCAAGGAGGCTCGCCGCCTCACGGGAGATCGTGCGGTATCCGCGGATGATACGGATCGCCATGACCCTCTGGGACGCGTTCATCAGGCGAGCTGATCGCTGCCTCAACGAACGCGCCCACACCGGTGCCCCGTAGAGGGCCATGGACCGCACGATCCCCGCGTAGAGCCTCCGGCAGGAGGCATTTGGCCCCCTCAGATTGGGTAGGAGCCGCTTCAAGGCGGCCCCGGCCCTGTCCAATCTGGGAGCCAAACGTCGAAAATGTTCGACAAAGTTCCACCGGCTGTCGAGGACGAGTCCCAGGTACTTCATCGTACCCTCGACGCCGATGCGAACCCCTCCTACCGTGATCTGGGAACCCGCAGGTGGCGCGTTCCGACGACCATGAAAACACATGGCCTCGGACTTGTGCAATACCACCTCGAGTCCCAGTTGCCGGATCCTCTCTATGACTGTCGCAACCCCGCGTGTCATAAGTTCGGCCGCCGCCTCGTGCGACCTCCCCTGCGCTAAGACCAGCGTGTCGTCAGCGTAGCACACTACGCTGACGCCAGCGGGGAGGTCGGCGCGCAGCACCCAGTCGTATCCGATGTTCCACAAGGGCGGCCCCAGGACCGATCCCTGTGGAACACCGCACGACATCTCTCGCCGGTTCCATACTCCCTGATGACCGGGGTAGATGACGGCTCTGTCCGTCAGATACGCCTCGACTACGCGACGGAGGTAGGGCGGCACCCGGTGATACCGGAGTGCCTCCACTATACAACTCCAGGGCAGGGTGTTGAAGGCATTGGCGATGTCCAGAGACACCGCCAAGACGACCCTACCCCGGGCCACTGCATCCCCCGTCGTGAGGGCTCTTACGCGCATGACTGCGTCCACCGTGGAGCGCCCCCTGCGGAAGCCGTACTGGCTCTCCGCCAGGTCCGGCCCCACCCGCACCAACTGCCCGACGAGGCGGTCTGCAATTACTCTTTCAAAGAGCTTGCCCACCTCGTCGAGCAGCACAATGGGCCGGTAAGCGGACGGAGAGTCCGCAGGGCGCCCCACCTTCTTGATCAGGACCAGCTTCCCCGTCTTCCACCGACGTGGAAACTGGCCCCTCTCTAAGCATGCGCTTAAAAGCCCTCTGAGTCGAGGCCCGAGAGCCTCTTGCAAGGCCAGGACCCAGGCTTTCCCATGAAAGCCATCGGGTCCTGGGGCGGTGTTTTTGGCATTCAGCCTACGCACCGCCGCTCTCAGCTCTACCTCGGTCACCTCGGGAGCATCGTCGTCGTCGTCGTCGTCGTCCTGGTCCGCGTCAGATACCGCAGGAGACGGAGCCATAGGCGGAGGAGTATGTTCCCCTCGCGAGGGGAACAGAGCGCTCACCACGCCCTCCACGATCTGTGGCCGGAGACTCTGCGTCAGTGGGGGGGCCCATGGGCGGAGTTTCCCCCGCACCGCTAGATACGGGCGCCCCCATGGGTCTCTGTTCAGAGTCTCCAGCGACTCCTCGCGGGCCGATCTCTTGGCCCGCAAGATCTCCGTTCGGAGGGCGATCCTCGCAGCTCTGTACCCCTCGTATAGCTCCGCCTCGACGGCTTCCGTTTCCGGCGTGCGGTTACGGAGCCGTCTGCGGTACCTGGTGTACCGGCGTCGCGCGGCAATACACCCTTGGCGTAAAGCCGTAAGCGCCGGCGACCACCAGTACACCTGTCGCCGAGCAGAAGGCTGGACCCGGGGCATTGCCACGTCACATATCTCGGACATGGCCTCCTGGAACCACTCTGCCTCGTCGTCTATGTCGGCAGGCCTGTTCGGTGATGTCACCCAGGCCTGCACGATCGAGGCCTCCAGGAGTAGCTCCCGGTCCAGCTGCTTCAGCGACCAACGCGGACCGCTCGGGGTCTGTCCGACCGGCGGCACGCTGGAGGTCTGGGCGGAAACGTCAAACCGGATGTACCGATGATCGGAAGACGTCTCCACCTCCTCCAGAACGCGCCAGTCAAGTACGCGCGGTGACAGAGCGGGGCTGGCGAACGAGAGGTCCACCACCGATTCGCCCTGCCACCGCACGCACGTGGGGACAGAACCCCGGTTCAGGACGACCAGGCCTGTCTCCAGAGCCCAGTCCTCCACCATCCTGCCCCTTGCGTCCGTGAACCGGGAACCCCAAGCCAAGTTCTTGGCATTGAAGTCCCCGAGAACGAGCGCAGGGAGGGAACGGTATCCGACGACGACGTCTCTCAACTCCGCGAGGGAGTTGTGGAACTCGGCGAGAGTTCGGTTCGGGGAGAAGTACACCCCTACCACTACTATCTCCCCGAACCGTGCTGCCACGCAACCCCGACCCCTCTTGACCTCCTCGAGGGTCGGGGTACCGGCGGCGGCCGACGAAATGATGGTCACCGAGCCGTCCAGGTCCTCCACCCAGTCATCCCTGGGCGGGACATAGTACGGCTCGGGGACCACGGCGATGTTAATCGACCACTGCGCCATGCTCTGGAACAACAGGTCCTGAGCATCGGCGCAGTGGTTGATGTTCGCCTGGAGGAGGCGTAATGGGGCCGTTATTGGCATTCCATTACAGCCTCCTCCTCCCCAGCCCTCTGCGAGGGTCCAGCCACCGCGATGTTTGCGGTGGCGACGACGGCTGTGGGGGCAGCGTCGGCGGAAGCGGCGACGGCGGCGGTTGCGACGGTGGCGGTGGTGGTGGTGGTGGTGGAGGGCCTGCCCCTGGCCCTGGTCTTGGCGGGTGGGGCGCAGGTCCTGCTCCCAGCCCGGTGATCGGCCGGCTTGCCAGCTGCCGCACATGCTGCGCAGTGCGGCGCGGCCTCACAGGAGCCGGCCTTGTGACCGGGCCGACCACAGCGGAAGCAGCTGTTCCCCCTGTCCACCTCCGAGGTGCACCTCGCTGCCACGTGGTCGCCCACATGGCATGGTCGCCCACATGGCAGCGCTGGCTCAGGTAGGTGGATTTTCTGGATAAAATTGACCAAATTTAATAGATTTATTTTAGGATTTTCCGAATATTTAGGGTGCCCAGCACGCTAGACGTACGGGAGAGGTGTCAAAAGACGCGGCCCCGCAAGATCTAACGAGCTATAATAATTTCGGAATTTTAGCCTTAAGGGCTAAAACACAGGGGGTGGAAAACCCGTTTTCCGGAAAACACAATCTGCAATTTTTTGACGTTTCGTGAGAGCTAGGCCCACGTGTGGGGTGTCAAAAGTTGCGTCTCCGCACGGGCTAACGGATTTTATAAAAATAAAAATTTATCTAGAACAAAAATTTTTGAATATGGGCAAAAAACTAGATTTTTTGAGAAAAATTTTGAAAATTTGTTCCAAAACCAGGACTCGGATACGCGAAACACGCACCGGGACACAGGTAAGGGTTGATGGAGTCCTATGGAGTTTAAACCAAAAGAATCTAACGAGTAGAATTTGAGATATCTAATTTTGAAAATAAATTTTTTTTTGAAAAAATGACAATTTGTAGGTATTCGAAAAATAAAACCTCGATGGTCAATTTCTACAGTCGGGATAGCAGGAACTAGCCTGTCCTGTAATTACTGTGCAAAAAACTGGGTCAAATTAGCACTCCTGAAGGCTGAGAAATCGATGGTTTTGTTTTGCGCTGGCTCAGGTAGGTGGATTTTCTGGATAAAATTGACCAAATTTAATAGATTTATTTTAGGATTTTCCGAATATTTAGGGTGCCCAGCACGCTAGACGTACGGGAGAGGTGTCAAAAGACGCGGCCCCGCAAGATCTAACGAGCTATAATAATTTCGGAATTTTAGCCTTAAGGGCTAAAACACAGGGGGTGGAAAACCCGTTTTCCGGAAAACACAATCTGCAATTTTTTGACGTTTCGTGAGAGCTAGGCCCACGTGTGGGGTGTCAAAAGTTGCGTCTCCGCACGGGCTAACGGATTTTATAAAAATAAAAATTTATCTAGAACAAAAATTTTTGAATATGGGCAAAAAACTAGATTTTTTGAGAAAAATTTTGAAAATTTGTTCCAAAACCAGGACTCGGATACGCGAAACACGCACCGGGACACAGGTAAGGGTTGATGGAGTCCTATGGAGTTTAAACCAAAAGAATCTAACGAGTAGAATTTGAGATATCTAATTTTGAAAATAAATTTTTTTTTGAAAAAATGACAATTTGTAGGTATTCGAAAAATAAAACCTCGATGGTCAATTTCTACAGTCGGGATAGCAGGAACTAGCCTGTCCTGTAATTACTGTGCAAAAAACTGGGTCAAATTAGCACTCCTGAAGGCTGAGAAATCGATGGTTTTGTTTTGCGCTGGCTCAGGTAGGTGGATTTTCTGGATAAAATTGACCAAATTTAATAGATTTATTTTAGGATTTTCCGAATATTTAGGGTGCCCAGCACGCTAGACGTACGGGAGAGGTGTCAAAAGACGCGGCCCCGCAAGATCTAACGAGCTATAATAATTTCGGAATTTTAGCCTTAAGGGCTAAAACACAGGGGGTGGAAAACCCGTTTTCCGGAAAACA
This sequence comes from Polia nebulosa, assembly GCA_951329385.1. Classification (NCBI taxonomy): domain Eukaryota; kingdom Metazoa; phylum Arthropoda; class Insecta; order Lepidoptera; family Noctuidae; genus Polia; species Polia nebulosa. The sequence continues at coordinate 25,639 of OX589595.1, read as the reverse complement.
CAATCTGCAATTTTTTGACGTTTCGTGAGAGCTAGGCCCACGTGTGGGGTGTCAAAAGTTGCGTCTCCGCACGGGCTAACGGATTTTATAAAAATAAAAATTTATCTAGAACAAAAATTTTTGAATATGGGCAAAAAACTAGATTTTTTGAGAAAAATTTTGAAAATTTGTTCCAAAACCAGGACTCGGATACGCGAAACACGCACCGGGACACAGGTAAGGGTTGATGGAGTCCTATGGAGTTTAAACCAAAAGAATCTAACGAGTAGAATTTGAGATATCTAATTTTGAAAATAAAATTTTTTTTGAAAAAATGACAATTTGTAGGTATTCGAAAAATAAAACCTCGATGGTCAATTTCTACAGTCGGGATAGCAGGAACTAGCCTGTCCTGTAATTACTGTGCAAAAAACTGGGTCAAATTAGCACTCCTGAAGGCTGAGAAATCGATGGTTTTGTTTTGCGCTGGCTCAGGTAGGTGGATTTTCTGGATAAAATTGACCAAATTTAATAGATTTATTTTAGGATTTTCCGAATATTTAGGGTGCCCAGCACGCTAGACGTACGGGAGAGGTGTCAAAAGACGCGGCCCCGCAAGATCTAACGAGCTATAATAATTTCGGAATTTTAGCCTTAAGGGCTAAAACACAGGGGGTGGAAAACCCGTTTTCCGGAAAACACAATCTGCAATTTTTTGACGTTTCGTGAGAGCTAGGCCCACGTGTGGGGTGTCAAAAGTTGCGTCTCCGCACGGGCTAACGGATTTTATAAAAATAAAAATTTATCTAGAACAAAAATTTTTGAATATGGGCAAAAAACTAGATTTTTTGAGAAAAATTTTGAAAATTTGTTCCAAAACCAGGACTCGGATACGCGAAACACGCACCGGGGCACAGGTAATGGTTGATGGAGTCCTATGGAGTTTAAACCAAAAGAATCTAACGAGTAGAATTTGAGATATCTAATTTTGAAAATAAAATTTTTTTGAAAAAATGACAATTTGTAGGTATTCGAAAAATAAAACCTCGATGGTCAATTTCTACAGTCGGGATAGCAGGAACTAGCCTGTCCTGTAATTACTGTGCAAAAAACTGGGTCAAATTAGCACTCCTGAAGGCTGAGAAATCGATGGTTTTGTTTTGCGCTGGCTCAGGTTTTTTTTTTTTTTTTTTTTGGGGGGTGGGAAATCATCCAATGACTTCTTCCGCTCTGGGGTGGAGCGGAAGGGTGTGTCAGACTTTTACTGACTAAAACCCACCCCTGTTCCTCCCTGCCTCGAGTGCCCGGGGGCGAGGTAACTCTTTCGAATTTATCCTCCACCCCCGGGCAGGCACCGGCCTTGGCAGGCCCCTACACTTGGCTGACAACTCTTTGAGGCGCGCGTGGAACACTACGCGCCGTCGACTCTCGGGCCTGGTGCTGATCGGGCGGCGAGTTACCCGCTACTCGCCGTCCGCAGGCCCGGGTCTACGGTGGCCGGAGATCGTCTCGCGGCCCCTGGCGTCTCCTGCGGCGGTCGCGGCTGGGGGCGCTAGGGCGACTCGGCCGTTGCTGAGCCTCCCTAACGTGTGCCGCCTCCCTCTTCGCGAGCATTACTGCTTCGCAGAAGGAGGAGACGGCCTCCCATTCCCTCTCGCTCCGTACCATGGCCTGAACCAGGGCACGGCGCGAGAGGTCGCTGTCGCCTATCGCATCCACGAGGACACGGCGGTGCTCTGCCCAAGCGGGGCAAATCTCCACCGTATGCTCCACCGTGTCCTCTGGGCGATCCTCGCAGTGGAAACACTCAGGGGTCTCCTCCGCCCTGATCCGACACAGGTACCTCCCGAAACAGCCGTGTCCGGTGAGCACCTGCGTCAGGCGGAAGGTGAGGGCGCCGTGACGCCTCTCCAGCCACTCCTCAAAGAGGGGCACTACCGCCTCGATGGTGGCGTGCCCAGCGCTGGGTTGCGACAGTCGCTCTCTCCATGTCACCATGAGATCCTGCCGGAGCTCGGTCCGCCGAGCCGCGAGTTGTCGCGGCAGCGGAGTTTCGCCCCGGCGTTTGGCCTCCTCGCGCCACTCGTACAGGTGCGCGAGGATTTTTGCCTCCAGATCCCACGGTGACAGTCCGGCAAGGAGGCTCGCCGCCTCACGGGAGATCGTGCGGTGTCCGCGGATGATACGGATCGCCATGACCCACTGGGACGCGTTCATCAGGCGAGCTGATCGCTGCCTCAACGAACGCGCCCACACCGGTGCCCCGTAGAGGGCCATGGACCGCACGATCCCCGCGTAGAGCCTCCGGCAGGAGGCATTTGGCCCCCTCAGATTGGGTAGGAGCCGCTTCAAGGCGGCCCCGGCCCTGTCCAATCTGGGAGCCAAACGTCGAAAATGTTCGACAAAGTTCCACCGGCTGTCGAGGACGAGTCCCAGGTACTTCATCGTACCCTCGACGCCGATGCGAACCCCTCCTACCGTGATCTGGGAACCCGCAGGTGGCGCGTTCCGACGACCATGAAAACACATGGCCTCGGACTTGTGCAATGCCACCTCGAGTCCCAGTTGCCGGATCCTCTCTATGACTGTCGCAACCCCGCGTGTCATAAGTTCGGCCGCCGCCTCGTGCGACCTCCCCTGCGCTAAGACCAGCGTGTCGTCAGCGTAGCACACTACGCTGACGCCAGCGGGGAGGTCGGCGCGCAGCACCCAGTCGTATCCGATGTTCCACAAGGGCGGCCCCAGGACCGATCCCTGTGGAACACCGCACGACATCTCTCGCCGGTTCCATACTCCCTGATGACCGGGGTAGATGACGGCTCTGTCCGTCAGATACGCCTCGACTACGCGACGGAGGTAGGGCGGCACCCGGTGATACCGGAGTGCCTCCACTATACAACTCCAGGGCAGGGTGTTGAAGGCATTGGCGATGTCCAGAGACACCGCCAAGACGACCCTACCCCGGGCCACTGCATCCCCCGTCGTGAGGGCTCTTACGCGCATGACTGCGTCCACCGTGGAGCGCCCCCTGCGGAAGCCGTACTGGCTCTCCGCCAGGTCCGGCCCCACCCGCACCAACTGCCCGACGAGGCGGTCTGCAATTACTCTTTCAAAGAGCTTGCCCACCTCGTCGAGCAGCACAATGGGCCGGTAAGCGGACGGAGAGTCCGCAGGGCGCCCCACCTTCTTGATCAGGACCAGCTTCCCCGTCTTCCACCGACGTGGAAACTGGCCCCTCTCTAAGCATGCGCTTAAAAGCCCTCTGAGTCGAGGCCCGAGAGCCTCTTGCAAGGCCAGGACCCAGGCTTTCCCATGAAAGCCATCGGGTCCTGGGGCGGTGTTTTTGGCATTCAGCCTACGCACCGCCGCTCTCAGCTCTACCTCGGTCACCTCGGGAGCATCGTCGTCGTCGTCGTCGTCGTCCTGGTCCGCGTCAGATACCGCAGGAGACGGAGCCATAGGCGGAGGAGTATGTTCCCCTCGCGAGGGGAGCGCTGGCTCAGGTAGGTGGATTTTCTGGATAAAATTGACCAAATTTAATAGATTTATTTTAGGATTTTCCGAATATTTAGGGTGCCCAGCACGCTAGACGTACGGGAGAGGTGTCAAAAGACGCGGCCCCGCAAGATCTAACGAGCTATAATAATTTCGGAATTTTAGCCTTAAGGGCTAAAACACAGGGGGTGGAAAACCCGTTTTCCGGAAAACACAATCTGCAATTTTTTGACGTTTCGTGAGAGCTAGGCCCACGTGTGGGGTGTCAAAAGTTGCGTCTCCGCACGGGCTAACGGATTTTATAAAAATAAAAATTTATCTAGAACAAAAATTTTTGAATATGGGCAAAAAACTAGATTTTTTGAGAAAAATTTTGAAAATTTGTTCCAAAACCAGGACTCGGATACGCGAAACACGCACCGGGACACAGGTAAGGGTTGATGGAGTCCTATGGAGTTTAAACCAAAAGAATCTAACGAGTAGAATTTGAGATATCTAATTTTGAAAATAAAATTTTTTTTGAAAAAATGACAATTTGTAGGTATTCGAAAAATAAAACCTCGATGGTCAATTTCTACAGTCGGGATAGCAGGAACTAGCCTGTCCTGTAATTACTGTGCAAAAAACTGGGTCAAATTAGCACTCCTGAAGGCTGAGAAATCGATGGTTTTGTTTTGCGCTGGCTCAGGTAGGTGGATTTTCTGGATAAAATTGACCAAATTTAATAGATTTATTTTAGGATTTTCCGAATATTTAGGGTGCCCAGCACGCTAGACGTACGGGAGAGGTGTCAAAAGACGCGGCCCCGCAAGATCTAACGAGCTATAATAATTTCGGAATTTTAGCCTTAAGGGCTAAAACACAGGGGGTGGAAAACCCGTTTTCCGGAAAACACAATCTGCAATTTTTTGACGTTTCGTGAGAGCTAGGCCCACGTGTGGGGTGTCAAAAGTTGCGTCTCCGCACGGGCTAACGGATTTTATAAAAATAAAAATTTATCTAGAACAAAAATTTTTGAATATGGGCAAAAAACTAGATTTTTTGAGAAAAATTTTGAAAATTTGTTCCAAAACCAGGACTCGGATACGCGAAACACGCACCGGGACACAGGTAAGGGTTGATGGAGTCCTATGGAGTTTAAACCAAAAGAATCTAACGAGTAGAATTTGAGATATCTAATTTTGAAAATAAATTTTTTTTTGAAAAAATGACAATTTGTAGGTATTCGAAAAATAAAACCTCGATGGTCAATTTCTACAGTCGGGATAGCAGGAACTAGCCTGTCCTGTAATTACTGTGCAAAAAACTGGGTCAAATTAGCACTCCTGAAGGCTGAGAAATCGATGGTTTTGTTTTGCGCTGGCTCAGGTTTTTTTTTTTTTTTTTTTTGGGGGGTGGGAGATCATCCAATGACTTCTTCCGCTCTAGGGTGGAGCGGAAGGGTGTGTCAGACTCTTACTGACTAAAACCCACCCCTGTTCCTCCCTGCCTCGAGTGCCCGGGGGCGAGGTAACTCTTTCGAATTTATCCTCCACCCCCGGGCAGGCACCGGCCGTGGCAGGCCCCTTCTCTTGGCTGACAACTCTTTGAGGCGCGCGTGGAACACTACGCGCCGTCGACTCTCGGGCCTGGTGCTGATCGGACGGCGAGTTACCCACTACTCGCCGTCCGCAGGCCCGGGTCTACGGTGGCCGGAGATCGTCTCGCGGCCCCTGGCGTCTCCTGCGGCGGTCGCGGCTGGGGGCGCTAGGGCGACTCGGCCGTTGCTGAGCCTCCCTAACGTGTGCCGCCTCCCTCTTCGCGAGCATTACTGCTTCGCAGAAGGAGGAGACGGCCTCCCATTCCCTCTCGCTCCGTACCATGGCCTGAACCAGGGCACGGCGCGAGAGGTCGCTGTCGCCTATCGCATCCACGAGGACACGGCGGTGCTCTGCCCAAGCGGGGCAAACCTCCACCGTATGCTCCACCGTGTCCTCTGGGCGATCCTCGCAGTGGAAACACTCAGGGGTCACCTCCGCCCTGATCCGACACAGGTACCTCCCGAAACAGCCGTGTCCGGTGAGCACCTGCGTCAGGCGGAAGGTGAGGGCGCCGTGACGTCTCTCCAACCACTCCTCAAAGAGGGGCACCACCGCCTCGATGGTGGCGTGCCCAGCGCTGGGTTGCGACAGTCGCTCTCTCCATGTCACCATGAGATCCTGCCGGAGCTCGGTCCGCCGAGCCGCGAGTTGTCGCGGCAGCGGAGTTTCGCCCCGGCGTTTGGCCTCCTCGCGCCACTCGTACAGGTGCGCGAGGATTTTTGCCTCCAGATCCCACGGTGACAGTCCGGCAAGGAGGCTCGCCGCCTCACGGGAGATCGTGCGGTATCCGCGGATGATACGGATCGCCATGACCCTCTGGGACGCGTTCATCAGGCGAGCTGATCGCTGCCTCAACGAACGCGCCCACACCGGTGCCCCGTAGAGGGCCATGGACCGCACGATCCCCGCGTAGAGCCTCCGGCAGGAGGCATTTGGCCCCCTCAGATTGGGTAGGAGCCGCTTCAAGGCGGCCCCGGCCCTGTCCAATCTGGGAGCCAAACGTCGAAAATGTTCGACAAAGTTCCACCGGCTGTCGAGGACGAGTCCCAGGTACTTCATCGTACCCTCGACGCCGATGCGAACCCCTCCTACCGTGATCTGGGAACCCGCAGGTGGCGCGTTCCGACGACCATGAAAACACATGGCCTCGGACTTGTGCAATGCCACCTCGAGTCCCAGTTGCCGGATCCTCTCTATGACTGTCGCAACCCCGCGTGTCATAAGTTCGGCCGCCGCCTCGTGCGACCTCCCCTGCGCTAAGACCAGCGTGTCGTCAGCGTAGCACACTACGCTGACGCCAGCGGGGAGGTCGGCGCGCAGCACCCAGTCGTATCCGATGTTCCACAAGGGCGGCCCCAGGACCGATCCCTGTGGAACACCGCACGACATCTCTCGCCGGTTCCATACTCCCTGATGACCGGGGTAGATGACGGCTCTGTCCGTCAGATACGCCTCGACTACGCGACGGAGGTAGGGCGGCACCCGGTGATACCGGAGTGCCTCCACTATACAACTCCAGGGCAGGGTGTTGAAGGCATTGGCGATGTCCAGAGACACCGCCAAGACGACCCTACCCCGGGCCACTGCATCCCCCGTCGTGAGGGCTCTTACGCGCATGACTGCGTCCACCGTGGAGCGCCCCCTGCGGAAGCCGTACTGGCTCTCCGCCAGGTCCGGCCCCACCCGCATCAACTGCCCGACGAGGCGGTCTGCAATTACTCTTTCAAAGAGCTTGCCCACCTCGTCGAGCAGCACAATGGGCCGGTAAGCGGACGGAGAGTCCGCAGGGCGCCCCGCCTTCTTGATCAGGACCAGCTTCCCCGTCTTCCACCGACGTGGAAACTGGCCCCTCTCTAAGCATGCGCTTAAAAGCCCTCTGAGTCGAGGCCCGAGAGCCTCTTGCAAGGCCAGGACCCAGGCTTTCCCATGAAAGCCATCGGGTCCTGGGGCGGTGTTTTTGGCATTCAGCCTACGCACCGCCGCTCTCAGCTCTACCTCGGTCACCTCGGGAGCATCGTCGTCGTCGTCGTCGTCGTCCTGGTCCGCGTCAGATACCGCAGGAGACGGAGCCATAGGCGGAGGAGTATGTTCCCCTCGCGAGGGGAACAGAGCGCTCACCACGCCCTCCACGATCTGTGGCCGGAGACTCTGCGTCAGTGGGGGGGCCCATGGGCGGAGTTTCCCCCGCACCGCTAGATACGGGCGCCCCCATGGGTCTCTGTTCAGAGTCTCCAGCGACTCCTCGCGGGCCGATCTCTTGGCCCGCAAGATCTCCGTTCGGAGGGCGATCCTCGCAGCTCTGTACCCCTCGTATAGCTCCGCCTCGACGGCTTCCGTTTCCGGCGTGCGGTTACGGAGCCGTCTGCGGTACCTGGTGTACCGGCGTCGCGCGGTAATACACCCTTGGCGTAAAGCCGTAAGCGCCGGCGACCACCAGTACACCTGTCGCCGAGCAGAAGGCTGGACCCGGGGCATTGCCACGTCACATATCTCAGACATGGCCTCCTGGAACCACTCTGCCTCGTCGTCTATGTCGGCAGGCCTGTTCGGTGATGTCACCCAGGCCTGCACGATCGAGGCCTCCAGGAGTAGCTCCCGGTCCATCTGCTTCAGCGACCAACGCGGACCGCTCGGGGTCTGTCCGACCGGCGGCACGCTGGAGGTCTGGGCGGAAACGTCAAACCGGATGTACCGATGATCGGAAGACGTCTCCACCTCCTCCAGAACGCGCCAGTCAAGTACGCGCGGTGACAGAGCGGGGCTGGCGAACGAGAGGTCCACCACCGATTCGCCCTGCCACCGCACGCACGTGGGGACAGAACCCCGGTTCAGGACGACCAGGCCTGTCTCCAGAGCCCAGTCCTCCACCATCCTGCCCCTTACGTCCGTGAACCGGGAACCCCAAGCCAAGTTCTTGGCATTGAAGTCCCCGAGAACGAGCGCAGGGAGGGAACGGTATCCGACGACGACGTCTTTCAACTCCACGAGGGAGTTGTGGAACTCGGCGAGAGTTCGGTTCGGGGAGAAGTACACCCCTACCACTACTATCTCCCCGAACCGTGCTGCCACGCAACCCCGACCCCTCTTGACCTCCTCGAGGGTCGGGGTACCGGCGGCGGCCGACGAAATGATGGACACCGAGCCGTCCAGGTCCTCCACCCAGTCATCCCTGGGCGGGACATAGTACGGCTCGGGGACCACGGCGATGTTAATCGACCACTGCGCCATGCTCTGGAACAACAGGTCCTGAGCATCGGCGCAGTGGTTGATGTTCGCCTGGAGGAGGCGTAATGGGGCCGTTATTGGCATTCCATTACAGCCTCCTCCTCCCCAGCCCTCTGCGAGGGTCCAGCCACCGCGATGTTTGCGGTGGCGACGACGGCTGTGGGGGCAGCGTCGGCGGAAGCGGCGACGGCGGCGGTTGCAACGGTGGCGGTGGTGGTGGTGGTGGTGGAGGGCCTGCCCCTGGCCCTGGTCTTGGCGGGTGGGGCGCAGGTCCTGCTCCCAGCCCGGTGATCGGCCGGCTTGCCAGCTGCCGCACATGCTGCGCAGTGCGGCGCGGCCTCACAGGAGCCGGCCTTGTGACCGGGCCGACCACAGCGGAAGCAGCTGTTCCCTCTGTCCACCTCCGAGGTGCACCTCGCTGCCACGTGGTCGCCCACATGGCAGCGGAAGCACCTCAGAGGTCTGGGTTCCAGCAGCTTCACCTGCGCAGACACCCAGCCCACCAAGAGCCTTCGGCCCTTCCCAGTTATTAGGCTCGCCGCCGACACGGGGCAGCTCACCGTTACGGTGAGAAGCCCCGCGCGATCAGGACGGAGAGTGCCTACCCTCACCTGCTCGGCAGGGCACCCTCCAGTCCTGGCGACGGCGGCCTTCACCTCCGCCTCCGTCACAGAGTCGTCCAGGCCCATAATGCGCATGTCTGCGCTCTTGGTGGGCCTGGACACTCGAGCCTCGTCGACCAGCAACGCCCTGATCTTCTCGGCCAGGGCGTCAGCAGCTGGGCCGCTGGAGGCGCCGGGGACCTCCAGCATCCGGGCTCCGGTCTTGGTGACCTTCACCCGAACGCCGTCGGCACACCCCACCTCCTCGAGGCTCACCGCCGCCTTGGTTTTGGCGAGCACGCTGCGGTAGGTCACGCCCTTCTGGATCGCTTCCGGCTGCAGCGTAATTACCACAGCCGCGGACCTCGGGGCGCGGAGCCTGGCCGCAGCGGCCCGCTCCTTGCGTCGCTTCCGCCTCTCTCGGCGTTTGGCCGCCCTTTTGGCCTTTCCCGCCTTCTCTTTCTCCCCGGCCACTTGCCATTCGGCAGCCTCGGCCGGAGGAGGTTGGGAAGTCGGGGCAGGCTGTGACGGCCGTCTCGCCACCTGGGCTGGGGCCTTCGGGGCTTTCGCCGCCCGTGCAGCCGTCCCACCCGGTTTGGGCGGCGCCTTTGGCACCCTCGGCGGGGCCGACCCCGCGGGTCTCAGCACAGACCCGCTGTCGGCCCGTCCCGCCGAACCCTGCTTGGGCGCAGCAGCCGCAGCGGCGGCAAATGAGCCCGGTGGCCGCTGGCCCAACGCCGGCTGACTCGCCGCCAGCGGGGGCCGCAGCACGATGCCCTCCAGCACGGAGAACCGCCTGTTGAAGCCAGCCAGCTCCTGCCGCACCAGTTCGAGAACCTGGTTCTCCGCGGCGGGCAGGGGCTGACTCGGCCCGTGCTGGAGCTCATCCCGCGCGTCCCTCCGGGGGCCAGCTCCTCGTCGGAGCTCGGCCAGGTCTGCCCGGAGCCTCTGGTTCTCCTTCACCAGGTGCTCCGTAGTGGCGGTCAGGCGGGCGACCTCCGTCCGCAATTTGGACGTCTCGTCCGCAGACGCAGACGAAGGCCCGCCGAAGCTCGCCTCCGCCGCCGCCACAATGGTGGCCGTGGCCGCGGATGTGGCCCTGTTCCTAGAGGAGCCAAGCCTCTTGTGGACCACATCCTTGATCGCGTTGACCACGACCCCCGCAAGCCTGTCCGCTCGCTCCGACTTGGAGCTGACAGAGAACGCCGATAGTCCGCTTGAGGACCCCGAGATCGATACCCGGGGACCCTCAGCGGTGGACCGGCGCTCCTCCTCCGCGGCGAGCCTCAGGGCTCGCCTGCCACCCTTGGAGCCTTTCGACGGCCTCCCCGCGCCCCTACCCCTCGTGCTGGTGGGAACCTTGGGAGGCGGCGCCATCACCTCCGCGTCAGAGGACGACTCACGGCCGTCCCCTGCCTTGGAGCGCTTCTGGTTCCGGAAGAACCGCGAGCCCTGACTCACGGCGCTTCCGGAAGCGCTCCCATCCTCACGCTCCAGGCTCCTAAAAGGGCCCAGAGCGGTGAGAAGTGGTGCTGCGTCGGTCGCCGACGCCGCACCACTCTCCACCTCCTTGCCGACTTCATTTTGGCTTGTATCACCCGACCGCGGCTTGTCGGGCGTCTTGAAGCTGAATGAGATCATCTCCTCAAAGGTAGGAGATGATCTGGAGCCTCCTCGGCTCTTGTTGTCGGGATTGTTCCCGACAGACGGATCCAGGTCGTCGTTTAAGGGTGTGTGATTAAGCCCGCCCCCCCCAGCATACGAATGGGGGCGTGTCTGGGAGTCATTTGCATTAATCTGTGTATTCATTTTGGGTTTTCCTTTGAAGGGTGTGGTCCCTGTCTCCTCCTCTCTACCTCCCTATCCCTTCCTCGCATATCGTATGGTCCGCATTCACTCTCTCTCATTCACTCACTCACTCACACACACTACCCCCCCAGTTTCGGCGCCACTCTCACAGTCGCATCTGATGAACAGATGCGTACCAGAGAGTAGCGACGAAGTTCCCCCAGGTTCCATGCCGTTAGGAGGCTCGAACAGCTTGCTCAAGCCTCCCAACGGCGCAGCCCTCTTGTGAGGCGCTAGCATTTGGACATCCCTCCAATACGCATCCCATAGCCACGCCTCCAAGCTGGGATTGGGTGGAGGTCGCATCCACTGGCAGTCGACGATGATCGACTGACAATGGACGCGACCCCCGGTGTGTTCCTCTTAGTCGGGCCTCTCCCCTGGAGCCTTCCGGCCCAAGTTAGTCACTCATGCCGGAAGTCCCCAGGATCATGGAGACCCATAAGCCCCACCACGACGGCAACGTAGAAACACTCGGTGGGGGCGCTGGCTCAGGTAGGTGGATTTTCTGGATAAAATTGACCAAATTTAATAGATTTATTTTAGGATTTTCCGAATATTTAGGGTGCCCAGCACGCTAGACGTACGGGAGAGGTGTCAAAAGACGCGGCCCCGCAAGATCTAACGAGCTATAATAATTTCGGAATTTTAGCCTTAAGGGCTAAAACACAGGGGGTGGAAAACCCGTTTTCCGGAAAACACAATCTGCAATTTTTTGACGTTTCGTGAGAGCTAGGCCCACGTGTGGGGTGTCAAAAGTTGCGTCTCCGCACGGGCTAACGGATTTTATAAAAATAAAAATTTATCTAGAACAAAAATTTTTGAATATGGGCAAAAAAAAAAAAAAAAAAAAAAAAAAAAAACTAGATTTTTTGAGAAAAATTTTGAAAATTTGTTCCAAAACCAGGACTCGGATACGCGAAACACGCACCGGGACACAGGTAAGGGTTGATGGAGTCCTATGGAGTTTAAACCAAAAGAATCTAACGAGTAGAATTTGAGATATCTAATTTTGAAAATAAAATTTTTTTGAAAAAATGACAATTTGTAGGTATTCGAAAAATAAAACCTCGATGGTCAATTTCTACAGTCGGGATAGCAGGAACTAGCCTGTCCTGTAATTACTGTGCAAAAAACTGGGTCAAATTAGCACTCCTGAAGGCTGAGAAATCGATGGTTTTGTTTTGCGCTGGCTCAGGTAGGTGGATTTTCTGGATAAAATTGACCAAATTTAATAGATTTATTTTAGGATTTTCCGAATATTTAGGGTGCCCAGCACGCTAGACGTACGGGAGAGGTGTCAAAAGACGCGGCCCCGCAAGATCTAACGAGCTATAATAATTTCGGAATTTTAGCCTTAAGGGCTAAAACACAGGGGGTGGAAAACCCGTTTTCCGGAAAACACAATCTGCAATTTTTTGACGTTTCGTGAGAGCTAGGCCCACGTGTGGGGTGTCAAAAGTTGCGTCTCCGCACGGGCTAACGGATTTTATAAAAATAAAAATTTATCTAGAACAAAAATTTTTGAATATGGGCAAAAAAAAAAACTAGATTTTTTGAGAAAAATTTTGAAAATTTGTTCCAAAACCAGGACTCGGATACGCGAAACACGCACCGGGGCACAGGTAATGGTTGATGGAGTCCTATGGAGTTTAAACCAAAAGAATCTAACGAGTAGAATTTGAGATATCTAATTTTGAAAATAAAAATTTTTTGAAAAAATGACAATTTGTAGGTATTCGAAAAATAAAACCTCGATGGTCAATTTCTACAGTCGGGATAGCAGGAACTAGCCTGTCCTGTAATTACTGTGCAAAAAACTGGGTCAAATTAGCACTCCTGAAGGCTGAGAAATCGATGGTTTTGTTTTGCGCTGGCTCAGGTTTTTTTTTTTTTTTTTTTTTGGGGGGTGGGAAATCATCCAATGACTTCTTCCGCTCTGGGGTGGAGCGGAAGGGTGTGTCAGACTTTTACTGACTAAAACCCACCCCTGTTCCTCCCTGCCTCGAGTGCCCGGGGGCGAGGTAACTCTTTCGAATTTATCCTCCACCCCCGGGCAGGCACCGGCCTTGGCAGGCCCCTACACTTGGCTGACAACTCTTTGAGGCGCGCGTGGAACACTACGCGCCGTCGACTCTCGGGCCTGGTGCTGATCGGGCGGCGAGTTACCCGCTACTCGCCGTCCGCAGGCCCGGGTCTACGGTGGCCGGAGATCGTCTCGCGGCCCCTGGCGTCTCCTGCGGCGGTCGCGGCTGGGGGCGCTAGGGCGACTCGGCCGTTGCTGAGCCTCCCTAACGTGTGCCGCCTCCCTCTTCGCGAGCATTACTGCTTCGCAGAAGGAGGAGACGGCCTCCCATTCCCTCTCGCTCCGTACCATGGCCTGAACCAGGGCACGGCGCGAGAGGTCGCTGTCGCCTATCGCATCCACGAGGACACGGCGGTGCTCTGCCCAAGCGGGGCAAATCTCCACCGTATGCTCCACCGTGTCCTCTGGGCGATCCTCGCAGTGGAAACACTCAGGGGTCTCCTCCGCCCTGATCCGACACAGGTACCTCCCGAAACAGCCGTGTCCGGTGAGCACCTGCGTCAGGCGGAAGGTGAGGGCGCCGTGACGCCTCTCCAGCCACTCCTCAAAGAGGGGCACTACCGCCTCGATGGTGGCGTGCCCAGCGCTGGGTTGCGACAGTCGCTCTCTCCATGTCACCATGAGATCCTGCCGGAGCTCGGTCCGCCGAGCCGCGAGTTGTCGCGGCAGCGGAGTTTCGCCCCGGCGTTTGGCCTCCTCGCGCCACTCGTACAGGTGCGCGAGGATTTTTGCCTCCAGATCCCACGGTGACAGTCCGGCAAGGAGGCTCGCCGCCTCACGGGAGATCGTGCGGTGTCCGCGGATGATACGGATCGCCATGACCCACTGGGACGCGTTCATCAGGCGAGCTGATCGCTGCCTCAACGAACGCGCCCACACCGGTGCCCCGTAGAGGGCCATGGACCGCACGATCCCCGCGTAGAGCCTCCGGCAGGAGGCATTTGGCCCCCTCAGATTGGGTAGGAGCCGCTTCAAGGCGGCCCCGGCCCTGTCCAATCTGGGAGCCAAACGTCGAAAATGTTCGACAAAGTTCCACCGGCTGTCGAGGACGAGTCCCAGGTACTTCATCGTACCCTCGACGCCGATGCGAACCCCTCCTACCGTGATCTGGGAACCCGCAGGTGGCGCGTTCCGACGACCATGAAAACACATGGCCTCGGACTTGTGCAATGCCACCTCGAGTCCCAGTTGCCGGATCCTCTCTATGACTGTCGCAACCCCGCGTGTCATAAGTTCGGCCGCCGCCTCGTGCGACCTCCCCTGCGCTAAGACCAGCGTGTCGTCAGCGTAGCACACTACGCTGACGCCAGCGGGGAGGTCGGCGCGCAGCACCCAGTCGTATCCGATGTTCCACAAGGGCGGCCCCAGGACCGATCCCTGTGGAACACCGCACGACATCTCTCGCCGGTTCCATACTCCCTGATGACCGGGGTAGATGACGGCTCTGTCCGTCAGATACGCCTCGACTACGCGACGGAGGTAGGGCGGCACCCGGTGATACCGGAGTGCCTCCACTATACAACTCCAGGGCAGGGTGTTGAAGGCATTGGCGATGTCCAGAGACACCGCCAAGACGACCCTACCCCGGGCCACTGCATCCCCCGTCGTGAGGGCTCTTACGCGCATGACTGCGTCCACCGTGGAGCGCCCCCTGCGGAAGCCGTACTGGCTCTCCGCCAGGTCCGGCCCCACCCGCACCAACTGCCCGACGAGGCGGTCTGCAATTACTCTTTCAAAGAGCTTGCCCACCTCGTCGAGCAGCACAATGGGCCGGTAAGCGGACGGAGAGTCCGCAGGGCGCCCCACCTTCTTGATCAGGACCAGCTTCCCCGTCTTCCACCGACGTGGAAACTGGCCCCTCTCTAAGCATGCGCTTAAAAGCCCTCTGAGTCGAGGCCCGAGAGCCTCTTGCAAGGCCAGGACCCAGGCTTTCCCATGAAAGCCATCGGGTCCTGGGGCGGTGTTTTTGGCATTCAGCCTACGCACCGCCGCTCTCAGCTCTACCTCGGTCACCTCGGGAGCATCGTCGTCGTCGTCGTCGTCGTCCTCCTGGTCCGCGTCAGATACCGCAGGAGACGGAGCCATAGGCGGAGGAGTATGTTCCCCTCGCGAGGGGAACAGAGCGCTCACCACGCCCTCCACGATCTGTGGCCGGAGACTCTGCGTCAGTGGGGGGGCCCATGGGCGGAGTTTCCCCCGTACCGCTAGATACGGGCGCCCCCATGGGTCTCTGTTCAGAGTCTCCAGCGACTCCTCGCGGGCCGATCTCTTGGCCCGCAAGATCTCCGTTCGGAGGGCGATCCTCGCAGCTCTGTACCCCTCGTATAGCTCCGCCTCGACGGCTTCCGTTTCCGGCGTGCGGTTACGGAGCCGTCTGCGGTACCTGGTGTACCGGCGTCGCGCGGCAATACACCCTTGGCGTAAAGCCGTAAGCGCCGGCGACCACCAGTACACCTGTCGCCGAGCAGAAGGCTGGACCCGGGGCATTGCCACGTCACATATCTCGGACATGGCCTCCTGGAACCACTCTGCCTCGTCGTCTATGTCGGCAGGCCTGTTCGGTGATGTCACCCAGGCCTGCACGATCGAGGCCTCCAGGAGTAGCTCCCGGTCCAGCTGCTTCAGCGACCAACGCGGACCGCTCGGGGTCTGTCGGACCGGCGGCACGCTGGAGGTCTGGGCGGAAACGTCAAACCGGATGTACCGATGATCGGAAGACGTCTCCACCTCCTCCAGAACGCGCCAGTCAAGTACGCGCGGTGACAGAGCGGGGCTGGCGAACGAGAGGTCCACCACCGATTCGTCCTGCCACCGCACGCACGTGGGGACAGAACCCCGGTTCAGGACGACCAGGCCTGTCTCCAGAGCCCAGTCCTCCACCATCCTGCCCCTTGCGTCCGTGAACCGGGAACCCCAAGCCAAGTTCTTGGCATTGAAGTCCCCGAGAACGAGCGCAGGGAGGGAACGGTATCCGACGACGACGTCTCTCAACTCCGCGAGGGAGTTGTGGAACTCGGCGAGAGTTCGGTTCGGGGAGAAGTACACCCCTACCACTACTATCTCCCCGAACCGTGCTGCCACGCAACCCCGACCCCTCTTGACCTCCTCGAGGGTCGGGGTACCGGCGGCGGCCGACGAAATGATGGTCACCGAGCCGTCCAGGTCCTCCACCCAGTCATCCCTGGGCGGGACATAGTACGGCTCGGGGACCACGGCGATGTTAATCGACCACTGCGCCATGCTCTGGAACAACAGGTCCTGAGCATCGGCGCAGTGGTTGATGTTCGCCTGGAGGAGGCGTAATGGGGCCGTTATTGGCATTCCATTACAGCCTCCTCCTCCCCAGCCCTCTGCGAGGGTCCAGCCACCGCGATGTTTGCGGTGGCGACGACGGCTGTGGGGGCAGCGTCGGCGGAAGCGGCGACGGCGGCGGTTGCGACGGTGGCGGTGGTGGTGGTGGAGGGCCTGCCCCTGGCCCTGGTCTTGGCGGGTGGGGCGCAGGTCCTGCTCCCAGCCCGGTGATCGGCCGGCTTGCCAGCTGCCGCACATGCTGCGCAGTGCGGCGCGGCCTCACAGGAGCCGGCCTTGTGACCGGGCCGACCACAGCGGAAGCAGCTGTTCCCTCTGTCCACCTCCGAGGTGCACCTCGCTGCCACGTGGTCGCCCACATGGCAGCGGAAGCACCTCAGAGGTCTGGGTTCCAGCAGCTTCACCTGCGCAGACACCCAGCCCACCAAGAGCCTTCGGCCCTTCCCAGTTATTAGGCTCGCCGCCGACACGGGGCAGCTCACCGTTACGGTGAGAAGCCCCGCGCGATCAGGACGGAGAGTGCCTACCCTCACCTGCTCGGCAGGGCACCCTCCAGTCCTGGCGACGGCGGCCTTCACCTCCGCCTCCGTCACAGAGTCGTCCAGGCCCATAATGCGCATGTCTGCGCTCTTGGTGGGCCTGGACACTCGAGCCTCGTCGACCAGCAACGCCCTGATCTTCTCGGCCAGGGCGTCAGCAGCTGGGCCGCTGGAGGCGCCGGGGACCTCCAGCATCCGGGCTCCGGTCTTGGTGACCTTCACCCGAACGCCGTCGGCACACCCCACCTCCTCGAGGCTCACCGCCGCCTTGGTTTTGGCGAGCACGCTGCGGTAGGTCACGCCCTTCTGGACCGCTTCCGGCTGCAGCGTTATCACCACAGCCGCGGACCTCGGGGCGCGGAGCCTGGCCGCAACGGCCCGCTCCTTGCGCCGCTTCCGCCTCTCTCGGCGTTTGGCCGCCCTTTTGGCCTTTCCCGCCTTCTCTTTCTCCCCGGCCACTTGCCATTCGGCAGCCTCGGCCGGAGGAGGTTGGGAAGTCGGGGCAGGCTGTGACGGCCGTCTCGCCACCTGAGCTGGGGCATTCGGGGCTTTCGCCGCCCGTGCAGCCGCCCCACTCGGTTTGGGCGGCGCCTTTGGCGCCTTCGGCGGGGGCCGACCCCGCGGGTCTCAGCACAGACCCGCTGTCGGCCCGTCCCACCGGACCCTGCTTGGGCGCAGCAGCCGCAGCGGCGGCAAATGAGCCCACTAGCCGCTGGCCCAACGCCGGCTGACTCGCCGCCAGCGGGGGCCGCAGCACGATGCCCTCCAGCACGGAGAACCGCCTGTTGAAGGCAGCCAGCTCCTGCCGCACCAGTTCGAGAACCTGGTTCTCCGCGGCGGGCAGGGGCTGACTCGGCCCGTGCTGGAGCTCATCCCGTGCGTCCCCCCGGGGGCCAGCTCCTCGTCGGAGCTCGGCCAGGTCTGCCCGGAGCCTCTGGTTCTCCTTCACCAGGTGCTCCGTAGTGGCGGTCAGGCGGGCGACCTCCGTCCGCAATTTGGACGTCTCGTCCGCAGACGAAGGCCCGCCGAAGCTCGCCTCCGCCGCCGCCACAATGGTGGCCGTGGCCGCGGATGTGGCCCTGCTCCTAGAAGAGCCAAGCCTCTTGTGGACCACATCCTTGATGGCGTTCACCACGACCCCCGCAAGCCTGTCCGCTCGCTCCGACTTGGAGCTGACAGAGAACGCCGATAGTCCGCTTGAGGACCCCGAGATCGATACCCGGGACCCTCAGCGGTGGACCGGCGCTCCTCCTCCGCGGCGAGCCTCAGGGCTCGCCTGCCACCCTTGGTGCTTTTCGACGGCCTCCCCGCCCCCCTACCCCTCGTGCTGGTGGGAACCTTGGGAGGCGGCGCCATCACCTCCGCGTCAGAGGACGACTCACGGCCGTCCCCTGCCTTGGAACGCTTCTGGTTCCGGAAGAACCGCGAGCCCTGACTCACGGCGCTTCCGGAAGCGCTCCCATCCTCACGCTCCAGGCTCCTAAAAGGGCCCAGAGCGGTGAGAAGTGGTGCTGCGTCGGTCGCCGACGCCGCACCACTCTCCACCTCCTTGCCGACTTCATTTTGGCTTGTATCACCCGACGCGGCTTGTCGGGCGTCTTGAAGCTGAATGAGATCATCTCCTCAAAGGTAGGAGATGATATGGAGCCTCCTCGGCTCTTGTTGTCGGGATTGTTCCCGACAGACGGATCCAGGTCGTCGTTAATGGGTGTAAGATCAAGCCCGCCCCCCCCAGCATACGAATGGGGGCGTGTCTGGGAGTCTATTACTTTAATCTTGTCGGTCATTTTGGTTTTTTCCTTTGGAGGGTGTGGTCCCTGTCTCCTCCCTTCAACCTCCCTATCTTTCCTCTTACATATCGCATGGTCCACATTCACTCTCTCTCATTCACTCACTCACTCACACACTCTCTACCCCCCCAGTTTCGGCGCCACTCTCACAGTCGCATCTGATGAACAGATGCGTACCAGAGAGTAGCGACGAAGTTCCCCCAGGTTCCATGCCGTTAGGAGGCTCGAACAGCTTGCTCAAGCCTCCCAACGGCGCAGCCCTCTTGTGAGGCGCTAGCATTTGGACATCCCTCCAATACGCATCCCATAGCCACGCCTCCAAGCTGGGATTGGGTGGAGGTCGCATCCACTGGCAGTCGACGATGATCGACTGACAATGGACGCGACCCCCGGTGTGTTCCTCTTAGTCGGGCCTCTCCCCTGGAGCCTTCCGGCCCAAGTTAGTCACTCATGCCGGAAGTCCCCAGGATCATGGAGACCCATAAGCCCCACCACGACGGCAACGTAGAAACACTCGGTGGGGTGTGCTAGTTCGCTAAGGTGGATTTTCTGGATAAAATCGACCAAATTTAATAGATTTATTTTAGGATTTTTCGAATATTTAGGGTGCCCAGCACGCTAGACGTACGGGAGAGGTGTCAAAAGACGCGGCCCCGCAAGATCTAACGAGCTATAATAATTTCGGAATTTTAGCCTTAAGGGCTAAAACACAGGGGGTGGAAATCCCGTTTTTCGGAAAACACAATCTGCAATTTTTTGACGTTTCGTGAGAGCTAGGCTCACGTGTGGGGTGTCAAAAATTGCGTCTCCGCACGGGCTAACGGATTTTATAAAAATAAAAATTTATCTAGAACAAAAATTTTTGAATATGGGCAAAAAACTAGATTTTTTGAGAAAAATTTTGAAAATTTGTTCCAAAACCAGGACTCGGATACGCGAAACACGCACCGGGGCACAGGTAATGGTTGATGGAGTCCTATGGAGTTTAAACCAAAAGAATCTAACGAGTAGAATTTGAGATATCTAATTTTGAAAATAAAAATTTTTTGAAAAAATCACAATTTGTAGGTATTCGAAAAATAAAACCTCGATGGTCAATTTCTATAGTCAGGATAGCAGGAACTAGCCCGTCCTGTAATTACTATGCAAAAAACTAGGTCAATTTAGCACTCCTGAAGGCTGAGAAATCGATGGTTTTGTTTTGTGCTAGTTCGCTAAGGTGGATTTTCTGGATAAATCGACCAAATTTAATAGATTTATTTTAGGATTTTTCGAATATTTAGGGTGCCCAGCACGCTAGACGTACGGGAGAGGTGTCAAAAGACGCGGCCCCGCAAGATCTAACGAGCTATAATAATTTCGGAATTTTAGCCTTAAGGGCTAAAACACAGGGGGTGGAAATCCCGTTTTTCGGAAAACACAATCTGCAATTTTTTGACGTTTCGTGAGAGCTAGGCTCACGTGTGGGGTGTCAAAAATTGCGTCTCCGCACGGGCTAACGGATTTTATAAAAATAAAAATTTATCTAGAACAAAAATTTTTGAATATGGGCAAAAAACTAGATTTTTTGAGAAAAATTTTGAAAATTTGTTCCAAAACCAGGACTCGGATACGCGAAACACGCACCGGGGCACAGGTAATGGTTGATGGAGTCCTATGGAGTTTAAACCAAAAGAATCTAACGAGTAGAATTTGAGATATCTAATTTTGAAAATAAAAATTTTTTGAAAAAATCACAATTTGTAGGTATTCGAAAAATAAAACCTCGATGGTCAATTTCTATAGTCAGGATAGCAGGAACTAGCCCGTCCTGTAATTACTATGCAAAAAACTAGGTCAATTTAGCACTCCTGAAGGCTGAGAAATCGATGGTTTGTTTTGTGCTAGTTCGCTAAGGTGGATTTTCTGGATAAAATCGACCAAATTTATAGATTTATTTTAGGATTTTTCGAATATTTAGGGTGCCCAGCACGCTAGACGTACGGGAGAGGTGTCAAAAGACGCGGCCCCGCAAGATCTAACGAGCTATAATAATTTCGGAATTTTAGCCTTAAGGGCTAAAACACAGGGGTGGAAATCCCGTTTTTCGGAAAACACAATCTGCAATTTTTTGACGTTTCGTGAGAGCTAGGCTCACGTGTGGGGTGTCAAAAATTGCGTCTCCGCACGGGCTAACGGATTTTATA